>CM056049.1:22570696-22945696 GCA_029574335.1 Rana kukunoris | reverse complement strand
CCAGAACATAAATTAACATGAGCTAATTAACTAATCATTTACCCAGACTAGGAGACTCATAGATATGACCTTTCAGGTTAGAAAAAAGTAATGGGAGCTTTTCTCTATGGTCTCTAATCAAGGAGGTGTGATTACTGTGTGTCTAAAACCCCTCAGAACCAATCAGTTTTGTTTTAAAAACAAACACTGCCCTGTATTGTCTCTGTGTCTCTGTACTTCACAGAAGCATGAAACTAGATGAAAACGAAACTGAAACTGCAGGCACATTATATAATTGATTTGTATCTATTTTTAATCGTTTTTAAAAGGAATCAGTTAACCACTTAACCACTTACCCACCGCAGGTATACGTCGGCACTTTGAAGATGGATATCTCGGTAACGGCAGCAGCTGCTGCCACAACCGAGATGTCCATCTCTTCTGTGGGCAGTCGGGTAAACGATAATGGCGGTCTCCGCGGCGGAATCGCCGTTATCGGTGGCGGGCGAGCGTCCCCCCCCCCTCCCGCTGCGCTCTCCGCCGCTTACCGGAGCCGTCGGTAGCGGCGGAGGCGATCGGGTGCGCTCCTCTGGTCAGCGGGGATGCGAGTGAGGGAAAAAATTTCCCTCGTCCATCCCCGTAGCTCTGCTGGGCGGAAGTGACGTCAAACGTCAGTTCCAAACAGCGTCTTAAAGAGACATTTTTTTTTAAATGTCATTTGAAAAATGACATTTTAAATTTTTGGTATTTTTTTTGCATTTTAGCCTAAATATGAGATGTGAGGTGTTTTTGACCCCAGATCTCATATTTAAGAGGACCTGTCATGCTTTTTTCTATTACAAGGAATGTTTACATTCCTTGTAATAGGAATAAAAGTGATAATTTTTTTATTTTAGTGTTAAAAATTGGTAAAATAAATACAAATAAATACGAAAACAAAAAATTTTTTTTTTAAATCGCCCCTTCACAACGAGCTTGCGCGCAGAAGCGAACGCATACGCGAGTAGCGCCCGCATATGAAAACGGTGTTCAAACCACACAAGTGAGGTATCGCCGCGATCGTTAGAGCGAGAGCAATAATTCTAGCCCTAGACCTCCTCTGTATCTCAAAAAATGCAACCTGTAGAATTTTTTAAACATCGCCTATCGAGATTTTTAAGGGTAAAAGTTTGACGCCATGCCACGAGCGGGCGCAATTTTAAAGCGTGACATGTTGGGTATCATTTTACTCGGCGTAACATTATCTTTCACAATATGTAAAAAAATTGGGCCAAATTTATTGTTGTCTTATTTTTTAATTTAAAAAAGTGAATTTTTTCCAAAAAAAGTGCGCTTGTAAGACCGCTGTGCAAATACGGTGTACCAAAAAGTATTGCAATGACTGCCATTTTATTCTCTAGAGCAGGGGTCCTCAAACTACGGCCCGCGGGCCGCATGCGGCCCGCAAAGCACCTTTATCCGGCCCACTGCATGCAGGGCCGGTAGACTGCTGTGTCAGAAGCTCATTGAAAAGTTTGGGCGCGCTGTGAAAAGTCACTGTGTCAGAAGCTCATTTAAAAGTTCAGGCGCGCTGTCTGTGTGATCGTAGTCCCGCCCTCCTCTTAGACCGGCTCTTGTGATAGACGCAGTGTTCCATCTATCTCATGAGCTAGTCCAGGAGGAGGGCGGGACTACTATCACACAGCGCGCCTGAACTTTTCAATGAGCTTCTGACACAGTGACTTTTCACAGCGCGCCCAAACTTTTCAATGAGCTTCTGACACAGCAGGAGCAGGAGATCCTGATACACACACAGACAGGTCAGACATCGTTTGGCACAGTAAGGCTGCAATGGGCTTGTAATAATGGTGGGGGGCTACAATGGTGAGGGGGGCTTGTATGATGGTGGGGGGTTTTGTAATGATGGTGGGGGGGCTTGTAATGATGGTGGGGGGCTGCAATGGTGAGGGGGGCGTGTAATGATGGTGGGGGAGCTGCAATGGTGAGGGGGCTTGTAATGATGTTGGGGGAGCTGCAATGGTGAGGGGGCTTGTAATGATGGTGGGGGAGCTGCAATGGTGAGGGGGCTTGTAATGATGGTGGGGGAGCTGCAATGGTGAGGGGGCTTGTAATGATGGTGGGGGAGCTGCAATGGTGAGGGGGCTTGTGATAATGGTGAGGGGGGCTGCAATAGTGAGGGGGGCTTGTAATGATGGTGGGGGGGCTTGTGATAATGGTGGGGGAGCTTGTAATGGTGGGGGCTGCAATAGTGTGGGGAGCTTGTAATGATGGTGGGGTGCTGCAATGGTGAGGGGGCTTGTGATAATGGTGAGGGGGGGCTTGTAATGATGGTGGGGTGCTGCAATGGTGAGGGGCTTGTGATAATGGTGAGGGGGCTTGTGATAATGGTGAGGGGGGGGGGCTGCAATGGTGAGGGGGGCTTGTAATGATGGTGGGGGGCTGCAATGGTGAGGGGGGCTTGTAATGATGGTGGGGGAGCTGCAATGGTGAGGGGGCTTGTAATGATGGTGGGGGAGCTGCAATGGTGAGGGGGCTTGTGATAATAGTGAGGGGGGCTGCAATAGTGAGGGGGGCTTGTAATGATGGTGGGGGGCTTGTGATAATGGTGGGGGAGCTTGTAATGGTGGGGGCTGCAATAGTGTGGGGAGCTTGTAATGATGGTGGGGTGCTGCAATGGTGAGGGGGCTTGTGATAATGGTGAGGGGGGGTTGCAATGGTGAGGGGGGCTTGTAATGATGGTGGAGTGCTGCAATGGTGAGGGGGCTTGTGATAATGGTGAGGGGGGTTGCAATGGTGAGGGGGGCTTGTAATGATGGTGGGGTGCTGCAATGGTGAGGGGGCTTGTGATAATGGTGAGGGGGGGCTGCAATGGTGAGGGGGGCTGCAATGGTGAGGGGGGCTTGTAATGATGGTGGGGGGCTGCAATGGTGAAAGGGGCTTGTAATGATGGTGAGGGGGCTTGTAATGATGGTGAGGGGGGCTTGTAATGATGGTAAGGGGGCTGCAATGAGGGCATAGTAAGGAGGCATTGAAAGTGAGGCTGCAGTGATGGGCATGGGTTGGGGGACTTTTTTTGGCGGGGGGGGGGGGGGCGGCGGCAGTGAAGCACCCGGCCCTCTAACGGTTTGAGGGACAGTGAACTGGCCCCCTGTTTAAAAAGTTTGAGGACCCCTGCTCTAGAGTGTTAGAAAAAAAAAATATATAATGTTTGGGGGTTTTAAGTAATTTTATAGCAAAAAAAAATGTTTTAGTCTCGTAAACACCGAATCTCAAAAACAGGCCCGGGGCTAAAGTGGTTAAGACCCGGACCAAAATGCAGGTAAAGGACCTTGCCTCTTTTTGCGATTTGGCACTGCGTCGTTTTAACTGACAATTGCGCGGTCGTGCAACGTGGCTCCCTAACAAAATTGGCGTCCTTTTTTCCCCACAAATAGAGCTTTCTTTTGGTGATATTTGATCACCTCTACGGTTTTTATTTTTTGCGCTATAAACAAAAATAAAGCGGCTATTTAAAAAAAAATGCAATATTTTTTACTATTTGCTAAATTAATTACCCCCAAAAATATATAAAAAAACTATTTCTTTCTCGTACATCACGGGACACAGAGCGGCATATTCATTACTATGTGGGTTATATGGAGTACCTTCAGGTGTGGACACTGGCAATCTTCAAACAGGAAGTCCCCTCCCTATATAACCCCCTCCCCTAGAGGGAGTCCCTCAGTTTTTTCGCCAGTGTCTTAGGTGTTGGTCACGGAATAGCTTTGCTCCACATCCTTGGGATTAAGGGCGGGCTAACCGGATCTGTCCAAGGAGCCTCAGTGCCAAAGTGGACAGTACCCGGGCCCCAAACCGTGGGGTTTTGCCTATAATGCTCCTCTTTGGAGGGCTGGACCCTGGGCCCAGGACTTGGAGTTTGCAAAAACCATAAAGTTCCTGTTTTGCCAGGGTGCTATATAGGTCCAGGACAGTGGGTACCTTCATAGGACTCCAGGGCCTGAAGGTCTACTACGCTACCCACGGAGATGGGAGAAGATTGGATCAGTTTGCTGGTCAAACATCCTGCAGCATGGAGCAGGTAAGGGGGAGCCTGCGGGACTTGGTTCGACAGCAGGCTCCCCGGGGTAACCTAAAAGGGGGGATAGCCTAAGTATGCTCTGCATGGGCAACCGTGATCACTATGTCTAAAAGAGACAGGATGACACCCTTTCTCCCCCCATCACTAGGCCCCCCTGTCTAAATATGTGTTGCTAGCTAACCTGCTGTTTCTTCCTAGGGCTAGTAAGGATCCCTAGGGGCCTTGAGAGAGTCCTACCTGGCCGGGGGTTTGAATCTGCCGCCTGTTTCTGCGTGCCTGGATCTCCAGCAGCGCGGCTCCTCCATGTTCCTCCTGTATCCGGCATACGCGCGCGCGCGCGCGTGCGCGCGCACGTCTTATTGACGTTTTTCGCGCCGTCCAGACAGGAGGGCGGGGGGGGGCGGGCCTGCGGCGTCATACAGGGGCGCGCCTTTGTGCTGTTATAGACAGCAGGCCTTGTCAGGGCTCAGTCTGAGGCTGATTTTTTCAAGGAGAGGACGCAGAGCGGCAGAACAGTGACTCCCGGTGGCGGAAGAGGGGTAGTACATGTGGACTTTGTTCCAATGCCTTTATTGTTAAGCCAAGAAATCCCCCTTATTTTGCAGCAGGTTGGAGGCTGGCAAACTTAAATTAGGGTCATTGTATGTTGTCAAATATATAATATATAATTATTTAAAAAAAAAAAAAAAAAAAAAAAAAAAAAAAAAGACCAACATACGGGCCCATCAGTTTTTGGGGACACTAGTGATCTATTCTCCCCTAAACTCTGAAATTTGTACTCCTGGCCACTACAGTCTGTTGTGTGGGCGGAGTCCCTCGATTTTTGTATTATGGCTTCCAAGGGTTCGGGGTCAAAGGGGACAAAAAAGACCAAAAAACAAAAGGGGTCCCTTTCTGATTCTGATATGCCGATACTTTCCCCGCAGCTTATTAATTTAAGAAGCGCCTTGGATGAGCCATTAGGGGGATCTGGTGCGGAGGCTGGCCCAGATCAGCCCAGCCCTGTGTTTATCACAGAGGAGATGCTAGCCGTATCCCTAGGGGGGCTAGAAGAGAGAATAGCGG
Organism: Rana kukunoris; assembly: GCA_029574335.1. Taxonomy (NCBI): domain Eukaryota; kingdom Metazoa; phylum Chordata; class Amphibia; order Anura; family Ranidae; genus Rana; species Rana kukunoris. Next base: position 22,940,574 of record CM056049.1, on the reverse strand, counting down.
CATTGATCGCCAGAGCTATTCCTGGTAAGAAACGGGTTAGATCCCCATCACCAGGGGGTGTATCCTCAGATGCTGAGATTCTCTCTCCGGAGGAATTAGAATCACAGGAGGATCAACTGGACCTGAACCAAGAGGGTTCAGGGATGGAGGGGTCTACCTCTGAGGAACCATTTTCAGACTCCCAGACAGAGAGACTGTGGGTACAGTCTTTGACGGACATGGTCCGCTCGGCATTTAGTTTGCCATTGCCAGAACTTCTGGTTCCTCCGGTATCCTCTCTGGGCTCTTTGAAAGCCCCGTTAAGCAACGCAGTTTTTCCGGTCCATCCTCTCTTGGAGGAATTGATCTTTCGGGATTGGGTACGGCCGGACAGGGTTTTTCTGCCACCGAAAAGATTTGCGGTCATTTATCCCTTGGAGGAAAAATTCTCCAAGAAGTGGAGGCTCCCAGTAGTGGATGCAGCCATCTCATGTGTGAATAAATCACTAACTTGCCCGGTGGAAAACATACATATGTTTAAAGATCCGGTTGATAAAAGATTAGAGACACTTTTAAAAGCATCCTTTGCTACGGCAGGAGCAGTGGTGCAGCCAGCGGTAGCTGCAATTGGAGTTTGTCAGGCATTAAAAGACCAGACAAAAGAGATGTTAAAGGACATGCCTACCCAACAAGCAGAAGAGTTTGCTGACATTCCCAGAGCTCTGTGTTTCGCGGTAGATGCTATAAAAGATTCCATCCAGCAGGCTTCTCGTTTATCACTATGTTTGGTACACATGAGAAGGCTCTTATGGTTGAAGAACTGGGCGGCAGAACCCCCATGCAAAAAGCTTCTGGCAGGATTTCCCTTCCATGGAGGACGACTCTTCGGAGAAGATCTGGATAAATATATTCAGACTATTTCAAATGGCAAGAGTACCCTTTTACCGGTCAAAAAGACATTCCGGGCTCCTACATTTAAAAGGCAGCTTTTTCCTGTCTCGGGGCCCTCTAATTCCAGGCAGTATCGACGGCCGCCTGCACGATCCAACGTTAACAGTAGATCGCAGGGACAGACCCCTGGGGGTAAGAAGCCGTGGTATCGCAAGCCGTCAAAGACAGCCCCTAAGTCTGCCTTATGAAGGGGCGCCCCCACTCTCACGGGTGGGGGGAAGGCTTCGTCTCTTCTCAGAAGTTTGGGAAGCCAAGATCCCCGACAATTGGGCCCGGGCATCTGTAACCACAGGTTACAGATTGGAGTTTCTAAGATATCCTCCGCCTCATTTTCAAGAATCAAGGCTACCAAGGGATCCAGCAAGGAAGGCCTCAATGCTGGCAGCTTTGGATCACCTGCTTTGCCAGGACGTAATTATAGAAGTGCCAGCCCAAGAGCAAGGCCTACGTTTCTATTCCAATCTCTTTGTCATACCAAAGCCCAACGGCGATGTCAGGCCAATCTTGGACCTAAAGAGGTTAAACGCTTATCTAAGGGTGCGGTCCTTCCGGATGGAATCCATCCGGTCAGCAGCCGCCGCGCTTCAGAAAGACGATTTTCTGGCCTCCATAGACATAAAAGATGCTTACCCTCATGTACCAATCTTTCAGTCGCATCAAAGGTTTTTACGCTTCGCGGTGGGGCAGCGACACTTCCAATTCAGGGCGCTCCCTTTTCGGGCTGGCCACGGCCCCCCGGGTATTCACGAAGATCCTAGCCCCAGTTCTGGCCAATTTAAGGATCCAAGGAGTCACAGTCCTAGCATACTTGGACGACCTTTTAATCATAGATCACTCACGGACGGGTCTGCAAAAGGCAGTAAACCTCACGGTTCGGTACCTCGAAGAATTCGGCTGGGTCCTAAACCAGGGAAAGTCAGCATTCCAGCCTACAAAGCAGTTGGAATACCTCGGCATGAGGTTAGACACAGAACATCAAAAGGTGTTCCTGCCCCTTGTAAAGATCAAGGCGATCAAGGGGTTGGTTCAGTTGGTTATAAACAAGAAAAGACCAACTATTCGCCTGTGTATGCGATTACTAGGCAAGCTAGTGGCCACATTCGAGGCAGTACCATACGCTCAGATCCACACTCGCGTCCTACAGGCAGCCATTCTAGCAGCCTGGGGCAAGAGGGCACATGCCTTAGAGTCCCCTTTGACGCTATCATCAAGGGTCCGACAGAGCCTGGCCTGGTGGTTGAACCCTCAGAATCTTCTAAAGGGAAGATCCTTCAGCCCTGTTGTCTGGAAGGTAGTTACCACAGACGCCAGCCTGGCAGGCTGGGGGGCGGTCTTCGAAGGGTTCTCCCGCCAGGGAACTTGGGTGAAAGCAGAGAGGCAGCTCCCCATCAATATCTTGGAAATCAGAGCTGCTCGCCTAGCCCTGTTGGCGTGGACCTCCAGATTAAAGGGGTTCCCGGTGAGAATCCAGTCAGACAATGCCACGGCGGTGGCATACATAAACCACCAAGGGGGAACCAGGAGCCAGGCCGCTCAAAGGGAAGTGAACTTGATTTTTCAATGGGCAGAGGTTCATGTACCCTGCATTTCAGCGATATTCATTCCCGGAGTGGACAACCTGCAGGCAGACTTCTTAAGTCGCCAGAGTCTGTTGCCAGGGGAGTGGTCTCTGCATCCCCAGGTCTTTCAGACAATCTGCCAGAGGTGGGGAACGCCAGACGTGGATATAATGGCATCCAGGTTCAACAAGAAACTAGACAGGTTCGTGTCGCGAGCGAGGGATCCTATGGCCTGCGGAACCGATGCGTTGGTTTGCCCTTGGCATCAATTCAAACTTCTATATGCATTCCCTCCACTACAGTTACTCCCCCGCCTGTTGCGCAGGATCAGAGTGGAGCACAAGCCAGTCATTCTAATAGCTCCAGCTTGGCCCCGGAGGGCTTGGTACTCACTAGTCCTGAATATGGCAGTGGGAGACCCTTGGACTCTTCCTCTACAACCAGACCTACTCTCACAAGGCCCGATCCTCCACCCTACATTACAGCGTCTAAATTTGACGGCCTGGAGGCTGAATCCCTGATTCTCAGGGGTAGAGGTCTGTCTAGGCAGGTAATCCCTACCCTGATTAAGGCTAGAAAGCCGGTCTCCAGGGTAATTTATTACAGGGTGTGGAGGAACTATATAGGCTGGTGTGAATCCAAAGGATGGAATTGCCGCAAATATACTATTGATAGGGTGTTAAGTTTTCTCCAGCTAGGAGTGGATAAAGGCCTGGCACTAAGCACAATCAAAGGACAGATCTCAGCTCTGTCAGTGTGGTTTCAGAGGCCGCTGGCCACCCACTCGCTGGTAAAGACCTTCTTACAGGGGGTCTTGCGTATTAATCCTCCTGTCAAGTCACCAGTTTGTCCTTGGGACCTAAATCTTGTCCTGTCCACTCTACAGAAACAGCCTTTTGAGCCTTTGGCTGAGATTCCTTTACTCTTACTGACAAGAAAATTGGTTTTCTTGGTCGCCATAGTTTCGGCCAGGAGAGTGTCAGAATTAGCAGCCTTATCGTGTAAGGAACCATATCTTGTTCTGCATAAGGACAGGGCAGTTCTCCGGCCCCATCCTTCCTTTCTACCAAAGGTTATATCCAAATTTCACTTAAACCAGGATTTGGTACTTCCATCCTTCTTTCCAAAACCTACATCTAGAAAGGAGGGGTTGCTGCATACCTTGGATATTGTCCGGGCCATGAAGGCCTATCTTAAAGCTACGGAAAAGATCCGGAAAACAGAGGTGTTATTCGTTCTACCAGATGGCCCCAAGAAGGGGCAGGCAGCTGCAAAATCCACCATCTCAAGATGGATTAGACAATTAATCATTCAAGCCTACGGATTGAAGAGGTTGCCCCCTCCGTTGTCGGTAAAGGCCCATTCTACCAGGGCCATGGGCGCCTCTTGGGCAGCACACCATCAGATCTCTATGGCTCAGATATGCAAGGCGGCAACGTGGTCATCAGTCCACACGTTTACAAGGTTTTATCAACTAGACGTGAGAAGAAATGCGGATACTGCCTTTGGTCAGGCAGTACTACAGGCTGCAGTTTGAAATCCTCGGGATCAGAAACACCCTTGGTTATATAAAAAAAAAAAAAAAAAAAAAAAAAAGAAAAAGGTTCTTCTTTCTTGACTAATTTGGAAATATTATTATGATTTGAGTTTAGCTCTAAAATTGAATCCTTCTTTGGAAGATGTCTCCCTCCCCTCATTAAAGCATTGCTTTCGGACATCCCACATAGTAATGAATATGCCGCTCTGTGTCCCGTGATGTACGAGAAAGAAAAAGGGATTTTTAAATACAGCTTACCTGTAAAATCCTTTTCTTGGAGTACATCACGGGACACAGAGCTCCCACCCCTCTTTTGGGTGACCATTTTGGGAGGCATACTGCTTGCTACAAAACTGAGGGACTCCCTCTAGGGGAGGGGGTTATATAGGGAGGGGACTTCCTGTTTGAGATTGCCAGTGTCCACACCTGAAGGTACTCCATATAACCCACATAGTAATGAATATGCCGCTCTGTGTCCCGTGATGTACTCCAAGAAAAGGATTTTACAGGTAAGCTGTATTTAAAAATCCCTTTTTTTTTTCCTCATTTTAGGCCGATACGTATTCTTCTACATATTTTTGGTAAAAAAAATCGCAATAAGCGTTTATCGGTTGGTTTTCGCAAAATGTATAGCGTTTACAAAATAAGGGATAGTTTTATTGCATTTTTATTAAATTTTTTTTTTTTACTACTAATAGCGGCGATCAGCGATTTTTTTTTTTTTTTTTTTTTTTTTTTTTTTTTTTTTTCGTGACTGCGACATTATGGCGGACTCTTCGGACAATTTTGACACATTTTTGGGACAATTGTCATTTTCACAGCAAAAAATGCATTTAAATTGCATTGTTTACTGTGGAAATGACAGTTGCAGTTTGGGAGTTAACCACAAGGGGGCGCTGTGACTGAGTGTTCCCTGTGTGTGTGTTTACAACTGTAGGGGGGTGTGGCTGTAGGTGTGACGTTATCGATCGCGTCCCCCTATAACAGGGATGACGCGATCGATGCTGCAGCCACAGCTCCAGGGACGGATAGCCGCACTGCAGCGGCGATCGGGTCCGCGAGTCCCGCGGTCCCGGTCCTGGAGCTTCGGACCGCCACGGGAGCGCACCGCCGGCGCGCGCCCGTGATCCACGGCTGGGTACTAAAATCAAAGTATATATACGTTGATGTGCCCAGCCGTGCCATTCTGCCGACGTATAGGCGGTCCTTAAGTGGTTAACTATTATGTCTCTATACCCTGTAAACAGTCATTTCAGCAAAAACAATTTTTTCCTTTAATCATTTACCCAGATGAGGCGACTCCGATATATGACCTTTCAGGGTAGACGTCACGTCTCCTCGCTCACCTGCTATACATGCTATACATATAAGTGTAAACACAGGACATCTTCACACAATAGCAGGGTCAATTAGCACAGAGAACAGAGAGATGGCTGGAGGTGACGGCATTGGCATCTAACAGTATGAATGAGTCACTCTTACAATTAACCCGTTGTGTTCAGAATCAACAACCAGTAAAAAGTGTTTTTACAGATATCCTGGAATATATTGTGAATAATAATTACATAATAATCCCATCTCAGGTAGTCCAAGATATCATTTCTCAGTCATCCTATGCCCCTAGGGGACATAGGATAATTTCAGACATAAGAGGGACTGGGGATGTCCCGGTAGGAAGAGGGGGGGGAGGGGACATTTTTAAAGAGGAGGTCTACAAATACTAATAGGTAGGGGTGCAACGGATCAAAAAACTCACGGATCGGATCGATCCTCGGATCAGGAGTCACGGATCGGATCATTTTCGGATCGGCAAAAAAAAAAGACAAATCTTGTTACACCCACCAGAGTTTTAGATTTCACAGTTATTTTCATCACAAAACGTTGCTTATACCCTTAAATACAGTGTTTGGAAATCCGACGGACTGTTTATTGCTGGTGTAACAGAACACTGATTCTGATTTTCACATTAAATTTAACATTTAAACAGTCCGTCGGATTTACAAATACTGTATTTAAGGGTATAAGCTCCGTTTTGTGATGAAAATAACTGAATCTAAAACTCTGGTGGGTGTAATAAAAGATGTCCACTTGCCCCCTGTCATGTGTGCGATACGATTCGCCATCCCCACCACCGCACGTGTGTCACATTATCAGCAACAGGTTAAAGGAGAACTCCAATAACAGTAACAGACATATAGGGAGAGGGGTCACTACATGGGACTCTCATATCACAGGACAGGATGACTTGAGGACTCCTATACAAAGTCACTACTCACCTGTAGATAAGTCTGAGAGTGTGAGGTGCCCCCTAATGGAGGAATGCATTACTGCAGTGCAGATGAGGGGAGCACTCTTCCACCTCAGGAGTAAGAAGAGGCTCAGGGCAGGGCGTGTGACACGGAGCTATGCCAGTCTCAGCGGCCACCACACACACAGAACTACACCGAGGACCGGGTAAAAGTAGAGCGGTCTATAGAGGTGAGCTGCCCGGCCCCCTTTCGGGCCCCCCCGCTACACACATTGAGCGCCGAGTAACTGCAACTCCACACTCAGCTACTTCCGGCAACAACCCCGCCCACGCCCTCCTCCAGCCGGCTCCGCCAATCACAACATGGCGCCGGTACAGGAGGGAGGGACACTTCCAGCCACGCTCTGTGATTTGTTTTCTGCCAGTGAGCGCTGGGTTTGTCTCTCGGCCACATTCTACGTTGGAGGTGAATGACACACGATGGCGGCCAATCCGTGAGTGCTCCGCGGATCGCGGGGTGTGCCGATCCGAACGGGGTGACCCGTTCGGATCACGGATCGGTGACGATCCGTTGCACCCCTACTAATAGGACACTTGCCTGTCCAGTGTTCCACTATGTCAACACCCAGCTAATTTTTGGATTGGCTGTCGGGTGCTGCCACCGCCATTCCTGTTAAGGGAACCCGGAAATGTAGCCTTTCGGCTTCACAGCTGGTGTTCTATCGATATGTGCCCTCTGTCGAATAGTGCCCACGCATGCGCAGGAGGGAGCCACACTTCCGCTGATTTCCCGATCAACGGAAGTGTCGTGACCATGGCGCATGCGCACATCGCAGGAGGCAGTTTTCGACGGGAGAAAGAGAATATCACGGTCTCTTATTAAAAGCTATTCACAGAGCGGAAGGACACCATAGTTGTGACTTTATGCCTCGCTGTTGCAGGACGGGTTTTGTCTGTGTTGCAACCCACCCTTAGGCGCAGGCAACAGGCGCTGATCAAGAGACTTAAGCCGCCGTGTAACACTGACAAAAGGTGACCTTGAGCAGACCGAAAACCCCGTCCCGGTGTCCCTCCACTCTGTGAATCGTTTTTAATAGTGTCCGTGGTATTTTCTCTAAATGCCTCCAGTTATGTGCGCATGCGCCATGGTCACGTCACTCCACCTGATCGCCAAAACAGCAGGAGCGCGGCTCCGTCCTGCGCATTCGCGGGCACTATTCGATGGAGGACACTTATTAACAGAACACTGGTTTCCTGCTGCGCATGTGCTGCGCTTACTAACTGGCCTAGCGGCGGAGGAACTTCCGAGGGACGGCGCCATCTCCTGGAAGTGGGGACAGGGACCAGAGAGGTGCCCAATGTTGCACTGGAGGGGGGGAGGGGTCAATTAAGCGGGGTTTCCACTTTTGGGTGGAACTCGGCTTTAAGACATGCAAGACTTCGGCTTTTCTTCTACTTGTAATGAGTTTTGTATTCCTTTTGATGATAATGTATGGAAAGCCAATAACTTCTTTCATTTGTTTAGCTGCGAAAATCCTATTATAAATGTCGGTTTGCGCAGTTCTTTATATTTGTCATGTGGGTGTGGTTACAACGGCGCCTGTTAATTCTTTACTTTTGATTCATAAAATGTCACAACATAAAAGTCCTATAAAATCCTAATTCTGTACAATAAATCCAAGGTCTGCCCCGTGTATAGCCTCTACTTCTCTAGTCTGTCTTCAAGTGGTTGTGAAGGCTGAAGGTTTTCTTTTTTCTTTTTTTACATTCTATTAGGGTTGTCCCGATACCACTTTTTTAGGACCGAGTACAAGTACCGATACTTTTTTTCATGTACTCGCCGTTACCGAATACCGATACTTTTTTTTTAAAAGTCATGTGACAGTTTTCAAACAATTAAGACTAAGGATATTTTCTTTAGCATTATGAAGAACTCTAAGTCAAGACATTATAAAAGAATAAAAATGAATAAAAATGTTTTATTTGCTTGTCACGCAGTAGTAAAAAACTCAAAGAATTTTCACAGAACATGTTAATAAATACAAAAAAAGTATCGGCAGAAGCATCGGGAGCATTTGTGCGAGTACAAGTACTCCCGCAAATACTCGGTATCGGTCCCGATATCGTTACTAGTATCAGTATCGGGACAACTCTACATTCTATGCATCAAGCTAAATAACCTATATGCCCTCCACCCCCTCAGCCCCCCCAAAACTCACCTGAGCCCCTCCTCGATCCAGCAATGTGCACCAGAGCAGCGTCTCTCTCTGCTTTCTTTCTTTCTTTCTCCTCTTTCTTTCTCCTCTTTTTCTTTCTCCTCTTTCTTTCTCCTCTTTCTTTCTCCTCTTTCTTTCTCCTCTTTCTTTCTTTCTTTCTTTCTTTCTCCTTCTCCTCTTTCTTTCTCCTTCTCTTTCTTTCTTTCTTTCTTCTTTCTTTCTTTCTTTCTTTCTTTCTTTCTTTCTCCTTCTCCTCTTTCTTTCTCCTTCTCCTCCTCCTCCTTCTTTCTCCTTCTTTCTTTCTTTCTTTCTTTCTTTCTTTCTTTCTTTCTTTCTTCTTTCTTTCTTTCTTTCTTTCTTTCTTTCCTCCTCCTCCTCCTCCTCCTCCTCCTCTTTCTTTCTCTTTCTTTCTTTCTCCTCCTCCTCTTTCTTTCTTTCTTTCTTTCTTTCTTTCTTTCTTTCTTTCTTTCTTTCTTTCTTTCTTTCTTTCTTTCTTTCTTTCTTTCTTTCTTTCTTTCTTTCTTTCTTTCTCCTCCTCCTCTTTCTTTCTTTCTTTCTTTCTTTCTTTCTCCTCCTCCTCCTTTCTTTCTTTCTTTCTCCTCCCTTTCTTCTTTCTTTCTTTCTTTCTTTCTTTCTTTCTTTCTTTCTTTCTCCTCCCTTTCTTCTTTCTTTCTTTCTTTCTTTCTTTCTTTCTTTCTTTCTTTCTTTCTTTCTTTCTTTCTTTCTTTCTTTCTCCTCCTTTCTTTCTTTCTTTCTTTCTTTCTTTCTCCTCCTCCTCCTTTCTTTCTTTCTTTCTCCTCCCTTTCTTCTTTCTTTCTTTCTTTCTTTCTTTCTTTCTTTCTCCTCCCTTTCTTCTTTCTTTCTTTCTTTCTTTCTTTCTCCTCCCTTTCTTCTTTCGTTCTTTCTTTCTTTCTTTCTTTCTTTCTTTCTTTCTTTCTTTCTTCTTTCTCCTCCCTTCTTCTTTCTTTCTTTCTTTCTTTCTTTCTTCTTTCTCCTCCCTTCTTCTTTCTTTCTTTCTTTCTTTCTTTCTTTCTTTCTTTCTTTCTTTCTTTCTTTCTTTCTTTCTTTCTTTCTTTCTTCTTTCTCCTCCCTTCTTCTCCTCCTTCTTTCTTCTCCCTTCTTCTCCTCCTTCTTCTTTCTTCTCTTTCTTGTTCCTCCTTCTTCTTTCTTCTCTTTCTTTTTCCTCTTTCCCTCTCCTCTCTTTTTTCTCTTTCCCTCTCCTCTCTTTTTTTTCTCTTTCCCTCTCCTCTCTTTTTTTTCTCTTTCCCTCTCCTCTCTTTTTTTTCTCTTTCCCTCTCCTCTCTTTTTTTTTTCTCTTTCCCTCTCCTCTCTTTTTTTTTCTCTTTCCCTCTCCTCTCTTTTTTTTCTCTTCCCCTCTCCTTTCTTTTTTCTCTTTCCCTCTCCTCTCTTTTTTTTCTCTTTCCCTCTCCTCTCTTTTTTTTCTCTTTCCCTCTCCTCTCTTTTTTTTCTCTTTCCCTCTCCTCTCTTTTTTTCTCTTTCCCTCTCCTCTCTTTTTTTTCTCTTTGCCTCTCCTCTCTTTTTTTTCTCTTTGCCTCTCCTCTCTTCTTTTTTTTCTCTTTCCCTCTCCTCTCTTCTTTTTTTTCTCTTTCCCTCTCCTCTCTTCTTTTTTTTCTCTTTCCCTCTCCTCTCTTCTTTTTTTTCTCTTTCCCTCTCCTCTCTTCTTTTTTTTCTCTTTCCCTCTCCTCTCTTCTCTTTTTTTTCTTTCCCTCTCCTCTCTTCTCTTTTTTTCTTTCCCTCTCCTCTCTTCTCTTTTTTTCTTTCCCTCTCCTCTCTTCTCTTTTTTCTTTCCCTCTCCTCTCTTCTCTTTTTTCTTTTTTATATTTTTTTTCTTCTCCTCTTACTTTCTTAAACACGTATGTTCTGAACCAATACTAACCATAAGACAACATTAGCAGAAGTTGCCCAAAGGGTGATGCTACAAGGGCAGAAAAACAATGTGGTTTTGTGAAGGTTGGCTGAAAAAGCTCTGGCGTCTGTATGCAGGACAAGTTCACGGTCAACACCCTTTGCACAAAATTGTCCAGTGGAAGTCTGATCGTGTGTACGAGGCTTTAGGCCATAGAGATGATTGGGGACATTCTGGTCCTCTAGAATCTCTATGGTGCTGGGTTCCCTGGTGGGATAGGAGAGCCCTGTAAAAGCGATCCAGTGTCTTTGTAGCTGCTAGGATCACTTTTACATGAGAGAGAATTGCCAGTCCGCAAAAAAAGACACCAGGATGATACCGGGTAGCTGCAGGCATAATGCCAGGCTAACCACCGCAACCTGGCAATGTACGGGTATGTAACAGAGTCTGAAGAAGTTAACAGTTCTAGTTTTAGTTTTTTTCCCTTTCTAGCTTCTAAGGTGGCTTTAGTTTGGTAGGGAGAAATAACCGGCTTCTTTTTCTGGTAGGGGAGCCCAGCGGCGCTCTGCCTTGTGTTTGGCTGCTGTGGAAGGACAGGGAGTGATTGGAATAATCCTGTTTGTGTTGTTGATCAGGTTTCATACTGCAGTGCGGAATGTCTGAAGGCCGCCAAAGATCAGTACCACCAGGTCCTGTGTCTGGGATCCGCCAGGGACAACCCGGCTCACCCACTCAACAAGCTGGAGGAAGCCTGGAGGTAAGTCATTAGAAGACAGCGAACTGGCCGCCTGTGCTGGGACCTGTCCCCTCAGCAGATAAGAGGGACAAGGTGACGTTCAACCAATGACTTCAGCTTAGTGAGGATCCAGCGTGGCAGAATGGCGGGCTGACGGTCTGGATCTGGACCACGGTCTATTATATAGGGAAGGCTGGTCTAGGATATGGGGGGGGGGGGGGGGGGGGGGGGGTGTAAGCACTTTTTCTTCTGATCTCTGCTCCTGCTGTCCAGCTGTTTCTGCTTTCCAGCTGTAAGACCAGCAGATGCAGCCTCTTCTCCATTACATCCCAAGGGCCACACAGTCCTCTGTCATCAAGTACAATTCCCCATTAGACATTTTGACTCAACCAACAAGTCGGGCACAGGGAATTACCTGGGGGGGGAGGGGGGGGGTTGGGTAATTGAAACCACCTTCTTCCTCCTGTTTTTCTTTTTGTCTCTTTCTTTTTTTCTTTCTTTCTTTTCATCCTTTTTTTCTTTCTTTTCATCCTTTTTTTTTCTTCCTTCTCCCTTTTTTTTTTTTTTTCGTTCTTCTTTGTTTTCGTCCTTCTTTTTATTTTATTTTTTTCGGTCTTCTTTCTTTTCGGTCTTCTTTCTTTTCGGTCTTTTGTCTTTTCGTTTCTTCTTTCTTTTCGTCCCTTTTCTTCCTTCTTTTCGTCCTTTTTTTCTTCCTTCTTTTCGTCCTTTTTTCTTCCTTATTTTCGTCCTTCTTTTTTCTTCCTTCTTTTCGTCCTTCGACGAAAAGAAGGAAGGAAGAAAAGAAGGAAGAAAAGAAGGAAGAAAAGAAGGACGAAAAGAAGGACGAAAAGTCCTTCTTTTCGTCCTTCTTTTCGTCCTTCTTTTCGTCCTTCTTCTTTTCTTCCTTCTTTTCGTCCTTCTTTTTTTTTTTTTTTTTTCTTCCTTCTTTTCGTCCTTTTTTTTTTTTTTTTTTCCTTCTTTTCGTCCTTTTTTTCTTCCTTCTTTTCGTCCTTTTTCCCCCAGTCTCCTCTGTATTGTATTTCTTCTCTGAATGGTCCATTAGCTGTACTATCTTCTCACCTGGTGTTTTGTCCCCTCCCCCTAGGAACATGCATTACCCTCCGGAGACCGCCAGCATCATGCTAATGGCCAGGATGGTGGCCACTGTTAAACAGGTATGTCCAGCTGTGGGGAATACAGATGTATGATTTTTGGGAACTCCAACATACTACAGATCTTTCCCAACATCACAAACTCCCATATATGATGAGTGTCCTCATTGTGGAATGTTGGTTTTCAGTGATGAGGACGGCAGCAGCTGTTTTTCATTGAGAGGCTCCTTGTAGTGCGGCCAATTGACCTCCCACCAGTAGGTGGCGGGGTTGTTCTGGGTCCACATTGCATGCTTCCACCCACCCCCAACAGCTACTTTTTTTTTAAAGCCGACAGAGCAGCAGGGGGTGTATACATGCCACGGCTGTGATACTTTGCTTCACAACAGAGTTTGTACCCTCCTGTCAGCATGTGGATACAGGGTAGGGTGACCACATTTCCAAACTACCATTCAGGGATACCCTCCCTTCCCAAAAATCAGCTTGTGGTGTAACGAATCACAGCACAGTGATTGGACACGAGGCGGGATTTATGATTTCTCCAATCACAAGCAGGGGGTGGGGATTGTGCTCCCTCTGTACTGTCAGTGAGTAAAGCGGTGATGTGGCGGCATTTTTTGGGGGCATCAGATTGGCCCTGGGGGGGGGGGAGGGTGGCTGTGTCAGTTTCATTCCGGGACACTGTATTGTCCTGGAATGAATGTGCCGGGGACACACCTGCAAAATGCGGGGCCGAGCAATCCAGGACACGTTCTGCCATGAAGCAAAGCATACCATCCGTGGCATGTTTTCACCCACAGCTTCTGTCTTTGCTTAATGGAGAGAGGTTGCTGGGTGGTAAAACCACCCCTTCGACGGCTAGTGTAAATGAGCATTAATGTGTCTGGGGGGGGGGGGGGGGGGAGGGGACTGCAGGGGCTTTAATGCATACGTGGGGACCCACACTGTATTACCAAAACTATTGGGACGCCTGCCTTTACATGAACTAGTTTACAGTCGAACAGCTTCAACTCTTCTGGGAAGGCCGTCCACAAGGTTTAGGAGTGTGTAGCTGCAAAGGGCGGGGCCAACTCAATATTGAACCCTATGGACTAAGACTGGGATCCAATTAAAGTTTGTTAACCACTTCAGCCCCAGAAGAATTTATCCCCTTCCTTACCAGGCCCCTTTTTTGCGATTCGGCACTGCGTCACTTTAACTGACAATTGCGCGGTCGTGCGACGTGGCTCCCAAACAAGACGTCCCTTTTCCCCCACAAATAGAGCTTTCTTTTGGTGGTATTTGATCACCTCTGCGATTTTTATATTTTGTGCTATTAACAACAATAGAGCGACAATTTTGGAAAATAAATGCAATATTTTTTACTATAATAAATATCCCCCAAAAAATATATAAAGAATGATTTTTTTTCCCTTAGTTTTGGCCGATATGTATTCTACCTATTTTTGGTAAAAAAAAATCACAATAAGCGTTTATCGATTGGTTTGCGCAAAAGTTCTAGCGGCTGCAAAATAGGGGATAGTTTTAGTGCATCTTTTTTTTTTTTTTACTAGTAATGGCGGCGATCTGCGATTTGTATTGTGACCGTGACATTGCGACTGACACATCGGACACTTTTGACACGTTTTTGGGACCCTTCACATTTATACAGCAAACAGTGCTATAAAAATGCACTGATACTGTATAAACGTGACTGTCAGGGAAGGGGTTAACACTAGGGGGCGCTGAAGGGGTTAATATGTTCCCTGGGAGTGATTCTTACTGTAGGGGGGCTCACAAGGGGAGGAGAGTGATTTGTGTTCCTCTGTACTGGGAACACACATCAGTCTCCTCACCTCTGACAGGACATGGATCTGTGTGTTTACACCCCATCATTACACACACAGATCCATGGTCCTGCCGTGATTGCTGGCAATCGCGGGTGCCTGGTGGACATCGCGGCCGCTAGGTATGCGTATCTGGTCACTACTGCCCCCTAGATGGCCGCGATGCCCAGGACGTCGGATGACGTCCACCCAGGACGTCGGATGACGTCCACCCAGGACGTCGGATGACGTCCACCCAGGATGGGAGATCCCATCTGTGGACATCATATGACTATGGGTGGGTAGGGAAGTGATTAACCACTTAAGGACCACCTCCTGCCCCGAAGGACCAGGACCGCGGGATTCGCGGAATCGATCGCCGCTGGAGTGCGGCGATCGGTCCCCGGAGCTAAAGAACGGGGCGATCGGTATGTAAACACGGCTTCCCTGTTCTTCACTTTGGCGGCGTCGATCGTGTGATGCCTTTTTTATAGGGATACACAATCGATGACATCACACCTACAGCCTCACCCTCCTACAGTTAGAAACACACATGAGGTCACACATAACCCCTTCAGCGCCCCCTAGTGGTTAACTTCCAAACTGCAAATGTCATTTTCACAATAAACAATGCATTTTAAATGCATTTTTTTGCTGTGAAAATGACAATGGTCCCAAAAATGTGTCCGAAGTGTCCACCATAATGTCACAGTCATGAAGAAAATCGCTGATCGTTGCCATTAGTTTAAAAAAAATTTTTTTAATAAAAATGCAATAAAACTATCCCTTATTTTGTAAACGCTATACATTTTGCGCAAACCAACCGATAAACGCTTATTGCGATTTTTTTTATTTATTTTTTTAACCAAAATAGGTAGAATAATATGTATCGGCCTTAACTGAGGAAGACATTGTATGTATGTATGTGTATATATATATATATATATATATATATATATATATATATATATATATATATATATATATATATATATATATATATATACACAGTGCAGAAAATAAGTATTTGAACACCCTGCTATTTTGCAAGTTCTCCCACTTGGAAATCATAGAGGGGTCTGAAATTGCCATCGTAGGTGCATGTCCACTGTGAGAGACATAATCAAAAAACAGAATTCCAGAAATCACAATTTATGAATTTTTAACTATTTATTTGTATGATACAGCTGCAAAGAAGTATTTGAACACCTGTCTATCAGCTAGAATTCTGACCCTCAAAGACCTGTTAGTCTGCCTTTAAAATGTCCACCTCCACTCCATTTATTATCCTAAATTAGATGCACCTGTTTGAGGTCATTAGCTGCATAAAGACACCTGTCCACCCCATACAATCAGTAAGAATCCAACTACTAACATGGCCAAGACCAAAGAGCTGTCCAAAGACACTAGAGACAAAATTGTACACCTCCACAAGGCTGGAAAGGGCTACGGGGAAATTGCCAAGCAGCTTGGTGAAAAAAGGTCCACTGTTGGAGCAATCATTAGAAAATGGAAGAAGCTAAACATGACTGTCAATCTCCCTCGGACTGGGGCTCCATGCAAAATCTCACCTCATGGGGTCTCAATGATCCTAAGAAAGGTGAGAAATCAGCCCAGGACTACACGGGAGGAGCTGGTCAATGACCTGAAAAGAGCTGGGACCACCGTTTCCAAGGTTACTGTTGGTAATACACTAAGACGTCATGGTTTGAAATCATGCATGGCACGGAAGGTTCCCCTGCTTAAACCAGCACATGTCAAGGCCCGTCTTAAGTTTGCCAATGACCATTTGGATGATCCAGAGGAGTCATGGGAGAAAGTCATGTGGTCAGATGAGACCAAAATAGAACTTTTTGGTCATAATTCCACTAACCGTGTTTGGAGGAAGAATGATGAGTACCATCCCAAGAACACCATCCCTACTGTGAAGCATGGGGGTGGTAGCATCATGCTTTGGGGGTGTTTTTTTTGCACATGGGACAGGGCGACTGCACTGTATTAAGGAGAGGATGACCGGGGCCATGTATTGCAAGATTTTGGGCAACAACCTCCTTCCCTCAGTTAGAGCTTTGAAGATGGGTCGAGGCTGGGTCTTCCAACATGACAATGACCCGAAGCACACAGCCAGGATAACCAAGGAGTGGCTCTGCAAGAAGCATATCAAGGTTCTGGCGTGGCCTAGCCAGTCTCCAGACCTAAACCCAATAGAGAATCTTTGGAGGGAGCTCAAACTCCGTGTTTCTCAGCGACAGCCCAGAAACCTGACTGATCTAGAGAAGATCTGTGTGGAGGAGTGGGCCAAAATCCCTCCTCCAGTGTGTGCAAACCTGGTGAAAAACTACAAGAAACGCAAACAAAGGCGACTGTACCAAATATTAACATTGATTTTCTCAGGTGTTCAAATACTTCTTTGCAGCTGTATCATACAAATAAATAGTTAAAAAAATCATACATTGTGATTTCTGGAATTTTTTTTTTGGATTATGTCTCTCACAGTGGACATGCACCTACGATGACAATTTCAGACCCCTCCATGATTTCCAAGTGGGAGAACTTGCAAAATAGCAGGGTGTTCAAATACTTATTTTCTGCACTGTATATATATTTATATATTATTTGGGGGATATTTATTATAGCAAAAAGTAAAAAATATTGCATTTTTTTCAAAAATGTATTTTTGTTTATAGAGCAAAAAATAAAACCCGCAGAGGTGATCAAATACCACCAAAAGAAAGCTCTATTTGTGGGAAGAAAAAGACGCAAATTTTGTTTGGGCGCCACGTCGCACGACCGTGCAATTGTCA
Source organism: Rana kukunoris (assembly GCA_029574335.1). Classification (NCBI taxonomy): domain Eukaryota; kingdom Metazoa; phylum Chordata; class Amphibia; order Anura; family Ranidae; genus Rana; species Rana kukunoris. The sequence continues at coordinate 22,923,760 of CM056049.1, read as the reverse complement.
GTTAAAGCGACGCAGTGCCGAATCGCAAAACCTGGCCGGGTCCTTAACCTGCATAATGGTCCGGGTCTTAAGTGGTTAAAGAGACTTTTTAACTGAAAAATGTACTTTTGGTAATACTGACCAGTCCCTAAAATATGACTTCTAATGACGGTCCTCCTCTTCTGGTCACTGGACAGGCGAAGGACAAGGACTGGTGGCTTCAACTTTTCACCCAGTTTTGCAGTAAAACTGCCAATGAAGAGGAGGAGATCGTCCACAAGCTCCTCGGGGACAAGTTTAAAGTAAGTGGCAATTCTGGTAGATGCTTTGTTTATTGATACTAATATTCGTTTTAATAATAATAATAATAGTAATAATAATTATATTAGTAATTATAATATTTTTTTATTAATATAATTTTTATTAATAGTAGTAGTAATAAATAATAATTGTTATTATTACTAATAATAATTTATTAACCACTTCAATACCGGCCCATTGTCATATGACGTCCACAGAGGGGATCTTCTATCCTGGGTGGATGTCATATGACGCCCTGGGCTTTGTGGGGGGATATCTGAATGAAGGGTGCAGCTAGAAGCATCATACAGATATCCTTCGCTTCTGCCGGCGATCCTACGCAACATAATAACGATCCTCCCGCCGCTATCTGATGCTTCTTCCAGACTCTCCCGTGCCATCGGGGGCCCGGAGAAGGAATCGTCCGGCGCTGTCTGGGAAGCATAGAGATGACTGGTGACCAGATGGTCACCAGTCATCTCTATGACCGTCGGCGATGTGATGACGTCATGCCCGGGTCCCTGTAAGTAACAAAGCCACTATTGCGGCAACTGAGCAACACTACCATGTGATTGGTGAATTTTTTTTGTTCACGGATCGCAAGCTTTCCAGCCTGGAGGAGCGATGTGGGATCTTATTGACCCCGCATCTCTCCATAAAGAGGACCTGTCGCACACATTTCCTATTACAAGGGAAAAAAAAATAAAAAATGTAAAAAAATAATAATAATTAAAATGCCTCTGTCCCCGGTAGCTGGCGCGCAGAAGCAAACTCACACGCAAGTCCCGCCAACATATGTAAACGCTGTTTAAACCCCCTATGTGAGGTATCTCCGCGTGTGTTAGAGCGCCAGCAACAATTCTCGCACTAGATCTCCTCTGTAAATCTAAACTGATAACCTGTAAAAAAAATCAAAGCGTTGCCTATGGAGATTTTAAAGAACTGAAGTTTGGCGCCATTCCATGACTGTGTGCAATTTTAAAGCGTGACATGTTAGGTATCTATTTACTCGGCGTAACTCTTTCATATTTTACAAAAAAATGGGCTAACTTTACTGTTTGTTTTTTTATTTTTTTATTCACTAAACCATTTTTTTCCCAAAAAAAGGCATTTGAAAAATGTTTGCGCAAATACCATGCAAGAAAAAACGTTGCAATGACCGCCATTTTATTCCCTAGGGGGTCTGCTAAAAAAACATATAAAATGTTTGGGGGTTCTGAGTAATTTTCTAGCAAAAAAAGATGATTTGTACATGTAGGAGAGAAGTGCCAGAATAGGCCCAGTATTGAGGTGTGTATAAAAAGCCCGTATTGAAGGGGTTAATAATAATAATAATAATATTAGTAGTAATAATAATATATATAATAATTAAAATATTAGTAGTAATAAAAATATATATAATCATAATTAAAATATTATTATTAGTAGTAATAATATATATAATTAAAATATTAGTAGTAGTAATAATATATATATAATAATAATTAAAATATTAGTAGTAATAATATATATAATAATAATTAAAATATTAGTAGTAGTAATAATAATAAATATATATAATATTTTATTATTACTACTACTAATATTTGAATTATTATTAATATATCTATATCTATATCTATATATATATATATATATATAGATATAGATAGAGATATATATATAGATATAGATAGAGATATATATATATATATAAAAAAAAATATTTTTAAAGATAAATTTTGGTGATCGGTTGTCTGTAGTGGGAGGAAGGGAGGAGGTCATGCAGTATTTGCTGTTATAAGTTAGTCCTGTAAGTGACGGCGTCTCCTTTTTTCTTCTCTCAGGGTCAGTTGGATCATCTGCGACGTCTCTTCACAGAAGCCCTGCATGAGGAGCGAGTGAGCCGGGTAAGAGGAGGGGCTGAGCGCTCACATGGAGGAGTATAGACACTGATGTGTGTCTCGGGGGGCCAGAATATTCACTCCTTAAGGGTCAGTTCACACCACATGCAGTCCAGCGTGTTTTTTTTCCCCTGACACGTTCCGGTGTGTTTTTGATCCCTTCCAGATGTTTTTTCCCCAGCTTTTTTTATTTCACTGTAATGGGGTCCGATACGTTTTTGATGCGTTTTGCTGCGTTCCAGTACAGGAAGAAATAATGCAGCGTATTGTACTTTTTTTCTGGAACTGGCCGCAGTGGTGTGAACTTTTCCATTGGAAGCCATATACAGTGAGGGAAAAAGTACCATATTTATCTGCGTGTACCGAACACTTTTTCCCCCCTTAAAATCGGGGGGAAATCGTGGGTGCGCGATCTACGCCGGTACTCACCTGCAGCGGTGTTCTCTTTTTGAATTAGGCGCCGCAGCCTAGAGCCGAGACGAGTGTACCGCGCACTCGGCTACGCTAGGCTATGGCCGCAGCCACGCGAAAGGAGCCGAGAGGTGACGAACAAACAGGAAATCCGTCTCCTCTCGGCTCGGTGCCTAATTCGAAATCGAACACCGCCGCAACCCCGGGCAACATGCGGATGGACTGGACGAACCTCGCGAGGAAGCCGCAGGCGGCAAGACACCAAAACTGTAAGTAATTTGTTTTTTGTTTTTTTTCAGGAATTTGTCTGCTAGATTAGGGGTGGGCGCTATAGGCCGGCTGATTTTGTATATTTGCCTCCTGACAAAGAAATGATCCGTCTATAATTTTATTGGTCGGTTTATTATGACTGAGAGAGGCAGAACAACAAAAATATCCAACGAAAAAAAGTTATAAATTGATTTGCATTTTAATGAGTGAAATAAATATTTGACCCCCTTCACACAACATGACTTGGTAGTTGGTGGAGAAACCCTTGTTGGCAATCAGAGGTCAGACGTTGCTTGTAGTTGGTGATCAGTTCTCCACACATCTCAGGAGGGATTTTGCAGATCCTCTTCAAGTCGTTAAGATTTCGAGGTTGGTGTTTGGTAACTCCAACCTTCAGCTCCCTCCACATATTTTCCATGGGATTAAGGTCTGGACACTGGCTAGGCCACTCCAGGACCTTAATGTGCTTCTTCTTGAGCCACTTATTTGTTGCCTTGGCCGTGTGTTTTGGGTCATTGTTATGCTGGAATACCCATCTATGACCCGTTTTCAATGCCCTGGCTGAGGGAAGGAGGTTCTCACCCAAGATTGGGGTGCGTTTTCTGGCTTTTAACTTTTTTAGCTGGCTCCTAGATTCCAATAAAAATGGTCAAACCCTGGTGTAGCCCATTCCAGCCTTGTGTAGGTCTACAATCTTTTCCCCGACATCCTTGGACAGCTCTTTGGTCTTGGCCATGGTGGGGAGATTGGAATCTGATTGCTTCTGTGGACAGGTGTCTTCTATACAGGTAACAAGCTGAGATTAGGAGCACTCCCTAAGGCTGGCCATACACCATACAATTTTCTTCTATAGATTTCCTTTACATTTACCAAAACCATATAATAGAAGGTCAAATCTAAACACTTTCGCTTTGTATGCAATCAGGCCGGGCCCTCTACTACACAGGTGAAGGTAAATCTAAAGGAAATTGTATGGTGTATGGCCAGCCCTAGGGAGTGCTCCTAATCTCAGCTTGTTATCTGTATAGAAGACACCTGGGGGCCAGAAATCTTGCTGATTGATGGGGGATCAAATACTTATTTCACTGATTTTTAAAATGCAGATCCAATTTATAACTTTTTAGAAATGTGTTTTTCTGGATATTTGTGTTGTTCTGCCCCTCTCTGTTATAATAAACTGACCAACAAAATTATAGACGGATCATTTCTTTGTCGGTCGGAAAATATACAAAATCAGCTGGGGGTCAAATACTTTTTCCCTCACTGTATATGGTTTCCAATGGAAAAGTTCACACCACTGCGGGCAGTTCCAGAAACAAAAGTACAATACGCTGCATTATTTCTTCCTGTACTGGAACGCAGCAAAACGCATTAAAAACGTATCGGACCCCATTACAGTGAAATAAAAAATAGCCGGGGAAAAAAACATCTGGAGTGGATCAAAAACTCACCGGAACGTGTCAGGAAAAAACATGCAAAGAAATAGCTCTGGATATTTGTGTTGTGAACCCGCCCTCCAAAGACATAGTCCACCTTATGCAAAACACTGGGAGCATTGTACAGAGACTGAGGCTATGCCCGAGGAATGCCGTCTCCGAATGATCATTTCATAGGGAAGGGAGGCCATCTGCTGGTACAGTGTAGAATTGCACAGAGTCCAATGAGGAAGGAAATACGTTACTTGGCCGTCCTAGAAGACACAATCCTCCTCATCGCTTAAAGGCTAAGTTCATCTTTTAAACAAAAAATAAGAAATGCACACTTGCCTTATCTGCACAAAAAAAAATGCAGTTTTTATTTTAATGCTTCTTTCTTTCTTTCTTTCTTTCTCTTTCTCTCTTTCTTTCACTCTCTTCGCTCTCTTTTTCTCTTTTTCTCTTTTTCTCTTTTTCTCTTTCTTTCTTTCTTTCTTTCTTTTTTTCGTTTTAGCGCATGTAAAGCTCCTGAAAAGTGCCTCCCATTCATTACAATTGGTGCTTTCACACCCGCCGGTGCGCTTGCATGACGTTTGGAATGAATGGGCAGCTCCTGAAAAGGACTTCGGATTGGGCCACAACACGGGAGTTTAACTACTTCAGCCCCGAGCCTGTTTTTCAGATTCGGTGCTTACGAGACTAAAACAGTTTTTTTTGCTAGAAAATTATTTAAAACCCCCAAACCATTATATATATATATATTTTTTTCTAACACCCTAGAGAATAAAATGGCGGTCATTGCAATACTTTTTTCTCACACCGTATTTGCGCAGCGGTCTTACAAGCGCACTTTTTTTGGAAAAAATTCACTTTCTTGAATTAAAAAATAAGACAACAATAAATTTGGCCCAATTTTTTTATATATTGTGAAAGATGATGTTACGCCGAGTAAAATGATACCCAACATGTCACGCTTAAAAATTGCGCCCGCTCGTGGCATGGCGTCAAACTTTTACCCTTAAAAATCTCGATAGGCGACGTTTAAAAAATTCTACAGGTTGCATTTTTTGAGATGCAGAGGAGGTCTAGGGCTAGAATTATTGCTCTCGCTCTAACGATCGCGGCGATACCTCACTTGTGTGGTTTGAACACCGTTTTCATATGCGGGCGCTACTCGCGTATGCGTTTGCTTTTGCGCGCCAGCTCGTCGGGACGGGGCACATTAAAAAATTATTTTTTTGGTTTTCGGTTTTATTTTTATTTATTTTATAATTTTTAACACTGAAAAAAAAAAATAAATATCACTTTTATTCCTATTACAAGGAATGTAAACATCCCTTGTAATAGAAAAAAGCATGACAGGTCCTCTTATATATGAGATCTGGGGTCAAAAAGACCTCAGATCTCATATTCAGGCTTAAATGCAAAAAAAAAAAAAAAAAAAGTCAAAATGTATACAAATTAAATGTCTCTTTAAGACGCTGGGCGGAAATGACGTTTTGACGTCACTTCCGCCCAGCAGAGGTATGGGGACGGCTGAGGGACATTTTTTCCCTCAGTCGCATCCCCGGACAGCCAGCAAGAGGACCCGATCGCCTCCGCCGCTACCGACGGCTACGGTAAGCGGCGGAGGGCGCGGGAGAGCGGCGGGAGGGGGGGCACCCTCTCCCGCCGCCGGTAACGGCGATCTCGCGGCGAATCCGCCGTTATCGTTAACAGGACCGCCCCACGAAGAGATGGATATCTCGGTTGTGGCAGCAGCTGCTGCCGTTACCGAGATATCTATCCATCTTCAAAAAAATGACGTCTTTGGACGTGGGGCTGGTCAGAAGTGGTTAAAACCCCTTTTTTGAGGTGTAAACCGCGCTAAAGCGGCCGTGGCCCCAGTGTGAAAGGGGTCCCTTCTTTCTTCTTTCCTTTTTTTTCCCTTTTTTCTTCTTTCCTTTTTTTTCCCTTTTTTCTTCTTTTCTTTTCTTTGCTTTTTCTTTCTTCTTTCCTTTTTTTTTTCATTTGGTGAGAGATCAGGGGCCTAAACGGACCCCTGACATCTCTTCTTTGAGACAGGAAAGGGTCTGAGGACACAAAACAAATTCCCCAGTCCCTTTCTCTGCAGCCTCAGCTGCACTGAAGGGGAATGAGCAGAAGACAGCGGCTCCTCTCTCCCTTCATAAACTGAATCATCGTAAAAACACAGGTTATGATGAATGGCTGTGCATTCAGAAAAGGAAGGAGCCAGTAAATGACAGATTTACCGGCTCCATCCTGACAGATCTGGGAGGGGGGAAGGGAGGACCGGAGGAGAACCCGGATAGATGGTGGAGGGCACCGGAAAACCCGGGAGCCGGAGGACACGTGACAGTTGGGGGGGGGGGGGGGGTGATCGTGGGGGTAGTTTCAATAAAGCAGCTGAAAGCCACAGGAGGGAGAGGAGGAGAAGCGGCTGTCGGCTGCTTTATTGAAAGACTATACAGGGAGATCGGTGCTTGTACCTCTCCCATCGCCGCACCGATCATCTGTGAGGCTTTTTCATTTGCTTCTTTCTGTGTTTTTTTTTTTCTTTCAGTGGTTCACACCAGAAGGCTTCCGATCGTTATTTGCTCTTGTAGGAACAAACGGGCAGGGGATCGGCACTAGGTGAGCCAGCAAAGCCTATTCCTTGCAGCATAGGATATCTCCATGATTAACCACTTCAGTCCCGAAAGAATTTACCCCCCAGATCGGGGCCATTTTTTGAGATACGGCACTGCGTCGCTTTACTGACAATTGCGTGGTCATTGTCCTTCTTTTTTCCCCACAAATAGAGATTTCTTTTGGTGCGATTTGATCACCTCTGCGGGGTTTTTTTTTTTACAGAGAAAGTGGATTGCAATCTTCTGAACAGCAGCACAGACAGCAAAACAAATGTTACAGGGGTGATAACCTTTCTCTACGCTATCCAAAAAAAATACAAACTAAAAATCCTTTTTTTTTTGGTTGGAGTTAAAGGAACGCTAAAGGAATTAAAAATAACAAACATGTCATACATACCTCACGTGGTTCGTGGCCCCAAACCATGTCTTCTGGGGGTCCCTTGGTGGCTGTCTCAGCTCCTCTCCCCACAAACTATCCACCTTCATGCGAGCTTGCCACGTCATGTCTGCGATTTCCGCCAGGCACCCGCAATCGCGTCAGGACCATGGATCTGTGTGTGTAATGATGGGGTGTAAACACACAGATCCACCTCCTTTTAGAGTTGAGGAGTCTGATGTGTGTTCTCAGTACAGAGGAACACCGATCAGTCTCCTCCCCCTACAGTTGGAGTCACTCAATAGGGAACATTAACCCCTTGAGCCCCCCCTAGTGTTAACCCCTTCCCTGCCAGTCACATTTACACAGTAATCAATGCAGTTTTTTATAGCACTAATCGCTGTGTAAATGTGAACGGTCCCAAAAACGTGTCAAAGTGTCCGATGTGTCCGCCGCAATGTCACAATCACAATAAAAATCGCAGATCGCCGCCATTACTAGTAAGAAAAAAATGCCATAAATCCCTTATTTTGTAGACACTATAACTTTTGCGTAAACCAATCGAACGCTTATTGCGCTTTTTTGTTTATTTTTTATATTTTTTTTATACCAAAAATATGTAGAAGAATACATATTCTAAACTGAGGAAGAAATATATATTTTTTAAATTGTGATATTTATTAAATCAAAAAGTAAAAAATTATGGGCTAGATTCAGGTAGCGCCGCGTATCTTTGTGCGGGTGTAACCTATCCTATTTACGCTACGCCTCCGCAACTTTTACAGGCAAGTGCCGTATTCACAAAGCACTTGCTCCGTAAGTTGCGGCGGCGTAGCGTAAATGTGCCGGCGTAAGTGCGCGTAATTCAAATTAGGCAGGTAGTAGGCGTGTTGTATTGAAATTAACTGCGACCCCACGTAAATGACGCGCCGAACGAACTGCGCCGGCCGTGGACGTATCCCAGTGCGCATGCTCCAAATGACGTCGGAAATATTCATTGATATCGATGTGAGCGTAACTTACGCCCAGCCCCATTCCCGAACGACTTACGCAAACGACGTAAAATACGACGCTGTCCCGACGTCCATACTTAACATGGGCTGCGCCTCATATAGCAGGGGTAACTTTACGCCGGACTTGCGCTTACGCAAACGACGTAAAAAAATGCGACGGCTGGGCGTACGTTCGTGAATAGGCGTAGCTCGCTGATTTACATATTCTAGGCGTAAATCAGCGTACACGCCCCTAGCGGCCAGCGTAAATAGGCAGCTAAGACACCACGGTGTAGGAGACTTACGCCGGTCGTATCTTGGCAACATTTAAGCGTATCTCACTTTGAGAATACACTTAGGCCTCATTTCCACTGGCGTTTTTACAGCCACGTTTCTGAGCGTTTAAAAAAAAAACATGTTATTCTATGGCATCATTCCCACATAGACGTTTTTGAGCTGCAAATGGCCTAGGCGTTTTTGAGCTGTAAAAAAAACGCAGGAGCAGGGTGTTCTAAAGCTCCTAAAACACAGCTGTAAAAACGCTCAACCTTAAAAAACGCGCATAAACGCGCAAAAACGCGCACCGCGGCGCTTTTGAGCTGCAGGGATTTCATAAAAAATCTCATATATATATAGCCTACAGATTTTTTTTTCTCAAAAAAACGCTGCCTAACGCTAGCGTTAAAAAACGCGCAAAAACGCGCATGCAAAAACGCGGTAAATTTCGCGTTTTTAACGCAAATTTTTCCAGGCATACCTAGCTGTTTTACAGCTCACTTTTAAAACGCCAGTGGAAATGAAGCCTTAAAATTGCAACGGCGTGGATTAGGACTTACGACGGCGTAAGTCTTTCTGAAACTAGCCCATTGTGTTTTTTTTTTTTTTTTTTGTTTTTTTTTTTTTAAATTGTCGCTCTTCTTTTATTTATAGCGCAAAAAAGAAAAAAAACGCGGAGGTGATCAAATTCCACCAAAAGAAAGCTCTAGTTGTGGGGGAAAAAAATATTCATTTGGGTACAGTGTTGTTGCATGACCGCGCAATTGTCATTCAAAGTGCGACAGTGCTGAAAACTAAAAAAGGTCTGGGCGGGAAAGGGGGTGAAAATGGTATTAAAGGGGTTAAGGAAAAAACCTGCAGACCCCATCTTGTCTGTAACCCGGGGACCATCCGTATTGTGGTGTTTTATTTTTTATTAACATGTAAATTGCATTTGAAAAACCCGCTGCGCAATTACCGTGTGACATAAAAAATTGCAACGGCCACCATTTTATTCTAGGGCCTCTGCTACATAAAATGATATAATCTCTAGGGGGTTCTAAATTTTCTAGTGCAAAAAAAAAAAATTAGGCCCGGTCCTTATGTGGTTAGAGAACGACATTTCATTGCATAGATCAGCAGGAAATGCAGTTTTCCTATTTTTGGCCATATCACCCATGGTGGGCCAATTCCTATCATGCCCAGTCATGTCTGTGAATGTCAGTGTGTTACAATGCCTCATGGCATGTGTAGGTCTACAACAGCTGGAGGGCCTTAGTTATAGGATCCCTGGTTTAGGAGAACATTCTGGGCCAGCGCATGCAAGTTCTGCTGCTGGGATAAGAACGGGTCCTCCTGATACTCGCACTGAAATGAAAATTGGGCTCACCGTTATTTCCTAAAGTTCTATCATCGTTACTTCCTGCCCACCATGTAGCAAAATGACGGGCGGGAAGTGGTTTCAGACTGAGCGTCATATGATGTGCAGCAGGATAAGCCGCGGTCGCGTTGCCTACGGGGGGTTGAACAGCGCGGCGATCGGTGGCGCCGTGTGTCAGTCTCTGCCGGAGGCTCTTAACTGTGTGATCAGCTGTGTCCAATCACAGTGTAAACAGGAAGAACCATATATTGTTTTTTCCTTTACTCGCGATGACAGACCTGAGTGGAGGATAGTCGATTGGCTGCTCTCCTGATGGGGGGGGGATGCCCATCCATGACCTCCAGGTAAGCCCTCTAGAGCCCACCAGTGATGACCATCATTGCCCATTAGTGATGGCACACTGTGCCCATCAGTGATGCCTGCCAGTACCTCTGATTAGTGCTGCCTATCGGTGCCATCTATGAGTGCCCTGCAGTGCCGCCTATGAGTGCTGCTAGTCAATGCCACCCCATCGGTCGCCCGTCGGTGCCACCCCATCGGTCACCCGTCGGAGCCACCTCGTTGTCGCCCGTCGGAGCCACCTCGTTGTCGCCCGTCGGAGCCACCTCGTTGTCGCCCGTCGGAGCCACCTCGTTGTCTCCCGTCGGAGCCAACTTTTTGTGGGATTTTTTTTATTTTTATATATAAAAATATAGTTTGGGTACAGAGTCGCATGACCGTGCAATTTTCATTCAAAATGTGACGGGCGCTGAAAATTGGTCTGAGCAGGAAGGTGTATAAGCGCCTGGTATTGAAGTGGTTAAAAGAAAGTGCCCATTGGAGTTGCCATCAAAGTGCCCGCAGAAATTCTCTGCCCCTCCATTGCCTTTCCAGTCTGTGATTGGCCGTCCTCTTCTCTCTCCTCGCAGCTCCCTGAGTCAGTGGGTTCATGCATGCGATGCCCTGGAGCTCCCGGCCCGGGAGAGGGAACGTCTGGATACCCTCATAGATCAACTCTACAAGGACATAGAGAAAGGTCAGTGACACATGAGATGAAAGTTTATTTTGATTTATTTATGAGAATAAACCATGTGATTAAAGGATGAGTTCACCTTTTCATAAAAAGGAAAAATCAAGGCCACACTGATAAGAAAATGTGATCCAGCTTTCTCTTGGGACTTGGCCCCTCCCCATGGAAAGAGGAGACTCTTAATTGGTCAGTGTAGCCAAGCGACAAACCCTGTAGATGCCGACTTGTAATAAGCACACTTACCTGTCCAGGGTGCCTGCAATGTCGCCCCCCGAGGCCGATCCGCCATCCTAACTAAGGGAAACAGGCAGTGGAGCCTTATGGCTTCACTGCCCGTTTTCCTACTGCGCATGTTTTTTTTGTGAATGGGCGCACCGTCCTGTGTGTCCCAGAATGCAGCGCGCCTCCGTTTCCCAAGAGGCAACGCGAGGAGGAGAACACAGAACATCACCGCAGACGAAGAAGAGGCAGATTAGGATGATCTGCCTAGTAATAGCCTTTTCTGGTAAGTGTTCTTATTTATTTTTTGTCAATTTTTTTGGGGGGGTGGGCCTCCACTTTAAGGTGCCCCAGAAGAAGAAAAACACTTCTCTTTGGTCAGCATGGTTGAGTGGCAGTGCTGACCAATGAGGGTGTGCCATTATGAGCGTTATTACACTGTATATTACCGTGTGCATACTGCTCCCCCGGCAGCACAGGGCATCAGAGCCAGTCCAGAGGGGGACCAGGATACATGGACTTGGAGTTTTTTTTTTTTAAAGCTAAACTTTAGGCAGATGTGCAAAAGAAAAAAAAAAGTTAGCAAAGGTTCCTTTTTTTAAAAGAGAACGGCGGGTTCCAAGAATATATAACAGAATACTTGCCTAGGTGACTGCAGCATCTACATTATGGGGACAACTGGAGTGCTATTAAAGCAGGAAGGTGAGTAGAAAACGGATGGGTAAGGAAGAGATCAGAGGTAGAAAAAAGTAGAAGGAAGAGATTGGAGGTAGAAGGAAGAGGTTGGAGGTAGAAGGAAGAGGTTGGAGGTAGAAGGAAGAGGTTGGAGGTAGAAGGAAGAGGTTGGAGGTAGAGGGAGGAGGGAGGTTGGAGGTAGAGGGAGGAGGGAGGTTGGAGGTAGAGGGAGGAGGGAGGTTGGAGGTAGAGGGAGGAGGGAGGTTGGAGGTAGAGGGAGGAGGGAGGTTGGAGGTAGAGGGAGGGAGGAGGGAGGTTGGAGGTTGGAGGAGGAGGGAGGTTGGAGGTAGAGGGAGGTTGGAGGTAGAGGGAGGTAGAGGGAGGAGGTTGGAGGTAGAGGGAGGAGGTTGGAGGTAGAGGGAGGAGGTTGGAGGTAGAGGGAGGAGGTTGGCGGTAGAGGGAGGAGGTTTGGCGGTAGAGGGAGGAGGGAGGTTTGGCGGTAGAGGGAGGAGGGAGGTTTGGCGGTAGAGGGAGGAGGGAGGTTTGGCGGTAGAGGGAGGTTTGGCGGTAGAGGGAGGAGGTTGGAGGTAGAGGGAGGAGGTTGGAGGTAGAGGGAGGAGGTTGGAGGTAGAGGGAGGAGGTTTGAGGTAGAGGGAGGATGGAGGTAGGAGGTAGAGGGAGGAGGGAGGTTTGGAGGGAGGAGGGAGGTTTGGCGGTAGAGGGAGGAGGGAGGTTTGGCGGTAGAGGGAGGAGGGAGGTAGAGGGAGGAGGGAGGTTTGGAGGTAGAGGGAGGAGGGAGGTAGAGGGAGGAGGGAGGTTTGGAGGTAGAAGGAAGAGGTTGGAGGTTTGGCGGTAGAGGGAGGAGGGAGGTTTGGCGGTAGAGGGAGGAGGGAGGTTTGGCGGTAGAGGGAGGAGGGAGGTTTGGCGGTAGAGGGAGGAGGGAGGTTTGGCGGTAGAGGGAGGAGGTTTGGCGGTAGAGGGAGCAGGGAGGTTGGAGGTAGAGGGAGGAGGTTGGAGGTAGAGGGAGGAGGTTGGAGGTAGAGGGAAGAGGTTGGAGGTAGAGGGAAGAGGTTGGAGGTAGAGGGAGGAGGTTTGGCGGTAGAGGGAGGAGGGAGGTTTGGCGGTAGAGGGAGGAGGGAGGTTTGGCGGTAGAGGGAGGAGGGAGGTTTGGCGGTAGAGGGAGGAGGGAGGTTTGGAGGGAGGTTGGAGGTTTGGAGGTAGAGGGAGGAGGTTTGGAGGTAGAGGGAGGAGGTTTGGCGGTAGAGGGAGGAGGGAGGTTTGAGGTAGAGGGAGGTTTGAGGTAGAGGGAGGTTTGAGGTAGAGGGAGGTTTGAGGTAGAGGGAGGTTTGAGGTAGAGGGAGGAGGGAGGTTTGAGGTAGAGGGAGGAGGGAGGTTTGAGGTAGAGGGAGGTTGGAGGTAGAGGGAGGAGGGAGGTTGGAGGGAGGTTTGAGGTAGAGGGAGGTTGGAGGGAGGTTTGAGGTAGAGGGAGGTTGGAGGGAGGTTGGAGGGAGGAGGGAGGTTGGAGGGAGGAGGGAGGTTGGAGGTAGAGGGAGGTTGGAGGTAGAGGGAGGGAGGTTTAGGAGGGAGGAGGGAGGTTGTTGGAGGTAGAGGGAGGAGGTTGGAGGTAGAGGGAGGAGGTTTGAGGTAGAGGGAGGATGGAGGTAGAGGGAGGAGGGAGGTTGGAGGTAGAGGGAGGAGGGAGGTTTGGCGGAGGAGGGAGGTTTGGAGGGAGGAGGGAGGTTTGGCGGTAGAGGGAGGAGGGAGGTAGAGGGAGGAGGGAGGTTTGGAGGTAGAAGGAAGAGGTTGGAGGTTTGGCGGTAGAGGGAGGAGGGAGGTTTGGAGGTAGAAGGAAGAGGTTGGAGGTTTGGCGGTAGAGGGAGGAGGTTTGGCGGTAGAGGGAGGAGGTTTGGCGGTAGAGGGAGGAGGTTTGGCGGTAGAGGGAGGAGGTTTGGCGGTAGAGGGAGGTTGGAGGTAGAGGGAGCAGGGAGGTTGGAGGTAGAGGGAGGAGGGAGGTTGGAGGTAGAGGGAGGAGGGAGGTTGGAGGTAGAGGGAGGAGGGAGGTTGGAGGTAGGTTGGAGGTTGGAGGAGGGAGGTAGAGGGGGAGGTTGGAGGTAGAGGGAGGAGGGAGGTTGGAGGTAGAGGGAGGAGGTTGGAGGTAGAGGGAGGAGGGAGGTTGGAGGTAGAGGGAGGAGGGAGGTTGGAGGTAGAGGGAGGAGGGAGGTTGGAGGTAGAGGGAGGAGGTTGGAGGTAGAGGGAGGAGGTTTGGCGGTAGAGGGAGGAGGTTTGGAGGTAGAGGGAGGTTTGGAGGTAGAGGGAGGGAGGGAGGTTTGGAGGCAGTAGAGGGAGGAGGTTTGGAGGCAGTAGAGGGAGGAGGTTTGGAGGTAGAGGGAGAGAGGGAGGTTTGGAGGCAGTAGAGGGAGGAGGTTTGGAGGCAGTAGAGGGAGGTTTGGAGGTAGAGGGAGGAGGTTTAGAGGGAGGAGGTTTGGAGGAGGTTTGAGAGGGAGGTTTGGAGGCAGTAGAGGGAGGGAGGTTTGGAGGCAGTAGAGGGAGGAGGTTTGGAGGCAGTAGAGGGAGGAGGTTTGGAGGCAGAAGGAAGAGATCAGAGAACGGTCTAAGCAGAACTAAGGTGTCGGGGAGATGCATGTAGTCCGCCCAAGGTTCCCAGGTGGCCTCAATCCTTTGCACCGTGTCCTGGTGTATGCTGATCATACTTCTATCTTTATTTTTCCCACCTTAATGCATTTTACAGCAGCTTTTTAGTTTGCGAGAGGAAGAGGCATCCATAAATACAGATTGGACCTGTTATTATTATTATTATTATTATTGAAATAATTAGAATAAGGTTTTACTGATGGGTAAAATTTTTACTTTATTTTGTATTCTTTTTTGTGTCCTCTGCAGAGACGGGAGAGTTCCTGAACTGTGAGGGGTCTGGATTGTTCCTGCTGCAGAGCTGCAGTGAGTCTTTTTCTGTCTTTCAATAGTCTTTCCTCCAATATCTGGTGTTAGAGCGCCCTCTGGTGGTGCTACTTGTTCAGGACTTAGACGAGCCAGAAAAGAAATTGGCTCTATATACTTTGTTTTTTTTTTTTTTGCATTCAAACATTTTTTTTTTTTGACAAGGGGGAAAAAAAGCTTGTACGTTGTAGGATTGAAAGGTATGGATAACAACCATCTACCATCAGCACTGAACATACACACACACACAGAGTTTTAGATTTCTATAGAGAGATGTATTTCTTTAGACTTCTATAGAGATTTTGATTCCTATAGAGATGTCTATAGCGATAGAGAGTTAGATATATACATTTCTATAGAGATGTCTATATAAAGATGTAGATGTCTAAAGAGATATATAGAAAATCGCATTCTGAAGTCACCAAAAGTAGCACATAAACTACTTTTGAGAACGGGTGCGGTGCCTCAAATGCGATGTCGCACAGATTCGTACGGTGCCATTCCCGGAAATAGTCGCTGATCTGTCATGCCAAATCGGCAGCTATTTCCGGCAATGGCGCAGTCTGAATCGGTGCGGTGCCGCATTTGCGGCTGCGCACCCCCAACATTAGTTTCTGTACTACCTTTGGCGACTTCGGGGTGCGATTTTTCAATAGACTTCTGTGCAGAAACCCGCACAATGTTACTGAAATCACCCCCCGAAGTCGGGACTGACATGCGGGAATGAAATCGTGCGAATTCCGCTGAACTCACAAAATTTGTGAACCGGCCCTTAAAGCGAATGCAAACCCAAATCTATTTTTCAGGATGTTCAGCGTCGCGTCTCACTGTATAGAGTTTTCTGAGACGTAATCCCTGGAATTCATAGAGACTGCCGCAGACTGATTTTGGGAAAGTGTCTCTCAATGTGTTCTAAAAGTGGCACCGCATGTGCCAAATCCATGTACCGCTCCAGAACTTGTACTCGTATTTGGCGCACGCTGCGCCACTTCTCTTAGAACACATTGAGAGACGCTTTCACAAAATCTCTCTGTACACCGAAAAGAGAGTTGGTCTGAATTTGCTTCACTTTCATAAGATACAAACTGTCGGTATGTTATTTGAAATCTGGTGCGGTCATTGTTCCTCAATGCCGGCACGTTGTGGAACGACCAGAATTTGGTGCACAAGACACTGTTGGAACCAAAAGCGTCACAAGTTCTTCATGAAATTGGCGCAATACATTAAAGTGCTTGTAATAGCAGAAGGCTTTTGATCCTTATATATTGTATGCATTAACTACTTAAGGACCGCCTCCTGCATATATACATCGGCAGAATAGCACAGGGCTGAGCACAAGCATGTACAGGTACGTCCTCTTTAAGTGCCCAGCCGTG
The DNA here is from genome assembly GCA_029574335.1 of Rana kukunoris. Lineage (NCBI taxonomy): Eukaryota > Metazoa > Chordata > Amphibia > Anura > Ranidae > Rana > Rana kukunoris. Next base: position 22,907,631 of record CM056049.1, on the reverse strand, counting down.
AGTTGCGCGCCCGCAACCTGGCCTGAAGCTCCGTGACCACGGACCCGATCGCCGCTTGAGTCCCACGATCGGTCCCCGAAGCCGAAGAACTGGGAGAGCTGTGTGTAAATCACCTTCCCCGTTCATTACTGTGGCGCTGTCATTGATCGTCTGTTCCCTGATAAAGGGAAATACGATCAATGATGTCACACATCCAGCTCCGCCCCCCTACAGGTAGAAACACATATGAGATCACATTTTACCCCTTCAGCGCCCCCTAGTGGTTAACTCCCAAACTGCAATTGTCATTTTCACAGTAATCGGTGCATTTTTAATGCATTTTTTGCTGTGAAAATGACAATGGTCCCAAAAATGTGTCAAAATTGTCCGATGTGTCCGCCTTAATGTCACCGTCACGGAAAAAAAAAACGCTAATCGCCGCCATTAGTAGTAAAAAGGTCTGGGTCTTAAGTGGTTAAAGTGGTTTGTAATAGCACAAGGCTTTTTATCTTTATACATTGTATGCATTAAGATGTGTAGCAGCCCCCCCTAATACTTACCTGAGCCCCATCTCTCACCATTGATGTAGGATTGTCTCGGCTGCCCCGGGACTCTCCTCCTCATTGGCTGAGACAGCAGCGTGATGCCATTGGCTCTCATTGCTGTCAGCCAGCCAATGAGGAGCCAAAGGGAGGCAGGGCCGGGCAACGGCTCTATGTCTGAATGGACACAGGGAGCTGTGGCTCAGCTCAGGTGCCCCCATAGCAAGCTGCTTGCTGTGGAGGGCACCAAACGGGAGGAAGGGGCCAGGAGAGCCGGAGAGGGACCCAGGAAGAGGAGGATCGGGTCTGCTCTGTACAAAACCACTGCACAGAGGCGGCAAGTGTGTGTGTGTGTGTATATGTGTATATGTATATATATCATATACAATTAGGGGTGCAACAGATGAGAAAACTCAGTTCGGATCGTTCCTCGGATCAGCAGTCACGGATCGGATCATTTTCGAACCCCCACTGTAATATCCACATTTCTCCCCCACTGCAGTGGCTTCACTAGGGTTGGTGTCGCCCAAAAAAAAAAAAAAAAAAATGGTGTGTCCCCCCCCCCCCCCACCAACTATAGAACCCCCTCGGTGCAGACACCCCCCCCCCCCTTCAGGTCAGACTCCGAGACCCCCCCTCCTCGGGCAAGAGACCCCCCTCCCAGGAAGTACAGATGCGTCCTCTGTGGATGTAAACAGAGGAGCAGGGCCGCCGCTGGGTGTACCAAAATGGCCGGAGCTAGGCCGAAGCCGCGGCCTTTCCTAATGTTATGGCCGCAGCTCCGGAGCTAGGCCGAAGCCTCGGCCATAATGTTGGGAAAGGCTGCGGCTTCGGCCTAGCTCCGGAGCGCGGCCATACATTAGGAAAGGCTTCGGCCTAGCTCCGGAGTCGCGGCAATCCGCGGATCACAGTGTGTGCCGATGCGAAGGGGGTGACCCATTCGGATCACGGATCAACTGTGATCCGTTGCACCCCTATATGCAATTATAATGTATGACTTTAGTATCCCTTTAAAGCGGAGTACCACTCAGAAATGAAACTTCCGCTGTTCAGATTACCCCCCCCCCCCCCCCCCCGTTGTCACATTGTCTTCTGGGAGATGCATAGATAAACCGATGAGAACGCTCTGATGGACTGTTTTCATCGGACCAAACCGATGGTGTGTGGGCGCAACGAACCATCAGTCAGCTTCATTGGTTAACCTATGAGAACGGTCCATCAGGCCGTTCTCATCGGATAGACCAATCGTGCGTACGCGGCTTCACAGGCCAGATTTTATGTATTACCGTGGAGAGACTAGAGTTCTGCAATCACTGAGCAGCAAATGATATCGCCTGTGATGTATTTCAGTTATCCTGCAAACCTGGCCTGTTAGTGGGCCCTGAGGACGGGGTTGATGACCACTGTTCTGTACCAGTGATGGAGAACCTTGGCACCCCAGATGTTTTGGAACTACGTTTCCCATGACGCTCATGCACTCTGCAGTGTAGTGGAGCATCATGGGAAATGTAGTTCCAAAATATCTGGGGTGCCAAGGTTCCCCATCACTGGTCCATACAATGGCTTTCTTGTTTTAATTTTTTTTCTGGATGCCACTGATTTTGATTTACCCTCCAAAAGTCATTTGCCTGCACTGGCACCTCTTATCACAACCATGTCTGTCTCTCCTACCCCTTTTCTCTGCTCCAAGTCCTTGGCAGGATCTCTGACTTGTCCTTTTATTCTCTGCAGGTAACCACAGTTGTGTCCCCAATGCCGAGGCCTCCTTTCCTGACAACAACTTCCTCTTACACATGACCGCTCTAGAAGATATCAAGCCGGGAGAGGTGAGACCGCCCTCTATATTACTGAGTAATGACCCAGCTATGTTGGTCCTTTACCAAAGCTGCTGCTATCATTTTCATAGAAAAAAATCAAGTAGAATCGAATGTGTGTGTGTATATATAGGGCCAGATTCAGGTATCGCCGCGTATCTTTGTGCAGGCGTAGTGTATCCTATTTACGCTACGCCTCCGCAACTTATACAGGCAAGTGCTGTATTCACAAAGCACTTGCTCCATAAGTTGCGGCGGCGTAGCGTAAATGGGCCGGCGTATCCGCGCGTAATTCAAATTGGGCAGGTAGGGCGTTGTATTTAAATTAACCCTGACCTCACGTAAATGACGCGCCGAACGAACTGCGCATGCGCCGGCCGTGAACGTATCCCAGTGCGCATGCTCCAAATCACGTTGCAAATAGTCATTGAAAACGACGTGAACTTAACTTGCGCCAAGCCCCATTCTGAATCCTGCTTTACGTAAACGACGTACAATACGAGGCTGTCCCGACGTCCATACTTAAAATTGGCTGCGCCTCATATAGCAGGGGTAACTTTACGCCGGTCCGACGCCTTACCTAAACGACGCAAATGGATACGCCGGCCGCAACTACGTTCGTGAATCGGCATATCTACCTAATTTGCATATTCTACAGAAGCGCCACCTGGCGGCCAGCGTAAATATGCAACTAAGATACGACGGCGTGAGAGACTTACGTCGGTCGTATCTTGGCTCAATCCCGGCGTATCTGATTATTTTTGAATCAGGCGCCGGGATACGACGGCGCTCATTCGGACTTACAACGGCGTATCTGTAGATAAGTCTTCCTGAATCTGGCCCATAATGTATACCGTATAAGCCGATCCGAATATACGGCGAGGCACCTAATTTTACCACAAAAAAAAAGGGAAAACGTATTGACTCGAATATAAGCCTAGGGTGTCCATGTGCATGCCTCGCTGTGCCCATGCCTCGCTGTGCCCATAACTAGACTGACGTTTAACATGGGAGTCTATGAAAGGGGTGCCCGGCTTTGAAAAATCGGTGTTCCCCCGGCCGTAAGTCCGCCAGACAACAAACTTTGCACACTTGTAGAGGAGAAATGGGGCTGCGCGTGTGCAAAGTTTGGGGTCCAGGGGACCTATGACCGGGTGGTACCAGGTTCCCAAAGTTACCCAGAGAAATTCCCATGTAACATGGGAGTCTATGGAAGGGCCGGTGCTCCCCGGCCGTAGGTCCCCCGGACAACAAACTTTGCACACTTGTAGAGGAGAAATGGGGCTGCGCGTGTGCCAAGTTTGGGGTCCAGGGGACCTATGACCGGGTGGTACCAGGTTCCCAAAGTTACCCAGAGAAATTACCATGTAACATGGGAGTCTATGGAAGGGGTGCCCGGCTTTGAAAAATCGGTGCTCCCTGGCCGTAGTTCCCCCAGACAACAAACTTGGCACACTTGTATAGAGAGCTTCATGGAATGGGTTTCAATGGCCGAGCAGCTGCATCCAAGTCTTGCATCACCAAGTACAATGCAAAGCATGGGATGAAGCGGTGAATAAAATATGGGTTTCAGATTTACAAATCCTCACATTCTGTTTTTTTATTTATTTTTTTACTCACCGTCCCAAGTTTTTTGGAATTGGGGGTTGTATAAACTCGTGAAAAAGAGAAAGATGAGACAGTAGTCTCAAATAATGTCTTTAAGGGAGAATCGAAACAGGGTCACATAGAATGGTAACAAAAACATTATTGATTATTACATATACAGCTTAATAAATAAAGGTCCAACTGGGGTGGTACAGAGACCTCCCGAGTGGAACCCGTTCCTCCAATGTACAGTTATCTATAAAAATGCAAAAAATAACAACGTTGTATAAAAATTAAGATTGCTGAAAGACTAGCCAGCAGCAGTTGTATAAACTCGGCCTGTACAGTGCAGAAGATTCCTGATCACGCAATTGTCACTGCTCATTACTCAGTACCTCTGATTGATGTCTTTCAGGAGATCTGTATTAGTTATCTGGACTGCTGTCAGAGGGACCGAAGCCGGCACAGTCGACACAAGACACTCAGGTCAGTTACTGGAGCTGCTCTTTAACCACTTAAGACCCGGACCTTTAGTCAGCTAAATGATCTGGCCAGGTTTTGTGATTCGGCACTGCGTCGCTTCAACAGACAATTGCGCAGTCGTGCGACGTGGCTCCCAAACAAAGTTGACGTCCTTTTCTTCCCACAAATAGAGCTTTCTTTTGGTGGCATTTGATCACCTCTGGGGTTTTTATTTTTTGCGCTATAAACAAAAAAAGAGCGACAATTTTGAAAAATAAAATGCAATATTTTTTACTTTTTGCTATAATAAATACCCCCCAAAAATATATCAAAAAATATTTTTTTCCTCAGTTTAGGCCGATGCATATTTTTCTACATATTTTTGGTAAAAAAAATCGCAATAAGTGTTTATCTGTTGGTTTGCGCAAAATTTATAGCGTTTACAAAATAGGGTAGTTTTATTGCATTTTTATTAATTTTTTATTTTTACTACTAATGGCGGCGATCAGCGACTTTTTTATTTTATTTTTTTTTTATTTTATTTTTTTGTGACTGCGACATTATGGCGGACACTTTTGACACATTTTTGGGACAATTGTCATTTTCACAGCAAAAAAATGCATTGTTTATTGTGAAAATGACAATTGCAGTTTGGGAGTTAACCACAAGGGGGTGCTGAAGGGGTTATGTGTGACCTAATGTGTGTTTACAACTGTAGGGGGGTGTGGCTGTAGGTGTGACATCGATTGTGTATACCTATAAAAGGGATCACATGATTGATGACGCCGCCACAGTGAAGAATGAGGAAGCTGTGTTTACACACGGCTCTCCCCGTTCTTCAGCTCCAGGGACCGATCGCGGGACTCCAGCGGCGATCGAGTCTGCATGTCCCGGAGCTTTGGATGGTCTTGCTCGCCCCCTCTTGCACTACAGGAGAGTCAGGACGCTCTCTACTTTGCAGAGAAAGGAGCTGTGTGTTAGTGGCCATCCTGACTCTCCAGTAGTCCAAGGGAGGGGGCGAGCACGACACTCCACACCAGGGAGAAAGCCTTGCATTACTGTGTGGAGTTACAGACAGAAGAACAGGAAGTGAGGATTTCTCAGAAGAAATAAGGACATTAAAAAGCAAAATGGAAGGATGAGGTAAGTGAAGGAGGACTGCACTAAGGTAAAGGAAGACATTTAGGGGAAACATTTTTGAAACTCTACAACCCCTTTTAAAGGTGTGGTTGGATAAGTAGGAGGAGAACCAGCGAAGAGTACAGTCATGTAGACCAAAGGGGCTGTGGGTAATGGTTCTGCTGTAACTCCTATTGCTCAGTCAATGCATGAAAAATTGTCTACTTCCTTCTCTCCTCCAGGGAGAACTACCTGTTCATCTGCTCCTGTCCCAAGTGCCTGTCTCAGGCAGAAGAGCCAGACATCACATCGGAGGAGGAAGACGAGGACGCTGAACTGGAAGAGACGGACGACGCCGAGCTGGAAGATGAGATGACCGATGTCTGAGGAAGCTGCAACATCAGGACTTTCCACCTGCCCCTCTACAGCACGAGAATCTGGACATACCGACCGCCAGACCCCCCCCCGCCCCCCCATGACCAACCCTGAGACGCCCATAACCGAGCACTTTGATTGGCTATGCCTTTGCCACGAAAAAACTGTTCATTACAAACGGCGTTCTTGCAACGTTCCCGTTTCTTTCTTTTTTTTTTATACCTGTTCCTCAAATTTGGGGGGCCAGACCACGGTATGCGAGGGCTGCGAGGTCTGTGGACCCTGACAGATAAATGTTTACATTTTTCTTCATACTGTGCTGTGATTTTATAGAATCTGCAATTTACATATCGCATTATTTATATACAGCCCCTGCATGACATGATTCAGTAAAGGCGACCTTGCTTGGCATCTGCACCCTTTTTTTCGGCTGTTGCCATATTACTGATCCTTAACCCGTGTGTGTGTGTGTGGGGGGGGGGGGGGTTGGGGTGGGTATGCTGAATTGTCTTTTAGAAGATTCCATCTGCATCGTCCCCTTTTCCATCTTTTTCCTGTATGGCCCGGGTGTGACATCTGAGCAGAGTGTATTATCGATCGGCTTCTATATGGCAGGAGTGCCAGACCAAAAGAGAAAATTCCAAATTCATTTTTTTATGTTGTTTTAAAAGCGGCCAATGCATTTCAGTGGTCAAATGAACTGCCCCTTTCATCAGGGCTTCAGCTAAAAATGAAGGCTTTCCTGTTTGAATCTGTGCAGGGAAGCTGATTGCTGGGTTAGGACTCCTGGCCAGCAGTATCTGAATCAGCAGGGAAGCGGATTGCTGTGTTAGGAGTCCTGGTCAGCAGTATCTGCCTCGGCAGGGAAGCGGATTGCTGGGTTAGGACTCCTGGCCAGCAGTATCTGAATCAGCAGGGAAGCGGATTGCTGTGTTAGGAGTCCTGGTTAGCAGTATCTGCCTCGGCAGGGAAGCGGATTGCTGGGTTTGGAGTCCTGGCCAGCAGTATCTGAATCAGCAGGGAAGCGGATTGCTGGGTTACAAGCCCTGGTCAGCAGTATCTGAATCAGCAGGGAAGCGGATTGCTGGGTTAGGACTCCTGGCCAGCAGTATCTGCCTCGGCAGGGAAGCGGATTGCTGGGTTAGGAGTCCTGGTCAGCAGTATCTGAATCAGCAGGGAAGCGGATTGCTGGATTACGAGTCCTGGTCAGCAGTATCTGAATCAGCAGGGAAGCGGATTGCTGGGTTAGGACTCCTGGCCAGCAGTATCTGCCTCGGCAGGGAAGCAGATTGCTGGGTTAGGACTCCTGGTCAGCAGTATCTGAATCAGCAGGGAAGCGGATTGCTGGGTTAGGACTCCTGGCCAGCAGTATCTGCCTCGGCAGGGAAGCGGATTGTTGGATTAAGAGTCTTGACCAGCAGGTTTCTCCATCAGCAGGGAAGCGGATTGCTGGATTAGGAGTCCTGGTTAGCAGTATCTGCCTCAGTAGGGAAGCTGATTGCTGGATTAGGAGTCCTGGCCAGCAGGTTTCTGCATCAGCAGGGAAGTGGATTGCTGCATTAGGAGTCCTGGCCAGCAGTATCTGAATCAGCAGGGAAGCTGATTGCTGGGTTAGGAGTCCTGGCCATCAGTTTCTGACCACGTAAAGCCACTGGATGTACTGTAGGTGAGGCTATGTACAGCATACCACACTGTGTTCTGGGTTCAAGCCTAGACCTCCTGTCTCATACCCGGAAAAAAAAACGGTTGAGTCGATCTGATCGGCGCTCAGCCATTTAGAGAAAGTGATCAAAGGTTGTGACCTCATCAGCCCGCCTCCTATGTAAAGTGTTACTAAAGCCGGAGTTCAGCTTTAACGTGTAGCTTCATCCTGGTATACATAAGAGCCGCTATGGAGACAATTGTGTTTTATACTATGAGGGGGCTCTTGCCAGTCCGACTTGACTTATTTAGTTCATATTATGGAAAAACGTCATAGTGAAAGATGTTGGAAAGGGAACCAGTAGGGAGTTCTAGATGCCGGGATCAGAAGGGAGTTCTAGATGCCTGGATCAGAAGGGAGTTCTAGATGCCTGGATCAGAAGGGAGTTCTAGATGCCTGGATCAGAAGGGAGTTCTAGATGCCTGGATCAGAAGGGAGTTCTAGATGCCGGCATCAGTAGGGGGACCTAAGATAATATGTGAATGGAAATCTATCCTAGGTATAGGACCAATCCCACCTTTTTTGACCGGTTTCCTCATCAGACTAGGAATCACTGGTTTATGTTACTGTTGTAACCATGGCTGATCACTAGATGTCCCTGGCCAACAGATGACCATTTTTAGAACCTTGGGTGCATGCCATCTATTATTTAATAGGTTGTTGCTGACCACACTAGGTTGTTATGCATGAGTTGTCTTCTTTGAAATCTTATGTCTTAGTTTTTGAAGCTCTCATATTTGATGGTTGCCAAACCAGTGGTGTTTTCTGGTCAGGATAAGATTTTCCACTTTATATGGGGAAAAATAAATCTCTCCTGCCGTATGCTGAATCCTATTCAGAGGCCATGTTGCCTGGAATCTATTTATGCCTTTTTTTTTTTCTGTTTAACCACTTCAGCCCTGGAGGATTTGGCAGCCCAATGACCGGGCCAATTTTTGTGATTCGCCACTGCGTCGCTTTAACTGACAATTGGGACCATTGTCATTTATACAGCGATCCGTGCTATAGCACTGGTTACTGTGTAAATGTGACTGGCAGTAAAGAGGTTAACCACTAGGGGTTAAGTGTGTCCTAGGGAGTGATAACTGTGTGAGGGTTGGGCTTACTGTGACATGACACTGATCGCTGCTCCCGATGACAGGGAGCAGACGATCACTGTCCTGTCACTAGGCAGAACAGGGAGATGCCTTGTTTACAACGGCATCCCCCCCCCCGTTCTGCTGCACAACGCGGGACATTGAGTCCGCGGGTCCCACGGACACGGTCATGGAGCTAGCGGCAGGCACACGCGCCTGCAAGGCGGCTTATTTAAAGCATCGTACGGGTACGTCCATATGCGCACAGGAGCCATTTTGCCGATGTATATTTTCGTTACGCGGTCGGCAAGTGGTTAAAGGGGAACTAATGCTGACTATACAAAAATTTTTTCCGAAAATCGGTCATTTAGACAGTTCGTACGTTTCTCAGCCAGTTAATGGGCACAAAATCGCTAATCTTTGGGATGTTTTTGAGGCCAAAAAACGAAGGACAAGTTGAAATTTTCTGCCAAACGAACGATAAATTGAAAGGTTAATGTGTTTCCTGTCCGAACTGTCTGCACTAGGTATATCTAAAAAAAAGAACCAATTTTTTTTTATGTCCTCTGAATGATTTATCGGTCATTACATGATCGCACCATCGTTTTCGCCCACGAATGTTTGTTTTTCGAAAATGGGTTCAGCCGATTTTTCGTATAGTGTATTATACGCATTAGATGGCGGCTTCCTTGGCTGAAAACGATCAGAGGGTTTAGTTCCACTTTAACTATAAACCACTGATTTTCCATTTTCTTACCTTTTTTGAGCTTTTTGCCAAACTTTTACTCTTTCTACAGAACAATGGAACTCTTTGGGCCCTCTGACTCCTTCTGACCTTGTGACTCCTTCTTCTGACCTTGTATGTAGATCTAGTTTGAAGTCAGTTTCCATCAATCGGACTGTCTACATTTTCCAAGTTTCCGACACTGAAAGCGGAGATTGGAGCAGACGTGTCAGAGTGTAGTCGCTGCCCATCACGGCCAATTAGATTTGTTGTTTTCGTTGAAACGTGATTTGGATTCCAACACCAGCTCAAGGTGTTCACTCCATTGCCCATAAAAAGGACCATTTGGCCTATTGTCCAAGTCTTTTACTCCTAGCTTTCCATTGCATCAACCCCAGTACAGTTTTATTAATTTCATTATTATTTTGACATGTTCAGAAGTGCTTTATAGAACACGTAGAACCATTGAATCTTTGCCTCCTAGAAGCTTTATGGGTTGGCTACATCAATGTTTCGCTAGATTGGCAACAAGCTTATGGATGGGGTGCAGCATGGACCAAAGCAAACCTGTACTTTGCCTCATCACTACTGATACTTCAGATAATAGTTCGACTAGGTCAGGGGTAGGCAACCTGGCCCTGGACAGCTGTTGTGCAACTACAATTACCATGAGGCATTGCAAGGCTGGCAGTTATAATTACTCCCAGAGGCATGATGGGACTTGTAGTTCTGCAACAGCAGGTTGCCTACCCCTGATCTAGGTTGAAGCTAATGACTAAACCCTAAACTCCCTTGGATGGATTGGCTGCTCAGCTACTAGGTTCTGCACCCTGGGAGGGAGTGAAGTGAGCCGTTTGCTTTCATCTACCTGCAACTATAGGGTTTTTCTAAAAATAAGACCTGGTCTTATACAGTGGAACCTCGGTTTACGAGTAACGCGGTTAACGAGCATTTTGAGACACGAGCAACTTTAAAAAAAAAAAAATCTGACTGGGTTTGCGAGTGTTTGTCTCACAAAACGAGCAGAGTTCAAGCTAATGGGGTGTGCAGTACCGCATTTGGCCTGAGGTGCGGGGGAGCTGAGCAGAGCCGTTTGGAAATACTCTGTTTCTGAGGTCAGCCAATCTGTCCTCGGGCCTTTCCGGGTGTTTCAGAGGCTCTCCAGCACTCCCCACCTCTGGGCACATGCAGTAATGCATGCCATTGAAGTCAATGCGGAACAAATTATTTTCGTTTCCATTGACTTCTATGGGAAAACTCGTTATGCGAGTGCTTTGGATTACGAGAATTCTCCTGGAACGGATTATGCTCCTAATCCGAGGTTCCACTGTATTAATTTCCGCTACAAAATACACACTAGGGTTATTTTTCGAGGGATGTCTTATCTATGTCCCCTGTCTTCTCTCCCCCTGTCAGCTCAGGAGTCGTCATTATGACCTCTTTAATCCCAAAAATATGTAATCTGTTTTGTGATAATCTATAATGTCCAGTGAGTTTCCCTTTGTAACTTTTTCGAACTGTCAAATGACTTGTTTACAGCGCCGTTGGGCACTCACGTGATCCGTCAGAGCTCTTCTTCCCCACTCCGAGTACTGGAGAGGGAAGGGCCCAAGATGCCCATTCCGAGCACTGCAGAGGGAGCATCCGCTGACTTCATCTGGGAGGAGAAGAGAAGATCTCCAGAGGGTCACGTGAGCGTCCAGTGCCGCTATACATAAGACATTCTCCACAATAGTTACAAAAGGAGACACTGTGGACAATTTATAACCTTTTTACAAAACTGATATATTTTTTACATGGACTTTACTAGGGCTTATTTTCGGGGTAGGGCTCATTTTTCGGGGGAAATGCGGTACTAAGTTTTATAGGAGGTACCGGGTGAGTACTGGGATAGTGAGTATTGGCAGCGATGGGGGCAGAACACATTACTGTGAATTAAAAAGGCCTGATTAATATATATATATATAATATATATATATAATCATTTCAGATTGTGGGAGGAAATTTAATTACTTGAAGGTAATCCGCAAACATGGGTAACATGTAAGCCCCATGGTGGGGTTGAACCCAGAACCTGAGCACTGCAGTGCTAACTTTACTCCGTCACTTTGCAGTACTCTGACTAGGAAGAATTGGTAGTTGTGAACTGTGTGTCCTTTTACCTCTCTAAGAAGGTATTTTAGGTCTTTTATTTCATTCCGGGAGTCCCTACTTCCATTTTTTTTTTTTTTGGAGCAGGGTCTCTCTGCATCCTCACCACACATGTAATGGGTAAATGTCATACCTTAAGCAGGTCACACATGGGTCGAACTTCTAAAGAAGAATTTTCTTTCAAAAATCTTATCTAAGAATTTTTGTTCATATTTCGCACCACTAGTGGGCTACACCAACAGCCGATTTTCGTGCGGCCATCAAATTTGAGTAATCGGACATGTTGGAAAAAACAATTGATTTTCAAATCAATGATGGAAGAATCGTGCGAGAAATGTAATCGAAAAAACGCGCAAGAAAATTCCCGAAAAGAAGATTCCCAGCCAAGAAAATTCTTTTCTGTAGCATCAGGAGGTGAAATTTGAAGGCTTGGTTGGGCAAATTTCGAAATCAATGGTGGAACCGTCGGATCGCAAATTTTCTTATTTTCAAAAGAAAATTCTTTTGAAATTTGACCATGTAGCCTAATGACTTCTAAATCGGGTGGGGCTGCTGAGTTCTCTTTACTCCTGATCAAAGTTCAGAAAGTAGGAAGGAAGGGAACCTGCGCTCCCCAATGTAAAGCATGGCCAAGAACTGGCAGTGGCTTCAGTAGACGCCTTTTTTCTGGTTCTCTTTTTGGTAGAAGCAAATTTGTGGGCCCGACAGCTTGTGGTAGATTCTTTGACGTTGGCCTTACCAATTTCCTTATCTTTAAAGGTGACCGCAAAGCCACCACTCTACTCCACCTTCTGTACAAGACACTAATCCTGAGACTTGGGTACTTGTTCCCTTAAAGCACTGCTCCATTGTCTGTGTCTACCCAGAGTACCTGTCCTCTGACGGCACCCATTGTCTCTGCAGGACACGCCCCATCCTGTACTCTCCATCACTCTTTCATTACTTTGGCTAGAATGCACACAACATTTTCTTATCATTGCTCCACTATTACTAGACTAATTTGTAGGAATGGAGGTTGCACTGTGATGCTAGGCCCCGTTGGATTTGTATGCATGATTCTGGGACTATGCAAGCAATAAAAAAAAACATTTGTGAGACTGACTCCATCTTTTTTTGTGTTTCTGGTTGTCATTTTGCTTGTGTCTGAATTACATGCAGTTCAGAAGAATGCGATTTCACTGGATGCATGCTTGTTCTGGCTCAGTGACTCAGAGTAAGGATTATAAAAGTGACAGGACAGCCAGGCAAGTAGCATTTTTACAAAGAGGCCACAATGGCAGAGTGTGCGTTTTACTACAGATTTCCTTTAACCACTTAAGGACCACCCTACAGCAGTTATACTGCTACAGGGCTGCTAGTCTGTGCAGAATCGCATGCACATATACACATGATTCTGCCTGCGGAGCGTGCGGGCCGCTTATGCTGTGATTAGTCACAGCAGAAGCTGATCTGTGGATATCGGGCAATAGAAGTCCACTGTCACCCATAAGGCAGAGCTCTGTTCTGATTGGGGGGGGGGGGGGGGGGAGATGTATTTAAGATACATCACTTCCCTTAGAAAAAGCAGCACACTGGCTAGACACACATTTAATCCATTTGGTTGCTCTAGATGTTTAACCACTTCCCAGCCAGTGTCATTAGTACAGTGACAGTACATATTTTTATCACCGATCATTGTAATGGTGACACTGGTTCCCAATTAGCATCCAATACAGTTTTGCTATAAGTCGCTGATCGTTGCTATTACTAGTATTAAAAAATAAAAATCCCAGTATATATCCCATATTTCGGCCATAAGTTTTGCGTAAATCGATCAATATACAGTGTCTTGAAAGTATTTTATACCACTTGTGATTTTCCACATATTGTCATGTTACAACCAAAAATTTATTTTATTGGGATTTCATGCGATAGACCAGGGATATGCAATTAGCGGACCTCCAGCTGTTGCAAAACTACAAGTCCCATCATGCCTCTGGGTGTCATGCTTGTGGTTGTCAGAGTCTTGCTATGCCTCATGGGAATTGTAGTTCTGCAGCAGCTGGAGGTTCGCTAATTGCATATCCCTGTGATAGACCAACACAAAATGGCACATAATTGAGAAGTGGAAGGAAAATGATAAATGGGCAGGGCTTTTTTTCTGGGGGAACTTGGTGGAACTCAGTTCCACCACCTTTGGCTCAGACCCTTTGGTGCCCGCTCACCACAATCACTTGTGAACACAGAAGTCGGGTTTCTGTGTTTACAAGTGACTGCTTTGTAACCCCCTGAACTCTGCACAATGTATGTAATGCAATTCTGGTATTTAATGCCCCTTTAAGACCCTTCTACTGTTTGTGAAATCTGAACGGGTCGTGGTTGAGTTCCTGCACCTATTTTCTGAGAAAAAAAGCTCTGTAAATGGGTTTTCAAAATGTTTTACGAATAAATCTGTGAAAAGTGTGGGGGGGGTACATTTGTATGGCGCCCCACCGGAGTCAATACTTTGTAGAACCTCCTTTCGCTGCAATTACAGCTGCAAATCTTTTTTGGGGATGTCTTTTTCACATCTAGAGAGGGACATTTCTCCCCATTCTTCTTTGCAAAATATCTCAAGCTCTGTCAGATTGGATGGAGAGCGTCTGTGATCAGCAATTTTCAAGTTTTGCCACAGATTCTCAATTGGATTTAGGTCTGGACTTTGACTGGGCCATTCTAACGCCTGAATATGCTTTGATCTAAACCATTCCATTCTATCTCTGGCTGTACTTTAGGGTTGTTGTCCTGCTGGAAGGTGAACCTACAACCCAGTCTCAAGTCTTTTGCAGACTCTACCAGGTTTTCTTCTAAGATTGTCCTGTATTTGGCTCCACCTATCTTCCCATCAACTCTGACCAGCTTCCCTGTCCCTGCTGAAGAAAAGCATCCCCACAACATGATGCTGCCATCACCATGATTTACGGTGGGGATGGTGTGTTCAGGGCTATGTGCAGTGTTAGTTTTCCACCATCCATAGCGTTTTGCTTTAAGACTAAAAAGTAAAAATTTGGTCTCATCTGACCAGAGCACCTTCTTCCACATGTTTGCTGTGTCCCCTCCCCCACATGGCTTCTCACAAAATGGGACTTCTTATGGCTTTTTTTCAACAATGTCTTTTTTCTTGTCACTCTTCCATAAAGGGCAGATTTGTGGAGAACACGACTAATAGTTGTCCTGTGGACAGATTCTCTCCCCTGAGCTGTGGATCTCTGCAGCTCCTCCAGAGTTACCATGGACCGCTTGGCTGCTTCTCTGATTAATGCTCTCCTTGCCCGGCCTGGTCAGTTTAGGTGGATGGCCATGGCTTGGTAGGTTTTCAGTTGTCATACTCTTTCCATTTTCAGATGATGGATTGAACAGATCTCTGTGAGATGTTCAAAGCTTGGGATATTTTTTTATAACCTAAACCTGCTTTATACTTCTTCACAACTTTATCCCTGACCTGTCTGGTGTGTTTATTGGCCTGTTTGCTCACTAAGGTTCTCTAACAAACCTCCTGAGGGCTTCTCAGAACAGCTGTATTTATACTGAGATAAAATTACACACAGGTGGGCTCTATTTACTAATTAAGTGACTTCTGAAGGCAATTGGTCCTTCTAGATGTATGTTGGGGGTATCGGAGTAAAGGTGGCTGAATACCTGTGTTGCTCATCTTACTTTAAAAAAGTAATTAGTTACAGTTACAAATTACTTCTCCGAAAAAGTAATTGCGTTAGTGACTCAGTTACTACATTGAAAAAGTAATTAGTTACTCAGCAAAGTAACTGATTTTTTTTTTTTTTTATATTCTACATTGCTTTGTTGAGAAGCAGGTGACGGGCGCTTGCCAGGGAGCAGTGAGTTAATACTCCAAGACAAAAGAATGCCAGATCCTTGAGAGAAGAAAACCGGAAACAAATGGTGATCTTGTGTATATCCCAGCCTAGGTGCGTCCGTCCCACCATTTATGTGCAGCTAATATCTTTGTTGTCTGATAAAGAGATGAAATCACTGACCAAAAATAACCTGCTGATCATTGGTCTGTATAGGTGTCCTGCACTTACCATGTTGACCACTAGATGTCGCTGTGTACACTGTGTTGTATAGGGAACGTTTGTTCTGTGAAACATTTTGTTCCGGCCATGTGTTCCCCGGATCATTGATTAGGTTGCGCACACAGTGTGTGTGATCGATGCGAGTTGTTCCCCGGTCATAGGTCAGTGTGAGGCGGATGGGGCTCATTGTATCCAGGGCTCCTTGCGATTGGGAGTTTATCAGACCGCTGTGACAGGACATCACAGCGGTCACATGATTCCAAATCGGAGTTCCACTCATATTTATGTTCACAGCGCCAGGAGAAGCAATTACTCTGCTGTCATCTAGTGGCAGTAGATGTAATTGCAGTAATGCCGCCCAAGTAATGGGAACTGCGTTACTGTGAGGGGAAGAGTAATCAGGTAGATTACTCGTTACCCTCAAAAGGGTCTGCGTTAGGTAACTGCGTTTATTGTAACTCCGTTACTTACAACACTGCTGAATACAAGTATTTCCCACACTTTTCACATATTTATTTATTTAAAAAAAAGTGAAAACCATTCATCATTTTCCTTCCACTTCACAATTATGTGTTGTTCAGGAACTACAATTCCCATCATGCCTAGACATGTATTTGAATGTCAGAGGTCTTACAATGACTCTATCACATAAAATCCCAATAAAGTACATTTACATTTTTGGTTATAACATGACAAAATGTGGAAAACTTCAAGGGGTATGAATACTTTTTTAAGGAACTGAACACTTATTGAGTTTTTTTTTTTTTACCAAAAACATGTAGCAGAATACATATTTAGAAATTTAGATTTTTCACATTTTTTTTATTATTTGATGTTTTATCACTGAAAGTATAAGAAAAAAATGTATATATTTTTTTTTCTCCCCAAAATTGTCATTTTTTTTGTTTTATAGTGTAAAAAAAACCCCGAAGAGGTGATCATTTTGTGGGGGGAAAATAAAAGGACATACATTTTATTTTGGCATAGTGACTGCGCAATTGTCAGTTAAAGTAATGCAGTGCCGTATCACAAAAAATGGCCTGGCCTGGCCATAAAGAGGGGGGGGATTAATCTTTCGGAGGTCAAGTAGCTAGAAGCAACTCGTATTCCAATTCTTAGAGAAAACTGCTACAAATATGAACAATACATATAATGGCACACCTCACTGTGGCCAAATCTTTAAAAACTTTGATCCAGCTTGATCCTAGAGACTTGGTTATTCTTTTTTTTTCCGATGTCACTGTCATGCCTCTCACACAACATAGAAAGGGTAATGCCAGGTTTTCAATCCCAGGCTGGACCTTCTTTACCTCGTTCACACTGGGTTTTAAATCCCGACATCTTCTTGCATCCAAGAGGTACAGGGACACTGCACCGACTAGAATGAATGTGTAGGCATGTATGCTTTCAGGGGTAAGTATTCTGCCTTCCAGGTATATATCCCCAAACATGAGTACTACTTGATACAGCGTTTGTTGTAAGTAGAGGACATATCCCATGAAGCCGCACATCATACCATTGCTATTGAAATGAATGGCAGTCTCAGCCTGGGCTCCCGTCAGGCCATGCCTCCAACATATTTTACTCTGCCCCCTTAGGAGCTTAATCATGGTGTACAGCATCCACAGCCACATCGTATTCTTGCCTGTCATAGACTTTGATAGGCTAAAGACGAGAGACCTGGAAACTGCACCTGTTGCCTCCAGCGCACGCGAACACCCCCCAGGATTGATGCACAGCAGAGGTAAATGTCTAGTGTGCGTGTAGCTTAAAGTGGAACTTTAGTTAGAAAATGAAGTGCTGCTAGATCACTTTTAATGTTTTACATCTAGCAAAAATCCCGCGCTGGAATTGCGCTTGTTTCCGCATCGCATGTGTGTGATCCTAGCCTGAACGTTTTTTTTAAAAGCAATGACATTTTAAAAGGTTAGATTTAAAAAAATTCTGAAAGATTAAAAAGGCAATTCAAGTTTAACTACTTCCCAACGGCCGTACGACTTTGTACGGCCGAAAGGACGTCCTGAATCTCTAACAGGCCGTGTTTTTACGGCCTGTTCTTAGCCAGGCCACTGGGGGGCGCGCGAGCGCCGTCGGCGGCACGCGTGTGCCCGCCGCATCGCTGACATGCCGATGCGCGTGCCTGGCGGCCGTGATGTCCGCCAGGCACTCAGGATCGGCGGCTGCAGGGACAAGACGTGGATCTCTGTGTAAACCCAAAGATCCATGTCATGTCAGGGGAGAGAGGAGACCGATCTGTGTCTCTTGTACATAGGGACACAGCATCGGTCACCTCCCCCAGTCACCCCCCCCTCCCCCCACAGTTAGAACACAATTTAGGGTACACATTAACCCCTTCCTCACCCCCTAGTGTTAACCCCTTCAATGCCAGTCACATTTATACAGTAATTAGCGCATATTTATAGCACTGATCGCTGTATAAATGTGAATGGCGCCAAAAATGTGTCAAAAGTGTCCGATGTCTCCGCCATAATGTCGCAGTCACGAAAAAAATGCTGATCACCGCCATTAGTAGTAAAAAAATAAATAATAAAAAATAATAATAATTCTGTCCCCTATTTTGTAAGCGCAATAACTTTTCGCAAACCAGACGCTTATTGCGATTTTTTTTTAACCAAAAATATGTAGAAAAATACGTATCGCCTAGACTGAGAAAAAAAAGTTTTTTTTTTTAAAATTGGGCTATTTATTATAGCAACAAGTAAAAAATATAGTTTTTTTTTTCAAAATTGTCGCTCTATCTTTGTTTATAGCGCAAAAAATAAAAACCGCAGAGGCGCGATCAAATACCACCAAAAGAAAGCTCTATTTGTGGGGAAAAAAGGACGCCAATTTTGTTTGGGAGCCACGTCGCACGACCGCGCAATTGTCAGTTAAAATGACGCAGTGCCGGAAGCTGAAATTTCACCTGGTCAGGAAGGGGTATATGTGCCCAGTAAGGAAGTGGTTAAAAGGCAGAAGTATAAGGTATAAATTTAAATAAAAAAAATATTTTAATGTGGAATTAAAATGGTAGTTTAAAAGATTAAAGACAAGAATTAAACGTTTAAAAGGAAAAGGTAGAAGATTAAAAGTTTAAATGTTGATATTGAAAGGTTAAAAGTTTTTAAATGTTGTTCTTGAAATGTAATAAAAGAAAAAAGCATTGAAAGGTTAAAAGGTAAAAAGTGGAAGGTTAAATGTTTAAAGGTTAAAAGTTTAAATGCCAATATTGAAAGGTTAAAAGTTTAAATGTTATTCTTGAAATGTAAAAAAAAAAAGCATTGAAGGTTTAAAAGGTAAAAAGTGGAAGGTTGAAAGTTTAAATGTTAATATTGAAAGGTTAAAAGTTTAAATGTTATTCCTGAAATTTTAAAAAAAGCATCGAAAGTTTAAAAGGTAAAAAATGGAACGTTAAAAGTTTAAATGTTAATATTGAAAGGTTAAAAGTTTTTAAATGTTGTTATTCTTGAAATTAAAAAAAAAAAAAGCATTGAAAGTTCAAAAGGTAAAAAGTGGAAGGTTAAAAGTTTAAATGTTAATATTAAAAAGGTTAAAAGTTTAAATGTTATTCTTGAAATGTAAAAAAAAAAAAAACATTGAAAGGTTAAAAGGTAAACGTGGAAAGTTAACCTTTTCAATATAAACATTTTTACTTTCCACTTTTACCTTTTAAACTTTCGATGCTTTTTTTTATAAAATTTCAAGAATAATATTTAAACTTTTAACCTTCCACTTTTTAACTTTTAAACCTTCAATGCTTTTTTTTTTTTTTTTATATTTCAAGAATAACATTCAAACTTTTAACCTTTTTCAATATAAACATTTAAACTTTTATCTTTCAAACTTTACCTTTTTAAACTTTCAATGCTTTTGTTTTTTTGTTTTTTTTTTATATTTCAAAAATAAAATGTAAACTTTTAACCTTTCAATATTAAAATTTAAACCTTTAACCTTTCAAAATTAGCATTTAAAAACTTTTAACCTTTTAATATTAACATTAAAACTTTTTAAAGTTTTTAAATGCTAATCTTGAAAGGTTAAAAGTTTAAATGTTATTCTTGAAATGTAAAAAAAAAAAGCATTGAAAGTTTAAAAGTTGAAAGTTAAAAGTTTAAATGTTAATATTGAAAGGTTAAAAGTTTAAATGTTAATATTGAAAGATTAAAAGTTTAAATGTTAATATTGAAATGTAAAAAAAAAAAGCATTGAAGGTTTAAAAGGTAAAAAGTGGAAGGTTAAAAGTTTAAATGTTATTCTTGAAATATAAGAATAATACATTGAAAGGTTAAAAGTTTAAATGTTAAAAAAAAGCATTGAAACTTTAAAGGCAACACAATGGCAAGATGAAATGAAAACAAAAAGCAAAGTGGTGATGTAATGGTTTGTAGTATATTTCAGTTCTGTCTGTATAACTCTAATTTCTCTGCCTGTATACACCAGAGAACACGGACTTCTCCGACAAACAGTCTATTCTGGAGTTCCAGCACCGGGACCTCAGGGACCCCACGGCCACATCTGCGAAAACAAGATAATTGCATATTCCAGCTACTTCACAGAACCATTCATTTACTGCCCGATTTAAAATATAATAAATTGGAAAAAACAAAACAAGTCAAAAATGAAAACCGATAATCAGGAAGCTGTTTTGATCACTGAAGGTGTGTCTACAGCTCACCCGATGGGAATGACTACAAGTTTAGGTTCAGTGTATTGCAAGAGAGTCTGTTTTCTTTTCATAAACAGGCAAAAGGTCAACTTAGTGCAAAGAGTTATATCAATGTGTGTTAATGTGTAAAAAAAAATGAAGTTTTGCAACTTTGTAATGCTATGTGGATATGGTGGGAGCCATATTTGCCATCATGGCGTATAGAGACTATTGCCCCTTAACCTAGGCTGGCAAGGCACTCCCCTGCTCTTCCCTCCCTTCTTCTAGCTAACAGAGGGCACTGTCCATTTTTAACCACTTCCTGTCCAAATGACGTACCAGTATGTCACTGAAAGAGTAGGGTAATATCTCGGGCATCACTGCATCTGCAGCGAGAGATCATTTTTACAGCCAGTGATTCCCTACGAAGTAAAAGTAATCCTAGCAGCCATACAGCCTCCAGATCAATCGTCACATCCCTCTAACACCTCATCGGCGGATGGATTGAGTTCATACACACAAGAAAGGAAAGCTGGAAGAGCCACATAGAGGGTTATTTACGAAAGGCAAATCCACTTTGCACTACAAGTGCAAAAGTTCAAAAGTACTCAGTTTGTTTTTAATCAATTTCATAATGAAAAAATTGTTTCAAACAAAATGGGTTACTGTTAGAAATATGTTTATTTGTGACAAAATATCCATCCAGCTCCTTCAAATGTTCTCATCTTTTACATATTCTACATATTGAGGGTTATTTTCAAAAGGCAAATACACTTTGCACTACAAGTGCAAACTACAAGTGCAAAGTGCACTTCGAAGGGCAGTCGCTGTAAATCTGAGGGGAAAATCTGAAATGAGGGGAAGCTCTTTTGATTTTATTATCCAATCATATGCAAGCTAAAATGCTGTTTTTATTTTCCTTGCATGTCCCCCTCGGATCCACAGCGACTGCACATACAAGTGCACTTTCAGTGCATATTCAAGTACACTTTGCACTTGTAGTGCAAAGTGGATTTGCCTTTAGTAAATAACCCCCAATGTCTAGTAAAATGGCCCTTTGGAACACTTTTTTTCTCTATCTACCCTGTAACCATTGCTCTTTCAGCTTCTTTGTACCATTTGAAATAATTATATTTATTTATAACAAACCCTACACAACCAGATATTATTACTGTTTAAGCAAATCGTTTATATTTAATAAAGTATAGTTAAAGAAAAAAAAAGTGTCTATATTTTATAAAGAGTATAATGGACTAATTACTGTTTTTGTTTCCAAGCAAACATGCCTGGGTATTCAATTTGGGCTTGAATAGAATTATGAAACATTTTGGAAAAAATATGCATCCTAGAAGTCCAGCACTTGAGGCCAATATGGCGAATATCTCCACAGCCACCATGTATTTCCCTTTGGTGCTGAGATAGGCCGGGACCATGGAAATCCAGACACTGCAGAACACCAGCATGCTGAAGGTGATGTACTTGGCCTCATTAAAACTGTCCGGTAATGTCCTCACCATGAAAGCCAAAACAAAACTCACAGCTGCCAGAAACCCCATATAACCCAACACAGAGTAGAACCCGATAACCGACCCTTCATTACATTGGATGACAATCTTGTCCTGATAAGAGTGAGTGTCCATTTCCTGAAAAGGGTGAGAAGAGGACAACCAAGTAATGCATATTACTACTTGAATGGATGAACACACTGATACAATGGAATTGGCCAGTTTGCTTCCAATCCATTTCCTCCAGTAGCTTCCAGGTTTGGTGGCCTTGAAAGCGATGTAAACCATGATTGTTTTAGCAAGAAGAGAGGAGACGGCTATGGAGAAGATGACTCCAAATGTCATGACACGCAGTATACAGGTTACATCCAGTGGCTGGCCAAGGAACAAGAACACACAGAGGAAGCTCAACAAGATGGAGACAAGGAGAACAAAACTCAGATTTCTGTTATTGGCTTTGACGATCGGGGTGTTTAGATGGGATATAAAAATTGTCATTACTAAGAGAGTCACAATGCAGAGTGATAAAGAAATGAATATAAATATTATAGAGATATCATCTGTGTAGGGGAGAAATTCCAGAAGTTTTGGAATACACCGATCCTTCATCTCATTGGGCCATTCCCCTTCTGTGCATTTCATGCAATTCTCGCTATCTGCCAAAGAGCAACAAAATATTATCATTTGTGTTAAATAATGAAACTGTAATTCTAAAGGGGGGGGGGGACTTATTATTCTCTTTAGACCAGTGCAAGATTAATTTTGTCATTCAGTGGGGAAAATAATTATTTTATCCCCTGCAGGTTTTTGTAAGTTTGCCCACTTACAATGAAATGAAAGGTCTATAATTTTTTATCATAGGTGAATCATAAATGATAGAGACAAAATATCAACCAAAAATCCAGAAAAAAATCACAATACAAATGTAAAAAATTGAGTTGCAGTTTAGTGAGTAAAATAAGTATTTGACCCCCTACCAACCAACAATAATTCTCCCCCCCACAGACTGGGTACAGTATGTGTTCATTAGTCCTGTCAATTAAAAAAGGTGCTCCTAACGTCAACTTGTTATATGTATACATACCTGTACGTTGCTTTGAACCTGCCGCCTAGCACGTGTGCACCGCGGGACCCGCAGAGCTGTAGAACGGGGAGATGCCTGTGTAAACAAGGCATTTCCCTGTTCTGCCTAGTGACAGGACACCATAGGTGTGCTCAGCCCATTGCCTTAGGGTGTGCACCCCAAAGCACAAACACACATGAACACCACCTGCCGTCACAGGAAGGGGGTTCTGGTGGTGGCAGACAGTTGATTGGGAGCCTATTTCAGTACATCCTGCAACATGTTCCTAAGGTTGAACCTAGACTTTATTACATTGGGAGCATTTATTTTGGCTACTGGCACCCCAACCACCCACCTGATGCAACTCCTGGATAATGCTAATGCAGATGGGATAATTAGGGTGTGCCCAGGCACACCCAGCAGACCCTGTGCATTCACCTATGCAGGACACAAATCTACTGATCCGTGTCATCGGGAGCAGTGATCACTGTAGCACTAATCGCTGTATAAATGACAATGGTCCCAAAATAGCGTCAAAAGTGTCCGATAAAAATCGCTGATCACCACCATCACTAGTCAAAAAATAATAATAATAATAAAAACGCCATAAAACTATCCCCTATTTTGTAGATGCAAACTACCATATTTTTCGCCTTATAAGACACACTTTTTCTTTCCCAAAACTGGGGGGGAAAGTTGGTGCGTCTTATAAGACAAATATACCTTTTTTTTTGACTCGCCAATCCGATCCGCGGAGCGCACCACCGCCGCAGTCTTAAGGAAAGGCCGCAGCTTTGGCCTAGCTCCGGAGCGGTCGGCCATCTTGGTACACCCGGCGGCGGTGCGCGCTGAGCAGAGCAGAGGGCTCGCGGGATCTTCTATTCCAGAGCGATCTGCAACAGTGAGTTGGGGGCAATGTTACTGGCTATTATGTGGGGGCAATGTTACTGGCTATTATGTGGGGGCAATGTTACTGGCTATTATTATGTGGGGGCAATGTTACTGGCTATTATTATGTGGGGGCAATGTTACTGGCTATTACTAATGTGGGGATGGTGTGATGGTGATGACGAGTGGGGGCAATGGTGGACATAAAATATTTTACTACAGTATTTGGTTTAGAATCTTTTTTTTTCTAGATTTTCCTCCTTTAAAATTGGGTGCGTCTTATATGCCGGAGCGTCTTAAGCCCCGTACACACGGCCGAGGTTCTCGGTAGAAACCAACGAGAACCTCGCTGGCATCCTGATTCTGCCTAGAACCTCGGCCGTGTGTACGGATTCGGCGAGCATCCCGTCGGGAATGCCATTGAGCCGAAATAGAGAGCAGGTTCTCTATTTGCTCGGCGGCCCGTCGGGATGAATGGCTCGTCGCCCTTCCCGACGGGCTGGTCGCCGAATCTGATGGCCGGGCGAGAACCTCGACGGGCGGTACGATGTGTTCCGCCCGTCGAGGTTCTCTGCCGTGTGTACGGGGCCTTATACGGCGAAAAATATGGTAATCAATATACGCTTTTACCAAAAATATGTAGAAGAATACGTATTGGCCCTTAACTGAGGAAAATTATTATTTTTTTAATATATTTTTGGGGTATATTTATTAAAGCGAAAAGTAAAAAAATATTGCTTTTTTTTTCAAAATTGTCACTCTTTTTCTATCTAAAGAACAAAAAAATAAAAACCTCAGAGGTGATCAAACACCACCAAAAGAAAGCTCTATTTGTGGGTAAAAAAAAAAACGTAAATTTTGTTTGGGTGCCACGTCGCACCACCGCTCAATTGTCAGTTAAAGCGACGCAGTGCGGAATCGCAAAAAATGGCCCGGTCATTGGGCAGCCAATTCTTCCGGGGCAGAAGTGGTTAACGAGACTTTACGTACACTTACATTTTTATTTATCGTATCTATAAAAACTTAAAATTTTGACCACTCTTTGAATTTTGACCTCTCTCTATTTGAATTTTTTTTAAAACAATTTTTGATGTCATCATTTCCTGTAGATCACCTCCCATCATGCACTGCCTTGGTGCATCACAGAATAGGGCGTGATAGGGCGTTTTTCACTGCTCTGGACCACACCTCCCTTATTACTATACCACCTCTTCTTTTATTTCCACTCCCTTTCTGTAAAAGTTGATTGGACAATCTCCTTTAGATCTACCTATCAGCTACTGTATGTAGTACAAAGGTCTGCCTGATTTGATACAAATTGAATCGATTGTTCAGGTGGGTCTGTCTATTCCAATCGGGTTTAAATTCTATTCCATTCCTATTTTGGTTTAACTTGCATCTATCTATCTATCTATCTATCTATCTATCTATCTATCTATCTATCTATCTATCTATCTATCTATCTATCTATTATAAATACAGTAGATATATATATGAGAATACAATATACCGGTGGTATTGGATATCTCTCCCTCTGAACATGGGACACAGTCATAGCAACAAGGGTGGATCGATTTTCCCGGCATCTTTCTGGTTCCTGGTTGACAATTGATCGAGCATTGAGATTCCGGCTTCTAAACATCAGTAAAAGAGAAAAAATTTTTTAAAACTTAATTCAATTTCCTTCAGCTCAACCAGGCCAAAACTGAGGTGCTGTGGTCTGGCAACATTACAGGAGAGGTTTGGGTGTTATCATGGCCTGACGAAGGTGGGGAGTTTCCTAAATCTGCATCTACGGTGAGGACGCTGGGTGTCCACATTGATGATGGCCTAACCCTGGAACCACGTGTGGACAAGGTGGTAAAAACGTGCCACTCTAAAATGCGTCTGCTTCACCGCTTTCTTCCCTATCTGACTGATCAGGCCAGGATCGCTGTGGTGCGTCCTCTCATCCTTCCGCATCTGGAATCACCTCTCTCCCAGATCAAATGCCTACAGAAAGTCCAGAATCAAGCGGTAAGGTTAGCCCTCAATCTGAGAGGCCACTGCCCGACCTCTTGGCACCAGGCAGCCCTTTATTTGCTGCCTGTGGGGCAGAGGATCAGATTCAAGGTTTTAACCTTAGTTTTTAAGGCGTTCAATAAATTCGGTCCTACTTACCTCCAGGCGAAATTGACAAGACATCTAAATTCCGCCTGGAGGTCCCAAAGTTTAGATTAAAAAAGTTGGGACGTAGAGAGTGGAACCTCCTGCCGTTGGCTCTTAGGCAGACCTCAAACCTGTTCCAGTTCAGGAGGGGACTGAAAACCCTTCTGTGGACTGAGGCTGGGTAGGTGGCTGTGCAACAGGGGGTGGAAACTGTTTTTTTCTTCTCTGGGCTTTTTTATTCTTTTACTAATTTTTATTTTCTATTTTTATTTGATTTATGTTATTGTTTTTAAATTTTTTTATTTTTTTTGTTTTAACGGTTTTGATGTTTGTGATTTTATTGTTGTTATTGTATGTATGGCGAATGGCACCTCGTCCCGTAGCCGGGTAGTGTTTTGATACCTTTGTGATTTAACGCTTAACAAAAATATTCAATAAACAATAATTCACCAGTATGAAATAGGAAGAAGAAATTATTGGGACTTTAATTGAAACAGAACACTAGGGCAGAGTGAAACAATTCAGTATGATAACAAATATTTATTATCTTCTTCCTTCTTCCTATTTCATGTTGCCGGGGATGGAGGCTTACGTGCCGGATGGCCATAGCCTCATTTAAAGTCCCACCCAATTATGTTTTAAATTTAGCAATTTAAACGTTATGGCCCGGATCCACGTATTGCGGCGTATCTTTGTGCGGGCGTAGCGTATCTTATTTACGCTACGCCGCCACAACTTAGAGAGGCAAGTGCCATATTCACAAAGCACTTGCGTCCTAAGTTACGGCGGCGTAGCGTAGATGGGCCGGCGTAAGTCTGCGTAATTCTAAGTAGGCTGGTAGTGGGCATGTTGTATGTAAATGAATGGTGACCCCACGTAAATGACGCGCCGAACGAACGACGCATGCGCCGTCCATGGACGTATCCCAGTCCGCATGCTCTGAATCACGTCGCAAATACTCAATGCTTTCGATGTGAAGGTAACTTATGCACAGCCCTATTTGTGTATGACTTACGCAAACGACGTAAACGACGTACAATTTGTTCTGACGTCCATACTTAACATTGCCTGCGCCTCATATAGCAGGGGTAACTTTACGCCGCTCATACGCCATACGTAAACGACGTATATCAATGCGCCGGGCGCACGTACGTTTGTGAATCGGCGTATCTACCTCATTTGCATATTTTTAATGGGAACGTCTAATGCGCCCAGCGTAACTATGCGCCTACGATACGCCGGCGTAGGCAAGTCTTGCTTTGAGAATCGGTACAAAGATACGACGGCGCACATTTGAAATTACGGCGGCGTATCTGGAGATACGCCGCTGTAATTCCTTTGTGGATCTGGGCCTCTATTCTTAATTCACCAGTATAGTTGACTGCTTTCAGAAAAACTGAGATAATAGGGGTTAATATAAAAAAATAAATAGACTATTCACTCTGCAAGAGAAGTTGCACAAAAGCTTGTTTTGGCTCTACTGTTCTTGTGGATCACACACAGGAAAATTGCCAGTGTTAAAATCCTGGTGTTAAATAGACATGTGCATTTGTTTTCCATCCAAATGCATTTTTGTCTGAATTTCGGGTATTTTTGCATTTCTTTTAACAAACGATAACGAACGCGCAGAATCCGAAATCTGAAAGATCCGACATAAAAAATGCTTCATTTTCATTTAGTTGCGAAAACAGTTCGATGTCCAGAAGATTTGACAAGAAGGTGAAAATAGTGATCTGTGTCTATAGAACCTGCGGTCGAATGTGCCTAACCTAACTCTATTAGTCTGAGATTATTCGACAAGATTAGACATTATAGAAACATGAAGATTCGACAAAGCAGCTAAAAACATACGAATTGCCGCAAG
This sequence comes from Rana kukunoris, assembly GCA_029574335.1. Lineage (NCBI taxonomy): Eukaryota > Metazoa > Chordata > Amphibia > Anura > Ranidae > Rana > Rana kukunoris. The sequence continues at coordinate 22,879,935 of CM056049.1, read as the reverse complement.
CGGACATTTATGGTCAAATGTTCAGCCCATAAGCTATAGAAGAATTCTAATGTTGGCTGTCTAGTAATAATAATTAATAAATATAATTATTACTAGTCATACAACATTAGAATTCTACTATAGCTTGTAGGCGGAACATTCGACCAGAAATGTACAATTGCGGCATCGTACAGTTTAGCTGCTCCGTTGAATCTTCTTAGAACATTCGACCTACACCATAAGTCTTCAATTGACAAATCCAACCTTAATTCTGTAATATTGTGTTAATATTATGGGGTTGAATTACAGGGAATTAACACTATAAAGCCCTGTACACACGATCGGTTTGTCTGATTAAAATGGACCGATGGACTGTTTTCATCGGACAAACCGATCGTGTGTGGGCCCCATCAGTTTGTTTTCCATCAGTGAAAAAAAATAGAACATGTTTTAAATTTTTCCTATGGATAAAAAATCTACGCATGCTCAGAATCAAGTCGACGTATGCTCGGAAGCATTGAACTTCATTTTTCTCAGCACGTCATAGTGTTTTACGTCACTGTGATTTGGCACGTCGGATTTTTGACTGATGGTGTGTAGGCAAGACTGATGAAAGTCAGCTTCATCGGATATCCGATGAAAAAATCCATCAGATTCGATTCCATCAGATATCTGATCGCGTGTACGAGGCTTAAAAAAATCTGAGTTAAATTTAACACTGGTGATTTTCCTGTGCAGGAGGGCACTTCGTTCCTGTGACCCGTTTTCAGCCGTCAGCGGGCTACAGCCATATTGGGGAAAGATCTCAACACTTCCCCAGTGCCCCCAGTACAACAATAAAGTGTGCAGCCAGCCTCTGTCACCTGTCCCATTGTTACTAGTGCTCATTCAATACACCCTACCAACAACTACATCAGCGGATCCCATTACCTTCTCTGCCTACTACGTAGAATCATCCCCTTCATCCCGGAAGAGGATACATCGGTAGTAGTCGGTACAATCATCCACTCTAGACTCGACTACTCAATCTCCCTCTACTTAGGACTACCAAAATACCAGATCTCGTGCCTACAAGTCGTTCAGAACACAGCAGCCAGGTTGGTAACCGGAAAAAAAACCTGGGAATCCGTCACCCCATCCCTGAGGGCCCTTCATTGAATGAATGAATGAATGAAAAACTTATATAGCGCGGCACATGCGAACTGAATCGCCTCTGGGCGCTTGTTGTTTCTGTCTCTCTGGTCATCAAAAGAGCAGAGTTTTTATCTGTCTTCTTAAGGTCAGGTGGTTTTCCTCCAACCGAATGCTGGTTGGTAAAGCGTTCCATAGTCTGGGACCTTGGAAAGCAAACCTTCTTTCTCCTTTGGACTTGTATCTGGCTTTGGGTATCTTGACCAGATTTTGGTCGGTGGATCGCAGAACGCGATTGGGATTGTGGACTTCTATCTTTTCGCATAGATATTGCGGAGCCTTCCCATGGATGCACTTATGTGTCAGACAGAGTGCTTTGAAAGCAATTCTGTCTTTTACTGGCAGCCAGTGAAGGGTTCTCAGAGAAGGTGAGATTGATTCCCATGTTTTTTTCCCAGTCACCAGTCTGGCGGCCGTATTTTGAACGGCTTGCAGACAAGTGATTTGGTACTTGGGGAGTCCGAGGTAAAGGGCATTTGCATAGTCCAGTCTGGAGTTCACAATTGTTCCCACCACAACTGCTACGTCTTCTTTGGGGATAAAAGGAATAAGTCTACGTAGTAGGTGCAGCAGATGGTGTGATCCGCTGACTACTGACCCTATTTGTGCGTCCATTGTCATGTTGGTGTCAAAGATGACTCCGAGACTTTTGACTTTGGAGATAGGGGTGATGATCTGGCCCAGAATGGGGGGGGAGTGTCCAGGTTGTTGCAAGTTGACTCTTGCGACTTGCATGAAACAGAAGAAGTTCTGTTTTGGAGCTGTTGAGTTTTCTATCAAAGAGAGACAATTCTCTAAACTGAGATGATGATCCTTTTTGTTGCAGATGTGAAAGTACAGTTGCGTGTCGTCTGCATAGGAGTGGTAAAGCAGCTGTTGGCTACTGATGATTTCGAAGAGAGGGCGAAGATAGATGTTGAAGAGCACCGGTGACAGGGGTGATCCTTGAGGGACTCCACATGACACCGTGCGTTTTTCTGAAGTAAAAGATCCTAATTTTCCAAAAAGGAGGAGAACCATGATAGATCACTTTCTGCGACTTTGGCTACTTCAGCCAATCGAGTCAGTAGTAGTTCGTGGTCTACTGTATCGAAGGCTGCACTTAGGTCCAACAGAACCAGGAGACAAGATTCTCCTTCGTCTGCGGCCTCAAGTGCGTCGTCCCATATTTTCAGCAATGCTGTTTCCGTCCCGTGTCCGGGACGGAAACCGGATTGAAATGGATCAAGTAGATTATGGGTATCTACATGCTGTTGCAGCTGTTGTACCACTGCTTTCTCCATTATCTTTGAGAGGACGTTTAGGCCTGTTATGGGACGGCGGTGAGTAGGGTCTTTGGGGTCTAGGGTGGGTTTCTTCAAGATGGGCTGGATAGTGCCCTCTTTCAGCAGGGAGGGCACTATGCCTTCCCTGAATGACTGGTTTATAAGCTGCATGATAGGTGGTGCCAGGATGTCGGCGCATTCCTTCAGCAGTTTAGTGGGGATAATATCATTAGGCGCTGTGCTGTTTCGCAAAGTGTCGATGATATTTTTTGTGGCATCCACGGAGATGGGTTCCAGATTGAACTTGGTTGATTGTAGATGGTTTCTATCGATGTTGCGAGGTTGATCAAGGGGGTGTTGCAGGGGGTATTGTTTTGACGAATGCTTTCCCGGATTCCCTCAATTTTATTGATGAAAAAATCCGACAATTCATCGCAAAATTCTTGGGTATCTGAATTGGGGGCCTCAAGACAGCCTGGATTCTGAGTGACCAACTTGATGAGTTCGCGGGGGCGATTTAAGGCGCTATTGATGGCCTTAGAAAAATGATGTTTCTTGGCTTGGAAAATTTCTTTGTGATATTTTCTTGTTATTGCCTTGTAGCAGATGAGGTTCTCTTCTGAGGCGCTGCGTTTCCAGGCGGCTTCCGCTCTTCTGCGCTCTTGCTTCAGTAGTGACAGCTGGTTATTGAACCAGCCGCCCTTGTTTTCCCGGATGCGGGCTTTGCGTTTCGGTGCTACTAAGTCGGCTGACTGTAGTAGTGCTGCATTTATGGCATCCAGTGTATCTGAAACTGTTCGGAGTGGTCAGAGTGCTTTTATTTTAATTCCTAAGGTAGATTTGAAGAGTTCCGAATGGAGCTTCTTCTGAGATCTAGTCCAGTGTGTTGTCACCGGCTTAGGTGTTTTTATCAATGGGGGAATTTTGGAAATTATGAATTTGATTGCATCGTGATCTGTCCATGGCAACGGTTCATTTTCCAAAATACTTATTTCCAGATTTTGTCTGAAAATTAGGTCAAGCGTGTGACCTAAAGCATGTGTGGGCCCACATACTAGCTGCTGTAGACCTAATCCTTCCAGTTGGTCAATACAGGCGTCCGCGATCGGATCCTGTGAGGAGTTGGCCCAGAGATTGAAGTCCCCGAGTAGCAAAAGATGTTTGCTGTTCAGGGTATAAGTGGAGATAAACTCCGTCAGAGAAGGTAAAAGCTGCGATTTTGGCCCGGGTGGCCTGTAGCAGAGTAGAATACGGACGGTCTCCTGGGGATTTGTTTGCAGTTGTAGAGTAAGGGTTTCCATGAATGGAAGAGGATTTTGAAGGACTGGTTTACTGATCGCAAGATGCGTCTTGTGGATCACCGCCAAGCCTCCTCCTCTTTGCCCTATTCTGTTTTCCGTTATAATACGATAGTTTTCTGGCACCAGTTCTCCTAGAATGGTGTTACAGTCGGCTGTAAGCCAGCTTTCTGTAATAAAGAGGCAGTCTAAATCGTATTGTAGTATGAAATCATGGATTTCTAATCAGTGTTTTACTGCCGATTTGTGTTAATCAAAGCACAGGATATGTGCTTAGGTTGGGATGGGTGACTGAATTTTTTGACAGTCGATCGTCGATCAATTCTCAAAAGTTGCTCAGTTCTTAGGGCCCTTTTGGTGATGGCTGGTAGCACTGCGGCAAATCGCCTCAGACCCCAAATGGTTTCTGCTGAATACCTCAGACTCGCCATAGTTGCCCGTCATCGGGGGGGGGGGGGGGCGTCTGTGGTTGGATGGTGATTGAGGGAGGATTCACTGAATCCTTTCTCCTGGCTTTGGTCCAGAGGAAGGCAAAAAAAACCCTGGCCAGACTACGCCAATATGCTGGGGCAGGAAAAAAAATTCCTTCCTGATCCCTGAAAGGCGATCGGTCAAGACCCTGGATCAAATAATGTTATGGTTTGGGGGACTTGGGGTAGGAGATGTCTCTGATTGCTGGGGGGGGGGGGGTGTACTGAGATGGCCGCCGGCCTGACACAGAAACCCAGGCCGGGGGGCTATCTGTAGGGAGGATTGGCAGCAGAGGCGGCTGGGATTAATTTATTTGGAGGTGGATGGGGTCCTCCAGGGGTGAGGGGGGGTATACTAGGGAGATGTTGGGCCTGGGTTTGGTGCGCCGCTAGGCCGCGGATGAAGCCGCGGTCTTTCCTAAGACGCGGCTGCCGCGGACCTAGCAAGGTTGGCCCGGAGCGTCGAAAAAGACGGGAATCGACGGCGGGGGGTGGGGGGCGGTCAACGAGGAAGGGATGTCTCGACAATAGAACGGGGGTGATGATACAGGGGAGATTCGATCGTCTGTCTTCTGGGATCCGACGCCGCGGCTCGTCCTGAAAAGGACGGCCGCCCTCAGTCCCAGGGAGACAGGCAGACTTACCTTCAAAGGAGGGGAGGAGGAATGCTGGGGGGAGGCTGGAGAAAAAAAGGCCAGGTTCAGAGTGGTCCGTGCAGAGGCTGTAGCTGGAGCTGTAGCTGGGGTGAGCAGGGCTGGATTGGACCCTGCCTGTCTGCCTGGCTGCCTCCTAAACCTGCCTGGAGCTATAGCACACACGTTCCTACCCCTAGGAGACGTGTGCCGTGTGGAGCTCCTGCTGCTAATCCGAGGCCTCACTGACTGACTCACTGAATACACTTTGGCTAACAGTAAATGATCGGGTCACATTCAAGACCCTATGCCTCACCCTCAAATGCACACAAGGAAAGGCTCCTCAATACTTATGCAAGAAAATAAAACACTACCCCCCCCATCGCACTCTCCGATCATCAAACCAAAACCTCCTCCACATCCCCTGATTACAAATCAAAGGGAGAATGAAGATTTGCAGTCCAAGGAACACGGCTATGGAATGCTCTACCAATGGACATCCGCATTGAAGTGAGTGAGTGAAAAAACGTATATAGCGCGGCCCTCTGGGCGCTTGTTGTTCCTGTCTCCTTTGACATCAAAAGAGATGAGTTTTGATCTTTCTTCTGAAGGCGAAGTGGTTCTCCTCCAACCAAATGCTGGTTGGTAAAGCGTTCCATAGTCTGGGACCTTGGAGCGCAAATCTTCTTTCTCCTTTGGACTTGTATCTGGCTTTGGGTATCTGGAGCAGATTTTGGTTGGTGGATCGCAGAACGCGATTGGAGTTGTGAGCTTTTAGTTTTTCGCATAGATATTGGGGGGCCTTCCCATGGATGCAGTTATGCGTCAGACAGAGTGCTTTAAAAGCAATTCTGTCTTTTACTTGAAGAAAACCATCGGGCCTTCAGGAAAAAACTGAAGACCCACCTCTTCTGAAGGATAAGGAAGACAACGGATGGAATAAGCGCCTTGAGGTGATTACGTTTGCATGTGTATCGCTATACAAGTTACTCACTCACTCAACGTCCAATCACTGACATATCAGCATTCTGATTATCGCCAAACTCTATACCAGCACCACGATCACCGCCATACCTCATACCAGCATCCCTATAACCATGATAGCTAAACATAATAATTATGTTTGGGGGGTTCTAAGTAGGTTTCCTGCAAATAATTATAAAACTCATTTTATTTATTAATTTTCCCCAAAACTATGACAAAAAATTTCAACTTCAAAAAACTCACCATGCCTCTTACTAAATACTTTGGACTGTTTACTTTCCAATAAGGTGGGAATTGGAGGGATACTTGTCCTGCTATTTCAGGGTCTCAAGAAACGAGTCATCAGTAAATCAGGACTAATCAATTTTCAAGTGTATCATAGATTGTAGACTCTTTAACTTTCATACCGACTAAATAATATACACTGTTTTTGATTATTTTTACTTAAACAAATGTTACAGAATAAATTTTGGGCTAATTTTATGAGGAGAGATTATTTATTTGCAAAAGAAAAAAATAATTTTATTTTCAAAATTGTCAGAATTTTTTTTTTTTTCATTTATATAGCAAAAAATAAAAAACCCAGTAGTGATTAAATACCACCACAAGAAAGTTCATTTGTCTGCCAAAAATTATAAAAAAAATATTTGGGTGCAGTATTTCATGTCTGGGCAACTGTCAAAGTGTAAAAGCCCCGTACACACGAGCGGAATTTCCGTCTGAAAAATCATCCAACTTTTTTCCCAATGGAAATTCCGCTCGTGTGTACGAAATTGCGCTCAAGCTTGGCTTTCATACACACAAAAGTTTTCTGAACTTTTGAGTGTTAAGGACGTGGTGACGTACAACACTACGATGAGGCGAGAAAAAGAAGTTCAATGTATCCGAGCATGCTTAGATATGTTTCTGAGCATGCATGTTTTTTCCCCGTTGGAATTGCATACAGACGAACTGATTTTCGGCTAGGAATTTTTCCCTTCGGAAAAATTGAGAACCTCCTCTCAAACTTTTGCTGGTGGAAATTCCGACAGCAAAAGTCTGGTGGAGCGTACACACAGTCGAAATCTCTGATAAAAAGCTCATATCAGATTTTTTTTGGGTGGAAATTCCGCTCAGGTGTATGGGGCATATGAGGTCTGAAAACTGAAAATTGGGCTGGACTGAAAAGGGGTGGAAGTGTCCAGACCTAACTTGATTAAAGTCTGATTACACTCAGAGGCCTAGATTGGCAGCCTCTGAGTGAGCCGCTGAGAGCCTGATCCAAACACCCCTTCCCCCTCCACAGCCCGGAGCTCCAGTAAGCTCTGAGAGCTCAGAGCAGAGAGCCGGGGAATGACAGCCACCTGCTCTTTTCTTAGTGGAGGCTGAGAACTGAGTGATCGGCAGTGTTTGATCTTTGAGTTCTCAGTCTAAGAAGCGGCGGGGGATAGATAAGGCATCGGATCCAATTTTGCATCCACCTAGGTGAGTATAATTTTTATTTTTTAAGAAAATACCTCTTTTAATTTTGCAAAAAACACCCAGTCGGGTCTAAGAAAGTAAAAAACATAGCATTCCTCTCCCCTGATAGATCAAGGCATTTGTGTGTTTACACACACAAATCCCCATTCTTGGTCTCCTTACCGCAATTGTGGGTGGCCGGCGGCGATCGCGCCCCTGCCGACCACGCACATCGGGTCCCCCGCCTCCGGCGGCTCCTAAAAGGGACGTCATGCTCATACGGCGATTTGCAGGAACGTGACACTTTTGAGTGACCCTACAAAATTCATTCACATCATCCCTCTTTACAATAGTAGAACGGATGGCAAGGGAGTTTTTTGGGACATATACAAAGAGAAATGACAAAATTGCTAAAAATTTATAAATGTTATTGTATAAAAACAATACAAACAGGGTTCATAAAAAAGGCAGTGAAATTATACAGACTGTTATACTGGCCAAAGTATCCATATACAGTAAAACCTTGGTTTGCGACCATAATTCGTTCCAGAAACCTTCTTGTAATCCAAAGCATTTTTTTACAGGGTTTAAAAGAGAAGAGAGGCACCTCTAAGGCCGCGTACACACGGAGGGACATATCCGATGGAAACGGTCCTCGGACCGTTTTCATCGGATATGTCCGCCGGACTATTTTGGTCCGATGGCGTGTACACACCATCGGATCAAAATTCCCGTCGGCACGTCACCGCACCAGGAAGTAAACAACTTCCACGCATGCGTCGGATCCATACGACGCATGTGCGGGCAGATATGTCCGCTGGTTAGTGTACTAACCAGCGGACATATCCGACGAACATGTCTCCGGCGGAAAAGTTTCAAATTCGTCCAAATCCGTCTGCTTGCCCCTACAGACGAGCAGATTTTTCGGCTGAAATGGTTCGTCAGACCATTTCCAGCGGAAAAATTCCATCGTGTGTACGCGGCCTAAGTGTAGCAATAAGTTGCTAAATGTTGTACCTTTATTAATTGTAACCATATTGCTACACTTAGAGGCTCCTCTCTTCTTTTTTTAAACTCAGTTGTGACATGACGCTACTCTTATATCAAGACATTGCTTGTATATCAAGATAAGTTTTATTACAACATTTTACTTGTCTTGCAAAACTCTCTCAAACCAAGTTACTCTCAAACCAAGGTTTTACTGTACATGAAGTCGTTACTGATGAATGTCACGTCCCAACATGTTTCGCCATCAATAGCTTCTTCAGGCGATTGTATAGGTCACCAGTGTTTAAAAATGGCTCAGAGAGACCCCAAGGAGCTCACACCAATACAGCCCACAAAATGCGGTGGAGGAGGTTCTGTGTGGCCACAGAGGGCATATAGGGGTCGGGATAAACTCTGCTAACAAAGGATGTGGTTACAGGAGCACCGGGGCAATGAAACCAAACAACAATAAGAAGATATAACACTGTCACATGTTAACCACTAGTGCTAAATGGTATATAACAATGGCCGCCCCTGTCCTTCAGCTCTCCTCACCTTATTAGTGTTACGTCTGTTCCACCTTATGGTACTGTAGTTGAAGTCGAATTGTTGGTCATCTTTTTTCCATGGCGTGTAATTTCCAACAACAACAGCAATTATTCTATATTTGTCAGGCTGTTTAAGACTTACTACTTTAAAATCACTGTCAAATTCCCCATTTTTATTAAATAAAGTTTTATTTTTGTAAACACTCGCTGGGTTTTTGATTCGTTTTAAATATTCATACAACTAAACAACAAAAATCAAATAAAAATGTATATATTAATGTAACTTCAAAATTGTTAAATATCTTACCAATATGTTAAAAAGGAGTCTATTGAAAAAAACAAAAACAAACAAAAAAAAAAAACACAGCATAGCTATTTGTCCAGTAAATTGCATGTATAGTTGAACCTCGGATTACGAGCATAATCCGTTCCATGAGTATGCTCGTAATACAAAGTACTCGCATATCAAAGCGAGGTTTCCCATTGAAGTCAATGGAAACGAAAATAATTAGTTCTGCATTGACTTCAATGCAATGCAATACTGAATGCGGCCAGAGGTGCTGGGGGGGGGGGCACCATAAAGTGCCGAAAAGGCCCGAGGACGCTGATGCCTAGTACACACCATCGTTTTTTTACAGACGGTCAAAAGACCGCTGCGAAAATCGAGGGGGAAACCGAAAACCGACTTGGTCCCTTTTCCCCTGTACACACAGCCGATTTTCCCGACAGGAAAACTGCCAGGAGAACTTTGGTCGGGAAAACCGGCCGTGTTTATGCTCCCTTCCAGTGTTTCCCATAAGAAAACTGCGGGAAGAAAAAACGCTGCGATTCGCGGGGAGGAAAAAAGGGAACATGTTCTAATTTTTTAAATTACAGTTTTCCTGTCGGGAAAACTACTAAGGTTTTCCCGGCCAAAGGAATACACGGCAGTTTTTCCCGACAGAAAAAACGACCGCGTGTCCTAGGCATTAGGCTCGTTTCCTGCACCCCCGTACCTCAGGCCAAATAAGGTACTGCAGGCCAATGTTCGGCTTTTCTTGCCTGCTGCGCCCCCCTACCTCAGGCCAAATGAGGTACTGCAGGTCAATAATCGGCTTTTCTCGGCTCCTGTGCCCCCATACCTCAGGCCAAATGAGGTACTGCAGACCAATGTTCAGCTTTTTTCGGCTAAATCAGCTGGTGCTTATGAAAAGTCATGTTAATTCAGATCACACTACAATTACTGTGTTGTAAGCATGTAGATACACAGAAGAGCTGTAATTAAAGTGGAGTGCCACCTAAAAATTGAACTTCCGCTTTAAGGGAAGGTGACCCCCTGACATGCCACATTTGGCATGTCTTTTTTGGGGGGGGGGGGAGCGGAAACCCTCTTTTTAGAGGGTTCCATCTCTCACTTTATCCCGGGCACAGCGGCGCCGGAAGTTCACCTCTCCCCCTGAGTTACAAAAAAACAAGACAAAAGATGTATCCATGCCTTTTTTAACGTCATCAATTTTTTCCCCCATTAAATGTGTCTCTTGCAAAATAATCAGTTGTGGAGTATATTTTCTTATATATTGGAACATTAAAGCTCGTTTGAACTTTGAGTTCAATCCTCGTACATTCCAAGAGAGAACACTATAGCCATTACCGTTCTTTTTACCTGCCATTATACCTGAAGTACAGGAGGAATAGGCACCTCCATTTTGGAGCTGTCTCCATAGGGCACATGGCGTTCAATTTACACCATTTACCATCACGTACATACTTCCTCCTCCTACTCACTTTCCTCCCCCCCTCCCTTCCTTCCCTGTCCCCTTCCACTCCCCTCTTTATTGTACTACTCCATCCATCCCTGGATGAGAGTGGAGAGGGACTTCTCCTAATCCCTTTTCCCCCGACCATAGCGTCTATCCTATGCTCAGTACCCTTCATAACCCATTGTGTGGTGGGCTCTTACCCAAAAACTATTGAGAAAAAAAGAGGATTTCCCTCCCCCTCTCTTTCTCTTAGAAACGCCATACTTAGCATTGCTTCCTTATCTAACTTCTCCCCGAGAAATAAAAAAAATGAAAAAAATAATAATAAAATGAAAAAAAAAAATGAGGGGGGGCTGCTGTACACACCCCACCCATTATTATTAGCATTACTTCTTATTCCTTCCTATTTCCTATAATACAGTAATTTAATGCAATTTATCACACACCTTGCTCTTTATGAAGTCCTAAAGGAAGGGAGAAAAGGAATTTTCCTCTCTACCTACTTTCGATAAGTGTATAAACCAATAATAAAAGTAATATAATAATTTATAAAATAATTCAGTGCTCTGTGCATTATCCCTTTTATACACTACTAACTACCTGATAATATATCTTCCCCTTTATCTTAATATTACCTACTTATATCATATTCTCACTCATTACTTATAGTGACACAACCAGAGTATAACTAAACATTTCTCATCTCGTATACAGTCAAAAAAAAAAAAAAAAATAACTAAAATAAATATATAATACATACTACCACCCTGTGTATATTCTATGCCTTATACCTATACCTTATACAAATATAACCTTATTCCATCAAAAGAAAAATTGTCCAGTACTTGTTATATTACCTATTATTAGAGAGAGAAAAAAAAGGGGGTAGAAAAAAAAAGGGAAGAACCGTCCCCACTCTCCTCCCTTAATAATGCATACACATAATACAATATTCCCGTGTTTAGTACACCTTATGTAATCTCCCACCCACCCACCCCTCAAAAAAAATAAAAAGTTTGTCTAAGGGAAGGTGACCCCCTGACATGTCACATTTGGCATGTCTTTTTTTTGGGGGGGAGCGGAAACCCTCTTTTTAGAGGGTTCCATCTCTCACTTTATCCCGGGCACAGCGGCGCCGGAAGTTCACCTCTCCCCCCTGAGTTACAAAAAAAAACAAGACAAAAGATGTATGTAGGGTTTTCTAATTTAATGATATTATATGCTGTATAATATTTTTTACTTTTTCCTCAAAAAAATATATAAAAAAATATATACATTTTTTTTTCCCTCAGTTTAGGCTGATATATATTCTTCTACATATTTTTGGTAAAAGAAAATCGCAATAAGCGTTTATTGATTGGTTTGCACAAAAGTTATAGCGTCTCCTATATAGGGGATAGTTTTATGGCATTTTTATTAATATTTTTTTTTTCACTAGTAATGGCGGTGATCAGCGACATTATGGCGGACACATCTGATACTTTTGACGCCATTTTGGGACCAGGGAGTAAGTGCAAACCTGGTGTGTTCTTACATAAGCCCTCCAGGAAACAAGCGCATTGAAGTCGGTCAAATTTAAAACACCACTTACCTCCTTCCGCTGCCGGCTCTGCCACAAAAACGCATACAGGGGTCCACAATGATGCCCCCAGTAATCCTTTCCTACCTTTCCTCATTCTCCTGGGCGCCGCCATGACAGTGCGCACACCGGGAGCGCGCTTTTAGCTGTCTTAGTGAGACATGGATAGGGGGAGGGCTGTGGTTGCTAGTGCCCATGCGCAAATGTGGAACACCTGTGTGCAGACGCCAAGAGGCTGATTTAAAAAGTCCAGCACGCCAGAGACTTCTGTAAGAGGCATGGACACAGAGCTGTGGGCTGTAAGCATCCCTGTGGATTGAACCAGGCAAACCTAAGAATCCTACTTTAAAGGCACACGGTGTAATTCATATGAAAACTAGATTTATTGATATCAAAATGTTTAAAAACTGTTATGAACATAAAACCAAAAGAAGAAATTAAGTAAATAGCTGGTCCACATGGGTTATTACAATAATTGCACAGTTCTACCAACAAACAGGCTCAAATAAAGCAGCATAATTTCGAAAAATTGGTTGTAAAGTGCATAACCGGGTGGTGGTCCAGAGGAGACAGGAGAACTTGCTCTACATGTTGCGTGTTAAAACTAGCGCTTCCTCAGGAGCATGAACATTTCAATAAATATTATAGCCGTGTTGAGGTATGCAACAGTTGTTTTTTTAGTCCCAACATTGGCTGTGATTCAACTGAATATTTAATCCAGCCACTTAGGGGGGTGATATCGTTGACGCAAAAAGCAAAATTGTATTGGGTGGTAAGACGATCAATTGCTTGTAGGCATTAAGAACGGACCCAAAACCCAAGGGTATGTAAACATGGATGGCAAGGCTGTATATATAATATAATGGGCTGAGTTGTTAGGGGCAGGGGGATAAGCCTGGTTCCCTAATGGTTGGCTTAGAAGTCTCGAGTCGGATAGGCTGGAGATAGTTGCAAGCACTAGCGCTGATGGTCCTTATAGCCCACAGCCTTGCTAAACATCCATGTATATTTCCGTGTATATTTCCCTGGGTGATAAAGGATACCCATAAAAATCCTACTCGGCATCAGGTGTGCAGTGAGCTGATATTTTGTGTATTGTAAGACTGTAGCACAACAGTGATTGCATTGGATATATCTTCTATAATTCTGGATGGGAGGTTCAGCTTTTGGTAACACCTTTGGTAACAGGTAAAACAAGAAGTGGTATATTATAAAACCAACTGTGGTGAACCATGTCTCTATCCCATGTTAATTTACTAGGGCAGCCATAACTGCTTGTGACTGAACACACGTTCCATGAATCCAAAGTTGCCCCCTGTGGACCACTTGTTCTTCTCGTTCTGGGGTCCTTAAAATTGCATTGTTTATCCCAGCTATGCTGGGTCAGAACTAGGTGGAATCTGTGAGTTTCACAGACCCATCAAGTGTCCAGGGCTGTAATGCAGCATCCTAAGCCGCCTGGTCTGTTTCCATATGTGGGTCTCAAATGCTAGGATGAGTACCTCAGCAAGAACCTGGAAAGCTGAAAACAGCCAATCAATCTAACTTATTGCTTGATTGATTTACCTGTCAAAGTAAAACAAACTTCTGGCCCTTTAAGTGAAACAAAAAAAACCTCTGTCTCTATATATAAATATATCCACTGACCCCGAGTAAAGGATCAAACGACTCTGAATACAGAGTCTCCCTCTGGGTGCAAACTCAACCCATCCTTTCAACCGTTCTCCAAAGAGTAACTACAGGGCCGATCTATGCGTAGGTGTGGTCTCACAGGTTGGCCTTCCCTGTGGTAGATGTAAGGGTTGTGTGGATTAGAGATATTTTTTCCGCTAAGTTGGCCCGAATAAAGATAAAAATATTGTCTCACTAGGTTGGCCGGACTTAGGATAAGATATATTGTCCCGCTTGAATGGCCGGACTAGAGTAGGTAGTGAGAGCGCTATTGTTGTCTCTCACAAACAAAGGACGGATGTATGGATCTCTAAAGCCGCGTACACACGATCAGTCCATCCGATGAGAAAGGTCTGAAGGACCGTTGTCGTCGGTTAACCGATGAAGCTGACTGATGGACTGATGTGCCTACATACCATCGGTTAAAAAAACGATCGTGTTAGAACGCGGTGACGTTTACGTGTTTTAACACAACGACGTGCTGAAAAAATGCTTTCAAGCATGCGTCAACTTGATTTTGAGCATGCGCGGCCTTTTAACCGATGCTTTTGCATACTAATGGTCGGTTTTGACCCATCGGTCAGGCGTCCATCGGTCAAATTTTAAAGCAAGTTCTCTTTTTTTTTTGACTGAAGGATAACTGACCGATGGGGCCCACACACGATCGGTTTGGACCGATGAAACGGACCTTCAGTCCGTTTTCATCGGTTTTGACCGATCGTGTGTACGCGGCTTAAGAGGTTATATGATCACGATTTCTTTCTTGATTGGCCATTGTTTATATGTTTTTAAAGGTTGTTATAAGATTGAAAGTATATACATGTATATATGGCATCTAAATGTGATTACTGCTTAACTTGTTTATTGTTTATATGTTTTTATATCCCCCTGTGCGGAACCCTGCTATTTTATTGATAAGAATAACTGCATTGTATTGGTCATTCTTGCATATATATATAGGGCCAGATTCAGGTAGAGCCGCGTATCTTTGTGCGGGCGTAGCGTATCCTATTTACGCTAGGCCTCCGCAACTTTGACAGGCAAGTGCTGTATTCACAAAGCACTTGCTCCGTAAGTTGCGGCGGGGTAGGGTAAATGGGCCGGCGTAACCGCACGTAATTCAAAGTAGGTGGATGGTGGGCGTGTTGTATGTAAATGTATGGTGACCCCACGTTATTGACGCGCCAAACAAACTGCGCATGCGCTGGCCGTGGACGAATCCCAGTGCGTATGCTCAAAATCACGTTGCAAATAGTCATTGATATCGACGTGAACATAACTTGCGCCCAGCCCCATTATGAATCGGCTTACGCAAACGACGTAAACAACGGACACTACAACGCTGTTCCGACGTCCATACTTAACATTGCCTGCGCCTCATATAACAGCGGTAACTTTATGCCGGTCCGATGCCTTACGTAAACGACCCAAATAGATACGCCGGCCGCAACTACGTTCGTGAATCGGCGTATCTACCTAATTTACATATTCAACGTGTAAATCGACGGAAGCGCCACCTAGCGGCCAGCGTAAATATGCAACTAAGATACGACGGCGTAAGAGACTTACGCCGCTCGTATCTTAGCTATATCCCGGCGTATCTGATTCTTTGAATCAGGCGCCGAGGTACGACGGCGCTCATTCGGACTTACGACGGCGTATCTGAAGATACGCCATCCTAAGTCTTTCTGAATCTGGCCCACAGTGTTTTGGAAACACATATAGATAGATCCTAGACAGATCTCATAGTCCTAGGTAGCTATTAGGGGAAACTTAAATTTAACGGTGTATACACAAAATAGATATCTCAGTTTGCTTATTTTTCTATCACATTGAGGGATAAGTATAATCTTGTATGGAGGTATAAGAATATTGTTGGTGCCTAATAAGTGCCCAGAGTGTGAGTGGACTGTTGGTTTGCTATTACAGTAATCGGACATATTTTAAAGTATAAAAACATTATTAATGTCTCATAGATGTTCTGAATGTGTTGTGGGTGTACTGTTTTGTTATTACGGAAGTCACACATATTTAATAGCAAGTGTGCAGGGTGTGTATCATTCAAGGATCGGTAAGGGTCCATTATTTTGTGATGGTAAACCACGGGTCCAGGTATTGAGGTTCAACCTACACGTACCAATAGTTTCCCAGGAAGGTTTAACGGTTAAGGGACTCACGGGTCAGGTACATAGGCAAGGAAACAACTTTATTGTTTGTCCCCAGTCATTGTATTATTTAGATCTTTCTGATATCTTTCATATCTGATATCTTTCATAATAATGGCAAAACCACCCCCCTATGTTCCTGAAAAGAACGTGCAAAGTTTGTACCCCGTACTATCGGTACCAGCTCAGCTCTCACATCAAGGTGTTTTTTTTGGCTGCAGCAGTTTATCAGACCCAGCCCATAACAAGGAGACCCCCAGCCCAATCAGCACAAGCTCAACTGTACAGCAGTCCAGAGAGAGTCCTGAGTGACACTGTGGGGGGGCTCTAAAAGACACCAGGAAAAAAAAAACGTATTCCCCCATAGCAGACCGATTCGTTTTTATTTAGGATCTTTAATTTTTGATAGACCTAAACAGTTTAATTGTTCTAAGAAGTAATAGTAAAAAACGCAAGGTAAAGAAAAATAATAAATAAATAAAAAACTCATTCTCGCTCAACTCGCTTGACAAATATAAAATAATCTGTTTGTTTGTATGTAGTTGTCTAGAAGCCAAGGGTGATAATGATTTGAAGTGAATGAAGTGATTATGATTTGTGATTATGTGAAGGTACAGGAAAGTCCTGTACCTCTATGAGCCAAGGTGGTCTATAAGTTAAAGTGGAGTTCCACCCATTTTTTTATGTTTGTCTGTGCTGCATGCCCTAATCTCATAGGCCCAGATTCACGTACATCTGCGCATTATTGGAACGGCGTAGCGCACCGCCTTTACGTTAGACTTGCGCAATTTTGCCGCGTAATCACCCTATTCTCGTAGCGTGGGCGTGGGCGTGTTACATTGAAATGAGCCGTGACCCCATGCAAATGAAGGGCCGGCCGGCTTGCGCATGCGCGCTTGAACGAGACCATGTCAGCTCCGATGTGCGCATGCTCACAACTCGGGAGCGGCGCAATCAGTGAAATTGGAAATGGACTAGGGCAACGTTGTGAACTACGCAAACAGCATAAATAGACACACACAAACGCACTTCCTTTGCAAAAGTACATTCCTTTGTCCCTTCCCATTTAACAAAGTGCTTTTGTTCTTGTTGTTCGTTGCGGTGTGTTTTGTAGTTGTCAGATTAGTGTTCTGTGTGATCAAGTGGTTGTTAGATTTTTGAAAGTGGTTTTTGATAAGTGTTTGAGAGACTGTTTGTTTGATTGATATATTTCTTTTTGTTTCTTTTTCTGCTGTATTTTTTTTTTTTTTTTTGGGACTGTTTCTTGGTGAGTAGTTTTCTCTCTGTGTGTGTGTTTTTTTGTGATTGGTTGTGCTTGTTTGTGTGCGTGAATTTTGTTGACTGGGACTGTTTTTTTTTGGAAGGATGACTGAGAGAAAACGAAAGCTTAATTTTACAGTTGTGGAAAAACAGATTCTTGCCCGGGCCATTAGCGAGTATGGGCGTTACCTCCACGGCCCAGAGAGTGCCAACACCACCCCGGCCAGGAGGAGGGAGATTTTGGATAGGATCACTGACCAGGTGAATTCTGCGGGGCAGGGGGAGACACGGACCAGGTCTGGGATTGACAAAAAAATCAATGACCTCCGGCGTCTGGTCAAAAAGAAGTTGGCCAGAATGCATGCCCATGCCAGGGGCACAGGAGGGGGCCCACCATGCCGTATTAGCCTGATAGCGGAGGAGCGTGCGGTGGCCCTGACCTTTCATCGGCATGAAGTTGAGGGCCTGCCCGGCTTTGACTCCAGTCCCCAGCCCGTGGTGCCAGGTAAGTTGTTTTCTTTTTTAATATCAGGTGTGTAGCATGTGTGGGGGAGGGGGTGAAAGGGAATATGTGGCAAGTGTATGGATCCTCCAACCTGTGAATGTTTTGTGTCATCCACAGATGTGCAGGAGGGTGCAGGGCCATCTGGCCTGACCGCACCAACCCCAGGACAGCAGCCTAATGAGGCCCCCCCAACAAGGCCGGAGTCCGCGGAGGAGGTTCAACAGGAGCAGGACAATCATGAGGAGCAGGACAATCATGAGGAGGAGGAGAATCATGAGGAGGAGGAGTCCATGTCAGGCACTGGACGTTTGGGTTTTGAGGACTCCTCCCCTCTGGCTGCCAGCAGGCAGGCCTCCCTAAGGGGGAGCCCCCCCCTCCTCCCCCAACATGGCTCCCCTCACAAGGGCCTCCCCTTCTCCCCGGCCACAAGCATCAGCTGGAGGCAGGATGTCATCCCAGACCACCAGGGGGTTGGCCGATCTCCTGCCCGCCACCCTGAGAAGGGACCAGTTCCTCCAGACCCGCCATCTGGGACAGGTCAGCCAGACATTGGTGCGGATGGAGGAGAGCCTGTCCTCCATCAAGGATACGCTGGGGAACCTGGACTCCCACTCCCGGGCTTTCACAACCTGCCTAAATGAACTGCAGACGACATCAGCAGGCGTTGGGCAGGATGTGAGGGCCCTTACCCTGGCTATCCAGGCCAACACGGCAACAGTTGGTGCTGCCCTGGACAGAATTGCCGTGGCCTTGGAGGGCAGGCCACCAGGTGGGCAGAGATCAGGGGCTGATCCTCCTTCCCCGGTTTTACCCCTTCCACATGAGTCTGCCCTGAGAAGCCGGGGCCGTGGCCGGGGGCGCCCCAGGCGTGGCTCACGCAGAGGGCAGTAATTTGTTTTTCCCCCAATTGTTTTTTTTTTCAAATATTTTTTTTTTTTTTTGCTGGAATTTTTTTGATTTTGCAGGTCATTTTTTTTTGGGGGGTTGTGAATGCTGTGTGAATGTGGGGGTGACATTCCTGCCGGAAAAGGGGTGTCACCCTCTATTTTGGTGGAGAAGGGTTCCCCAGGACCAGGGAGAAGTGATCCCCAGGTCCGTGTGAATGGTGTATGAATGTACAGTGACATAATTGGAGCCTTGGCGTGGCGTTGCTGCTCACAAGTCCTGCATGGTGGACTGGTGCCAATCCAATTTGATGTGAATGTGGGGTGTGTGTGCTAGGGACCACAGTGGTGTGCATGCATGCATTCTCATTGTGCCATGATTAATGTGTATGTTTAACGTGCAAAGATGCCCAATGTGAGCTGTCTCCTGGCTGCTCTTCCCTCAGAAGACGGGGTAACCTCGGTTAGGGGGGGATTGTCTGGTTCAGGGGTCAGGTCATCACGTAGGTCAATCTGCAGGCCCTTTCTTTCTGCAAAGTTGTGCAGCAAGCAACATGCACCGATGATCTGGCACACGAAGTTTGGGGAGTACAAGAGGGTACCCCCAGACTTATCCAGGCATCGGAAACGTGACTTTAGGATGCCAAAGGTGCGCTCCACCACTGCTCGTGTTTGGGCATGTGCTTGATTGTATCTTTCCTCTCC
The DNA here is from genome assembly GCA_029574335.1 of Rana kukunoris. Lineage (NCBI taxonomy): Eukaryota > Metazoa > Chordata > Amphibia > Anura > Ranidae > Rana > Rana kukunoris. The sequence continues at coordinate 22,860,633 of CM056049.1, read as the reverse complement.
TGGGGTTTGGGGGTTCCGGATAGGAGTCATGAGATGGGGTCCCAGTGCATATGCAGAGTCACCTGTAAGGGAAAAGACAGGAGGATGTTAGTCATGCATGTGCCCCTTGTGATGTGCATCATGGGAGGGGATAGTCATGCCTGCCACCCATGTCACTCACCAACCAGCCAGGTGTCCCCATACACATTCTGATCGAATTCCAATCGGATGTGGCATTGATTGTATATGTAGCTGTCATGGCTGGACCCTGGGTGTTTGGCACGGACGTGCCATATGAGGCCTTGGGCATCGACTATCACCTGTACATTGATGGAATGCCAATGCTTCCGATTGCGGTACATGTGCTCTGTCTCCTGGGGGGGCTGGAGTGCCACATGTGTGCAATCAATGGCCCCCACGGTGCGTGGGAATCTGGCAATTCTGTAGAAATCTGTCATTGTCTTCAGCCGCAGCTCCTCAGTGGTGGGTTTGATGATTTGGTTGGCCATGCGTCTGAGTATTGCAGGGACAACCTGGTGCACACATCTGCTCATGGAGGACTGTGACATCCCAGCCACCACTCCACTTGTTCTTTGAAAAGAGCCACTGGCAAGGAAATGGAGTGTTGCCAGGACCTTGACCAGTGGCTGCACTGCATGTGAGCGGTGTGTTGGGCTGGTGATGTCCTCCTGCAGGGTTGTGGTTAATTCCAGGATGACATGAGGGGTGAATCTGAAGATGCGAAACACCTCAGAATCACTCATGCCAAACAGGTCTATGCGGGTGCGGTATATCCTCTCCCGTGCCATCCTCCGTGCCATCCTCCGTGCCCTCCTCCTTCTTTGTTCATCTAAAGTCAGTAGTATAGCTATGCGCGACGATGCCCCTGGCATGTTGGCATACAGATTGTTGAGCAACACGTGTGACTGCTGAGCTGCTCACTAACAGTGTTGCTTTATCTAACAAGTAGACTTTTTTTCTTTTTTTAGACCAGCTTTTATCAGCTCTAATTTTAGACAGGACATTTTGCTGTTGCGCACACTGCGTCGCCTGCGCTGCCCCAACGTTGTTTTGTGGATCCCCGTAAGTCCCTCATTAGCATATTTGACTAGCAAATCAATGGTGTGTCTATCGCATATTTGCGCGGACGGATGCGCCAGTCTAACGAAATTACGCGGGACAAAAAAAAGTTGATTTTTTGCGTATCTCGTTCTGGGGATGCCGCGCAACGAAACGCACGCGCACATTTAGACTTACGCACGCGCATCTCCTGTTGCGCAGGCGTAATCGCTCTGTGAATCTGGGCCATAGTGTTCAGAATAGACAATTTTTATTTATTTTGTTGCTTGTAAATACCTTTATTTTGTAGTCCTTCATTACTTCCTCCTCCTTATTACCCTAGGCTATTAAGTCACAAGGCTATTTGCAAGGGTTTCTGGGATAGGCATCATGTTTCCCAGTAGTCCTTGCAAACCTGACTGAAACCTATTACATTGCTTGTGCAGCACTGAGCATGTGCGAGATATGCAAAGCTGAAATCCAGGAAGTCATACAGTCTGGCTTCATGATGCCCACATTTAAGATGGCCACGGTCTATTTCTAGACTAGTAATCTAAATGCTGTAACAACCTAACAAAACGGACCTTAGTTTACAGACTAACTCTACTAGAATACATTAAGCTTGTGTATTACAGGGGTATTTATATTTAAAAAGTGAAATTCTGGGTGGAACTCCCCTTTAATGTGAAAACTTACAAAGGGTCAATGGACACCCCAGACCAAAAAGATAAGTGAACCCCCTCTTTTAACAGACAAGTGGCCACAATGACGAAAAATTGGCTAAAAATTAGTCGGTGTCTGGAGTCCCTTGGCTAATACAAACTATAATTTTTTTTTACGTGTGAGTAAAGAGCGAAGAGGAGCTCCTCCACAGAAGCCCCCACCCTCGGGGTTCTCTGTGAGGAAATCGCACCTCCTTTCGTACTTGTGAAAGAAAATAGGAGCTTTTTCCTCTGGGAACGAATGAAAAATATTGTGTGTGACCGGGTTTGTTGAGCATGCTGGAATATTAAAGCAACTTGTGCACTTATTATTTGTATTGTTTATATTGCTAGGTAAACATTGTATATGTAGCGTTCCGTATTTTGGAAAGAGATGGGTTGGAAATGGCAGAGCACCGAATTGAACATGCTATGGTCAGAGCAGATGGGAGAAGAAGGATGCCAAGCAGGATTCAAAATTGCCCTAGTCCCCAGGTGCAAGCCACAGCCCAGTTGGAGACATGGAAGGAAACTTATTCAGCTACATATACAAAGACATATATTTTATTCAGTCTTCATTTTAGGAATAATCACATTATTGATGCTATTTTTATGTAACATTTGCTATTTTATTATTAAATACATTTTGGAGTTTTCACACGAGAACTGAACGGATTTTCTTGGAACTTTTCACATCAATATGAATTATTGAAAATTGATTATTAATACAGTAATATTATTGATTCTACAGACATTAGTAAATTAATAGTCACTAATATCTTCTACTTTCTCCACTCCACTTCTCCGCCAATCAGGAAGTGGGTCCTAAGACCCCATTGGCTGGAAGGAAAAGTGATGACTAGGACACAGAAGAGATGGAGGGGGGGAACTGCTCCCGCAACCTGCATGGGGTAAGTGCAGGGCTGATAGGGGGCCTAGTGGGCGACAGAGCGAGCGAGATAGCGACCAGGGGGGTGAGGGTTGGGGAAATATGCTGTGTGGTGGAGGGCATAAGCGATGGGGGGAGGGGTAGTACAGAGTAGCAGGCCAGTGGGCTGGAGCAATGGGGGGATGTCTGTGGTCAGGTCTGTCTGCCGCTCCCCCTGACCAATGAAGCGCCAGCTTTGATGCAGTAGTGGGCTTAAGCACTATATAGCCATATGGTGTGACCAAATCCCCATATTTTTTGCTGAATATGTTCAGGTGTTTAAAATAGCCTTGCTGGATTTAAATGTAATATTTGCATGTATGCGCTGTAATATTTTGTTCTATTTAACCCCTTGATCGCCCCATAGTGTTAACCCCTGCCCTACCAGTGACATTTATACAGTAATCAGTGGCTATTTTTAGCTCTAAACGCTGTCACTCGTCCCAAAAAAGTGTCAAATGTGTCAGATCTGTCCGCCGCAATGTCGCAGTTCCGCTAAAAAATTGCTGATCACCACCACTACTAATAAAAAAATAATAATAAAAATTCCATAAATCTATCGCCTATTTTGTAGACGCTATATCGTTTGCGCAAACCAATCAATATACGCTTATTGTTTTTTTTTTTTTTTTACCAAACATATGTAAAAGAATACGTATTGGCCTAATCTGTTTGTTTTTTAAACACTTTTGGGATATCTCTTATAGCAGAAATTAAAAAAAAAGAGTTAAACACTAAAAAGCAGAAAAGAGATATGGCTGGAATCTCTCTCCACTAATGCTGCTCAATAGTAGGGGCTGACTCTGATGTTCTCTAATTACTCTCTTTATGCTATTACCGGCTAAAACTCTCACATTATCTTCCTGTTTTAATCCTTTCATTTACTAGGTCTAGTACAAACGCTCCCTCTTGGAAGATTCCATTCCTATAGAAGTGTAGCGAGTGAGTGAATAACTTGTACAGCGCTACAAATGCGAACGCCTTAAGGGGCTTGGTATCAATTTCCTTCTATTTTGCCTTTAGAATACTTCTAAAGGCCTGGTGATTCACTTCCGTTCGGATGTTAGTTGGTAATGCGTTTCACAGTCGAGGTCCTTGGACTGCAAATCTTCATTCTCCTCTGTTCTTCTAGTGGGCCTTGGGGATTTGTAGTAGATTTTGGTTAGTTGATCGAAGAACGTGATTGGGGGTTGTGGTATTTTATTTTCTCACCTAAATATTGGGGGGCGATTCCATGTACACATTTGTGTCTCAGGCATAGGGCATTAAATGTGACTCTGTCCTTTACGGCCAGCCAATGGAGGGATCTCAGGGAGGGAGTGATAGATTTCCAGTTTTTTTTTCCCCATTACCAGTCGTGCCGCCGTGTTCTAGACGACTTGTAGGGGCAATATGGTATTTTGGGAGTCCAAGGTAGAGGGAGTTTGCATAGTCGAGCCTGGAGTTGATGATGGTTCCAACCACTACTGCTATGTCTTCTTTCGGGATGAAGGGAACGAGTCTTCGTAGCAAGGGGAGAAGATGGTGAGATCCGCTAACTACTGATCCTATTTGTGCATCTATTGTCATGTCAGAGTCAAAAATGACTCAGAGGCTTTTGACTTTGGTGCTTGGGGTCATGGTTTGTCCCAAGATGGGCAGTGGCGTCCATGTCGTCCTGGCAAGTCTCTTTCGGTTTGTGTGGAGTAAAAGGAGTTCTGTTTTTGCTCCATTGAGTTAAAGGTGACTCTCCGTCGTCCAGGATTTTTCTTAATTCATTGCTTTTTCAACTTGAGTGAATGTGCAGCTGTTTTCTTTTTTTAGGTTAGCCTACTGTCTTGTATGGTTGAAATGTACCTGTTATAAGTTTGAATTTCTCCGGACCGGGGAATGCCCAAAGGCTCTGTATTGGATTTTTTTTTTTCATTTCTTTGGCCATACCAATAAAGAGAAAAAAAAAAAGATGAAGAAAAATCATAGGGAAAGCCATTCTCTTATTATATTTTAAAAGGTATTCTAAAACAAAAAAATCGAAATCAAGAATACCTAAAAGAAAAGCTGAACCAGACAGTTTTACCTGATCATATTTCTTAATGTTAAATTCAGCATTTAATCTGCATTGCAGAAATGAAGCTGTGGCCAAAGCTCTCACTGCTAAATACGTCCGTATAGAGCTCCCTTGAAACAAAAACTCCTTAACGCGCGATATAGCATCCGGTAATGAGACATTATTACCAATAAGAGTAGCGTTTTGTAAATAAACATTATTCCCATTTTGATTTGTTGATACATTGTATAATGTAATGGACATTTCATAATTCAGCAGCTTAAATAGTGGTGGCCTTAACAATAGTGAGTTATCAATCACAGCTTGAACTCCCAGGAATTTTATTTCTTCAATATCTAACATCAAACCTGTATTAAATTGTGGGAATAAGCTACTTAAATGTAAATCAGTATAAGCCAAAGTGGGTGGGAGAATAATCACAGTGTTTGGGTTGAACATATAGTAAATGTGTAGATAAATATTAATGTGGTTTGTGAAGGACCCACAAAAAATCACAACATTGCAATGCAAGTCTCTAATATGTTTATGCCATTCATCAAATTTAGCCAAATTTACAATAATTCTTGTTTCAAAAGCCACACAAATCCCCTGGGCACTCAGATATCTCTTTAGAATTCGTGCCTCATTCTCTCCCGTATCGTTATCCGATAAAAATATGCCAACCCACGTCCAGCCAAAATGTTTCACTAGTTTGGCAATTGCTAAATAATGGACGTGATCATTCTGAATGGTCTTGAACACGTGAGGATAAAGCTGTCGGTCAGTTAATGCGTAGTCTGTGGATCCATAGCTGATCTGAGGATGAGGGGAGAAACATGTTATTTTATTTTTTTGTTGAATGCAAAGTGAGCTGAATGAATAGATTTTGTAGAAGTTGCATTGTGAAAGTATTTTACACTGGATTTATTTTCACCATGGAAGATGAGAGCGAGCAAATAAAATATGAGCTGCTTAACTTTTGGTTTATTTCTTATCTTGGTTAAATTGTATACAAAACCAGTTTTTTTTATCTTTTTTGTTGCTTTGGCTAAAGTAGGGAATGGTCAGAACCTCAGTCAGGTTTTAAAAGGCAAAGTCCAATCAGAGCTCCAAACAAAGGTCCAAGAGTCCAAGGTTTTTGAGTATAAGGCTGGGTTCACATATGTACGGGTCCGTTCCTGGGGTCCTGTGTCTGGTCTGTTCACTGGTTCAGGTGCAATTTCAGGTCTGAACTTTTACCTGAATTTGCACCTAAACTGAAACCTGAACCAAACATACACCGGACCCTTTTTCAACCTGGACCGAACCACCTTGCACACGTGTGGTCATTGTCATTGTGTCATTGTCATTGTGTCATTATGTCATTGTGGTCAGGCAGCACACTGGCACATTTGCTTCCATGTGCTGAGTGTGCAGCGTGCTCCTTCCCCTTTAATGAGGGCTGGGCTACCTCTAGTCACCTGCCCCTTATCTATCCATCAGCAGTCATGTGCTCCTACTGAGGAGACTTAAAATGCAATGTTATAGTTAGGACTGCAGTTTACAGAGAGCCTTGACGTGGCCTGCAGCTTACACATGCATTTGCAAATGCATGCAACTAAACCTCTGTTTTTAACGCACACTGTTAGACAGGTGAATTTGGTTGATTGCTGATTGGTCGGTAAGTTTGAGCCTGGATATACCATGTTTTTGTATGTATATGCACCCTTTCCGGCGCTCCTTATTGTATAGACCAGTCATAGGTAGGGGCAGTGACTTTTGTTTTGTTGAATTTATGTCATTGTGGTCAGGCAGCGTACTGGTACCTTTTCTTCCATGTGGTGAGTGTGCAGTGTGCTCCTGCCCCTTTTAAGAGGGCTGGGCTACCTCTAGTCACCTGCCCCTTATCTATCCATCATCAGTCATGTGCTCCTACTGAGGAGACCTAAAATGCAATGTTTTAGTTAGGACTGCAGTATACAGCGAGCCTTGATGGGGCCTGCAGCTTACACATGCATTTGCAAATGTGTGCAACTAAACCTCTGTTTTTAACGCACACTGTTAGACAGGTGAATTTGGTTGGTTGCTGATTGGTCGGTAAGTTTGAGCCTGGATATTCCATGTTTTTGCTTGCACATATGTGAACCGGCTCCATTAAGAGCCAGTCACACTTGCCTGCCATGCGAATTGGGTGTGGGGAACCCAGCCTAAAATTGATTCATAGCAGAAACAAACAACATGGTTTGGAGGCCAAAAACACTCCCCCTTCATCAGGGCATAGGAATTTTGACTGTGCCTAATGTGGATGTAAATCCTCACATATACTCAGTGAAGTGAACAGCCTAAGATGATACACAGAGATTAAATAAATCTCTCTACATAAGTTTTACATGCATATCTTCTGCTTTTGTGTTAGAGATTTTCTCTTCCTGTTCAGCACTGGAAGTGAAGTCTGGGCATACAGCCAAGACAGCTGATTGGAGGAAAGGAACACACCTCCTCTACACATAGGCTGAGACTTGCAGAGCTATTTTGTGAATAGTTCAGCTCTTTGCTAATCTATTTATAGCAACCTCCCACGACACACACAAATCTGCCTGGTTTTATCTAAGTTGATGGGGAATTTGTCAGAAGTTATCATGCTGATAACATAAGAACAGAGCAGGAGAAAGACACGGGACTCAGTGCTTTGCAGAGAGATAAGAAAACACTGCAGATATATGTGCCCAGCTCAAATTGCAAGAACCGTTTTTACATCTATGTGACGAACCCTTGTCCTCAACAGAACTTTGTCTGCCGCGAATGCTTCCTTTGTCCAGAACCAGCATTATCCAAGACTCTTTAACCCACCCAGTCACCAGACAGCACCGGTCTTGGAATAAATCAGGAAACCCCTGTTTATTTGAGCCCCCAAACAAATATATACACAAGGATGACAATACAAACTGTAACCAGAAACCTAATTAACATGAGCTAATTATCTAATTCTTTAGACAGCCTGGGTGACTCAGAGGCATGACATTTAGGACAGACTTGCCGTCTTTTGGCTCAGAAGACACACTCGACATTATCATAAATAGAAACCCATAGTAGAGTTAATTAACACAAACAACAATGACTGAAATACTCTTAGAGCCCACACTAGCCTTATTTACAATAAACACATTATAGCAGACAGGTGGCTGGAGTAGATGACATCAGCATCTTCTATGAGCCCCAACATTATGAATCCATCACTATAATGTACAGGTTTCCCAGAGTCTGTGTGTTTTGGGGGGACATGGACTTGAATCCAAAGTAACATTACTTTAAGGTCCCCAGGCATACACCTTGCAACGAGTATTGTTCCCTTAAAATCCAGGGCCCATAATCACAAGGCAAGAGGCTAGCATTCAGTCCTCTCCAAAAGCCTCTCTCCCGGCTGAGTCTGTCACACATCTCCCCTTTCGGCAAGAGACTAACGCAGGAGGAGACCCCAGACGGGTTTAATCCAAAGTTAGTCCATAGTTCCAATCCCTGAATGCCTGTACGCACACAGTACACCAAACAAATTGTTACAAACAGAGCAGCCTCTGCCTCTCTCAGAGAACATACCCGCCACTGGGAACAGATCTAGACTGGCCCTTTTCCCTGGAGTCCTTTCAACCGCTGGAGAAAAGACATGGTGACTGGACTCATGCTATTGGGGATCTGGACTGACTGCCCAGCATCCCTGGGGTATACAAGTGGAGACTGAAGTGGAGACTGAAGTCCCATCCACTTTTAGTAGGTGAAAATACCCCAGTGCTTGCAAAGCATGGCTGACATCCTCCTGTCTCGGTGCCGCACCAATTTTTGGGGTTGTGTCATTAACTCCCTCCTCTGTTAGTTGAGGGCAGAGGCCAGCAGCAGTTCTGCTGGGTTGCTGTGAGTGGTGACCGCAGTCCCAGACTGCAACTGAGGATCCCACATAATCCACTCTGGCTAACTCTTGGGGAGTGACCGTCGCCTTCTCACCATGGGCCCATAGCACTACTGAAGGTGTGTGGCAGAGGTCTTGGACCATCTGTCCAGTGGCCTTCGCTTCAGCTAGAGGAGTCTCCTGTAACTCTACAGACGCTGCTGTTGGTGCTGGGCAGAGCAGAGCTTGGCCCTGATACCAGCTCTTCTGCTGTAGGCTCACCAAGTTGTTCTTCCTCAGCAGAACAGTCTATCAAATCCCAATCTCTATAACTGGTGTCTGGGGATAGAGATTCACCATCTCCTGTCCTTAGAACGAAGAAGCGGTTACTGGTGCAGGGCAGAGCTCAGTTATGTCTGGTCCTGAGGCCAGCTCTCCTGCTTGGTTGGTGGCATCATTCTGGGGTGCCATCTGCTGCTGGGAAGGGACCATGTCCTTTTTCACGCTGGGCCTCCGGAACCGCCGCAGGTGTAGGGCAGAGGTCTTGGACCCTCTGTCCAGTTGTCAGCGCTTTCAGCTGCAGAAGTTTCTGGTGATGCCACAGATGCTGCTGGCAGAAAATCCCATGTCTCTATCAGTATTGTAAGAGAAAGGCCAACTGCCTCTTCTCTCCGGGAGCCTAAAGCTGCTGTTGGTGTTGGGAAGATGTTAGAAGTGCTCTGCCCTGTTGTCAGCACTTCAGATTTGGAGACGGCAATCTCCGGAGTTTCCACTGCCGATTCTCTGGCATGCTGCTGAATGCATTCTAGCAGTTTCCTGTGTGCCCTTTCCAGATGCTGTTCATTCCTTAGCAAATAGTCTAGACCAGGTTAAAGCTCTGAGACCCCTGCAAGACAGAGCATAGCCTCTCTGTATTCTCGTAGGTCAGCAACAGTGTTGAGCGGAATACGCCATATTCGATTTCGCGATATTTCACGAATATATAGAAGAATATTCGCGAAATATTTGTTAATATCGAATATTCGTGATATTTTATAAAACATTTTTTTTTGCGAAATTTCGCTAATGCGAATGCGAAAATTCGCTAATGCGAATGCGAAATTGATTGCGAAATTCTCGTCTGCGCATGCGCATGCGCACGAACAACACGCAAAAACGGAGATCATTTCCTATAGGAAGCACAATGCTAAGCTCTAAAATCGCAATACACAGGTCTGATGCAAAAGAAGGGCAGAGAAAGTATTCGCGAATATTCGTAATACGAATATTCGCATTGCGAATATTCGGCAACATAAAAGGATCGCCTCAGCTACTCGGCCCAGGGTCTCTAATCATACCAGCAATGCTATTAGACGTTGATGGAGATCACTAGGATGTGATCTGTTTTAAAAATAAATTTGAAAACATACGAATATTCGCCGCGATATTCGATTTATTCGCGAATACTCGAATATGCAATATTCGTAACGAATATTTGCAATGCGAATATTCGTGAGCAACACTAGTCGTCAAGTGTAGGTTCCCTTTCATCACCAAACACAAAACAATCTGTAAGGCTCTCCCACAGTAATCCAGGGCCATCAAAGTCATATCCCTACGGAGAGCATTCTGTTGTCTCCCCTAAATATTCCTCCTCTGCGTGCCATTGCAGAACCCGACAGCGATTGTCCAGCACTATCTCCTGCTGGACCAGCCTGTCCAACTCAGTCACCCATTGCTCCTGGGGCCGCACTTCCAGGAATTGCATTCAAAACTCCTGTTGTTCACTGGTATGCTGCTCTGTGGTTCTAAAGCACTTGTCCTGTTGCATACAAGCAACCTGGAGGGCTCTAATCCAGTGGCTTACCCAAATCTGCTGCCTGACCTCCAGGTATATATCCGCAGACACAGACCTGGTATATGCTGAAAGGACGATCTGCAGAACCCTCGGGAACTCTGATGCCAGATCCATATCTCCTCTGGGGTGACCGAAGTCTGCTATCCCGATCTTGGAACCAGGTGGAGGTCTTCACAGCCAGGAAGCACGATCCCACCGATGCCACCAGTTGTGACTAACCCTTCTCCTCAGTAGAACTTTGTCCGCCCTAAATGCTTCTTTTGTCCAGAACCAGCACTGTCCAAGACTCTTTAACCCACCCAGTCACCAGACAACACCAGTCTTGGAGTACATCAGAATAACGCCTCTTTATTTGAGATCTCACACAAATATATACACAAAAAAACAATACAAACTGTAACCAGAAACCTAATTAACATGAGCTAATTATCTAATCCTTTAGGTGACTCAGAGGCATGACCTTTAGGGCAGACTTGCCATATTTTAGCTTAGAAGACACAATCAACATTATCATAAATAGAAACCCAGAAAACCTTCACACAATAGCAGAGTTAATTAACACAAACAACAATGGCTGAAATACTCTAAGGCCGCGTACACACGATCAGACCGGTCCGATAAAACTGGTCTGCAGACCAGTTTCATCGGACCAGTTTGATGGTGTGTACGGCCCATCGGACCGTTGTCCGGTGGACCAAAGTTTTAAAACCTGCTTCAATATCTGTCCGGCGCACACCTGTCCGTCGGACAGGTTCGATGGTTAGTACGCAAAAACATCGGACCAAAAACCCGCGCATGCTCAGAATCAAGTCGACGCATGCTTGGAAGCATTGAACTTCATTTTTTCAGCACGTCGTTGTGTTCTACGTCACCGCGTTCTGGTCTGATCGGATTTTTGGTCCGATGGTGTGTACACACATCAGACCATCAGACCACTTCAGCCTGGTCCGATTGAAAACGGTCCGCCGGACCAGTTTCATCGGACCGGTCTGATCGTGTGTACGCGGCCTCAGAGCCCACACTAGCCTTTTTTACAATAAACATATTATAGCAGACAACAGACAGACAGGTGGCTGGAGTAGATGACATCAGCATCTTTTATGAGCCCCAACATTATGAAGCCATCATCATAATATGGCGTATACAGGGTTCCCAGAGTCTGTGTGTTTTGGGGGGGCATGGACTTGAATCCAAAGTAACACCACCTCAAAGGTCCCCAGGCATACACCTCTGTCAAGTCTCTGATGTGAGGCCGAGTGGCAGAGAGGGTGCCCCTTGCGACTGAGTGCAGCGCTCCCCTGGGAGTGATACAGTGGATATGGTGCCATAGGTGCATGGGTTGCCAGTAGTGCTACAACTGGCTGGTAAGCAAAACGTGGCTGGGGTGCGCTGTGTAGCGATGTCAGTAGCCGTGCAGGAAGAAGTCCTGAGTAGGCGCTTGCAGGATAAACCAGAAGCAGGGTTTGCAGCCAGGCCAGAGGTCATATACGGGGAGACAGTCCAAGAGCAAACAGAAGCAAGCCGAGTCATAAACCGTGGGCAGTGGATCGAAGATAAGTCAGCCAAGCCAAAGTCAGAGCGAGGAGATAATCGGGATCACAGGTCAAGCCAAAAGCAGAGGTCAAGCCAGGGGTTTCAAGGTAAACAGGCACAGGAACACAGGAAGCTGACGACAATCCAGGAATTTGGGTCAGACAGTGGCAGCCTTTTATAGGCCAGAAGGGGGATCCACCTGTCACATGATGTGCCTATGGCGGACATTTCTTCTACTGGCAAGATTGCCAGTCCCTGACAAAATCGCAACGATTGTTCCCATAATCAGAAGGCAAGGGGCTAGCATTCAGTCCTCTCCAAAAGCCTCTGTCCCGGCTAGGTCTGTCACAATCCACTTTAAAGAATAAGTGCACCTTTGTAAAAAATAAATAAATAACAAATGCACATATTTTTTGCAGGTATAAAAATGTGCATGTATTATTTCTTTTACTCTGAGCCTGCCAAGCATTTCGCCCACAAACAGCAGATCAGGGGTGCAATGCAGGACTCTTGCAAACTGCCAGTGTAAGTATCAATGATCCACCTAGAGCAGCCATTCTCAACCAGGGTTCAGTGGAACCCTAGGGTTCCTCCAAAGGTGGCTAGGGGTTCCTTGAGCTGTGGCTGATTTACCTCTTATTTGATAGTGCCTATATAGTTATGAGCCAATGCAACATGGAGAAGCCAGTGGTATGACACCAATGATCTTTATACCTCTCTGTAAGGGTGTCATGCTTACCCCCACTGTAAAAAAATGGCATTCTTCTCACTGACCACCAAAGTAAGAGGCATTGTTCCCACTGACCCCCAATGAAGGGTTTTATCAGGGGTTCCCTGAGACATGAACATTATTTTAAGGGTTCCCCTGGGGTAAAAAGGTTGAGAAAGGCTGACCTAGAGGGCTCAACAGCATCCTAGTAGTTCATGTAGAACTGCAAGCCAACAGCTGCAAAGGCTGTCGATAATTGTAGTTCTCTGATGTTCGCCGATTGGTGGTACTGATAGGCAATGATGGACACTGATGGGCAGAACTGATGAGGAGGCACTGACAGGTATTACTGATGGGCACTGATTGGCATCCTCAATAGGCACTGTTTGGCATTCCTGGTGAGCACAGGTTGGCATCCCTTGTGGGTATGGGTTGGCATCCCTGGTGGGCTCTGGTGGTCAACCTTGATGGATCTACACTGATAATCAATGTGCTTTAGTGATGTTGCACAAGAGCTTTGGCTTGCCCACTGCTGTCTGTCAAAGTCAGTGAGCCAATGAGGAGAGCGGGGCTGAGCCACGGCTCCATGTCTGAATGGACACACAGAGCAGCAGCTTAGCTCGGTATCCCCCACAGCAAGCTGGGCACTCGATAGGAGGAAGTGGCCAGGAGCACCAGCAACGGACCCAAGAAGAGGAGGATCTGGGCTGGTCTGTGCAAAGCCAACTGCAACAGAGCAGAAAAAAACAGACTTTAATATCACTTTAATTTCCAATCTAAAATCTAAAGTTTTTTTTCCAAGTTCAATGACTTCATTGTGTTTGTGTTCACTAAAATACATTGTAATATAATACCATGTGACATAACAAATTGCAACACCCACCATTTTATTCTCTAATGCCGCGTACACACGATTAGATTTTCCGTCGGGAAACCTTGGATGGTTTTACCGTCAGAATTCTGCTCAAGCTTGGCCTGCATACACACGGTCACACAAAAGTTCTCTGAACTTTCGTCCGTCAAGAACGCAGTGATGTACAACACTACGACGAGCCGAGAAAATGAAGTTCAATGCTTTCAAGCATGCATCGAATTGTTTCTGAGCATGCGTCAGAATTTTGCGTGTCAGAATTGCTACAAACGATCAGATTTTCCAATGGGAATTTTTTCCGTTGGAAAATTTGAGAACCAGCCCTCAAACCAGCAAAAGTCCAATGGAGCATACACACGGTCGGAATTTCCGTTCAAAAGCTCACATCTGACTTTTGCTGTCGGAATTTCCAATCGTGTGTACGGGGCATTAGGCCTTAAAACCAATATACATTACTTCTAGCAAGAAAATGCAGATTTTTACATATATGAGAGAAATGTCAGATTTGGCAAGTGGTTAAACCCCTTCCCGCTGACTCCTCCTGGCCCTTGTAACCACTTAGGGACCGCCTAACGCCGATATACGTTGGCAGAATGGCACGGCTGGGCATATAGACATATATATAAGTCCCCTTTTAGAGCCCAGCCGTGGGTCACATGTGACCTGGTCCGAAGTTTTGTGACCGCGCACACGGGACCCGCGGACCCGATCGCCGCCGGTGTCCCGCGATCGGTCACAGGAGCTGAAGAACGGGGAGAGGTGAGTGTAAACACACCTTCCCCATTCTTCACTGAGGCAATGTCAGTGATCGTCTGTTCCCTGATATAGGGAATGATGATCACTGACGTCACATGTCCAGCCCCGCCCCCTACAGTTAGAAACACACATGAGGTCCCACTTAACACCTACAGCAGCGCCCCCTAGTCGTTAACTCCTAAACTGCAATTGTCATTTTTACAGTAATCAGTTCCTTTTTATAGCACTTTTCGCTGGGAAAATGACAATGGTCCCAAAAATGTGTCATAATTGTCCGATGTGTCCGCCATAATGTCGCAGTCACGAAAAAAATCGCTGATCGCCGCCATTAGTAGTAGTAAAAAAAAAAAATTATAAAAATGCCGTAAAACTATCCCCTATTATGTAAACGCTATACATTTTTGCGCAAACCAATCGATAAACGCTTATTGCGATTTTTTTTACCAAAAATAGGTGGAACAATACGTATCGGCCTAAATTGAGGAAAAATATTTTTTTTATATATATATTTTTGGGGATATTTACTATAGCAAAAAGTAAAAAACATTGCATTTTTTTCAAATTTTTCGCTGTATTTTTGTTCATAGCACAAAAAAAAAAAGAAAAACCGCAGAGGTCATCAAATACCACCAAAAGAAAGCTCTATTAATGGGAAAAAAAGGATGCCCATTTTCTTTGGGAGCCACATTGCACGACCGCGCAATTGTCAGTTAAAGCGACACAGTGCCGAGTCGAAAAACTAGACGGGTCCTTTACCTGCATATTGGTCCGTGGCTTAACCTGTTAAAAGGTCCAAGAGGCGGGCATTCTGACCATGGGACCACATTGGGAGCTTTTTGGTACCCAGTGGTAACAGTGCTGGGAGCACGCATGGCGCATGCTCTCAGCACAGGAAGATGTTTACATAGGGAGAAGGGACACATATATGCAGCCTATTAGCAATAAAGCCCGCCCACCGAGAGGCCACATATATACTCATACGGTCAGTGAGAATTGGTTCATTTTCAATATACTGCAGAGATTGAGGAAGTTTGCACTGACCTGTGTGTATCTGTACAGTCCGAGGATTTGGGCTATTGGGACCGTTGTGAAAGAATACTGATCTCCAATAACACCGGCCAGCTTGCCTCCTTTTCTACATGAATAATTAGGAATTGTCTTCCCCGGTCCCGATAAAATATTCAACACACTCCTTATAGCTTTCCTGGGATCAAACCAAGAATCGTAGAGATGGTAGCCCAATGAGACATTGATTGGAGTAAATAGAGTCTGGTTTATATCTTCAAGGACAGAGATGAAAACTAAAGCATTTGCGTAGCCCCCAGGCATTAATCTATGACAAAAAAACTGTTTACGGGAGAGAAGCTAAAAGTGATCTCTGCCTTCAAATCAACCGCAAGTTACATAGTCACATAGTCGCATAGTTAGTCTGGTTAAAAAAAGACACATTCATCAAGTTCAACCAAAAAAAAAAAAAAAAAAAAAAAAAAATAATACCCCCTCCCCCAAAAAAAACAGCAAAGATGTGGTTGGCAAAAGAGCTAGCAATCAACATTGTTTTTGACATATAGTAGATAATGGTGCTAATAATGACTTCTGGGTTCAATGAATAAATATGTCCCCATCATTGGAATTCAGAAGAGTAAAGGCCAGATTCATAACTGATCCTAATCTCTCCTTATACAATGTGCCATCTCTCCTGATTATCTCCCTAAAGCAGCTTTTAATGCACTGTCCCTTTAATTGTCCTGAGCTCCCCTTCTATAATGAAGGGATGGGTTATCCAAACGTCCTCACATTGTCCTGTTCTGTGCCTGCTGACCATAGAAGACCATGCAGTGCATCTGCGTGCAAATCCATGGCCTCAGCAAATTCAAACCTCAATTTTACTTTTCATATGATGGCATACATTTCACACATAAGCCTATAAAGAAATTCCCTTCCAAAGTATACCTGAAGTCAACACTTTATTTTTTCCATTTGGGATTGAGTAGGGAATGGCCACTGTGTAATTTTGATTAATGTATATTTAGCCAGGATGGCTTCATATTTCATTTAAATTTGAGTTATTATCAAGTTACCCATTTGGATAACACCACGTTATCCTTGGTCGGCGGTAACAAGCAGTGGATTGGACACAATTGGCGGGTGTGAAGCCTGCATGGAGTGAGCAGATATTTGGAGCTGAGGGCAGTTATTCATTGACTGTTTGGACAGGACCGCAACTCCTACCCACCTATTTCTGGAAAGTCATAGTGTTGTTCAGTGGGGGAGTAATCGTCCAGCATTGTCTGGATGGACACGTGTAATTTTGATTAATGTATTTTAGCCAGGATGGCTTCATATTTCATTTAAATTTGAGTTATCAGGTTACCCTTTGGATAACACCTTGGCCAGTGTTTAAATTGGCAAGATAAATAAATATTTGTGAAAGTTATCGGTTGTTCTGTCTCGATATTATTAAAATCCCTTTGTGCTAGCCCATGGGAGCCCTAAACAATTCCCAAACCTGTCATTATAAGGGCTGTGAGCACCTACACGCTCACCCAGCTGGTCTTTGGTAAAACCTTGACACTGGGCTGGAGACTTATTTCACCCCTCAGCTGTTTGAAGCCTCCAAACTCTGGGACCCAGTTCAGGGATGCCAAAACCCAAAGAGAGTATTTTTACACAATGGTAGGGCCTCACACTGTCACAATGTGTTTAAACAAATTGATACTATCTATGACTTTTATACTTGATGTAATTGAAGCCGTATTAGTGCAATTGTGACAGAGAAATTGAGTACTGTCCGTGACACTTTGTTTATTTGCACTAACATACAATTTGTCAGGACAAGCTTTCGGGGCATGTCCCCTTCTTCAAGGCTTGGACCTTAAAGAAGGGGACATACCCCGATAGCTTGTCCTGGAAAATTGTATGTTAGTGCAAATAAAAAAAAGTATCACGGACAGTACTCAATTTTCTCTATGACTTTTATGAGATGACTTGCAGAGCTTGAGGTACTAGAAAAAGTTCCTTATTTGTATATAATATATTACGTTTTTAAGGCTCTTATACATAGACCAGCTGGGTTCAACCGGCATAACTGCAGTAATTCCTAGACATGTGCATTAGTTTTCGTCCGAGTGCATTTTCGTCCAAATTTCAGGTATTTTTTTTTTTTTTTTTAACAAACGAAAATGAATGCACGGAATACGAAAACCGAAATGTGTCTAACCTTAACTCTATTAGTTCCAGATTATACTACATAGAGAGAAAAGATTCGACATTATAGAGAGAAAAGATTCGACATTATAGAGAAAAAAGATTCGACATTATAGAGAAAAGATTCGACATTATAGAGAGAAAAGATTCGACATTATAGAGAAAAGATTCGACATTATAGAGAAAAGATTCGACATTATAGAGAGAAAAGATTTGACATTATAGAGAGAAAAGATTCAACATTATAGAGAGAAAAGATTTGACATTATAGAGAGAAAAGATTTGACATTATATAGAGAAAAGATTTGACATTATAGAGAGAAAAGATTCAACATTATAGAGAGAAAATATTTGACATTATAGAGAGAAAAGATTCGACATTATAGAGAGAAAAGATCGCTGCTGGAATTGGGTGGGGGGAGTAAAATTAAAATAATGACGATGATGATGAATGTTATTGGCTGATTGTAACCAAAGAGGAGGAGCAGTAAACTAGCTAGAACTAACTTGACATTTCAACATGAATGATGAAGATTCGACAAAGCATTGAAAAACATTGAATCTGCCATTGAAGGCTTATGGTGTCTGTTGATAGTTCTAAGAAGATTCGATGGAGCAGCAAAACTGCACGACGCCGTAATCGTACATTTCCGGTCAAATGCTCGGTCCATAGGCTATAGAAAAATTCTATTGTTGGTCGACTAGTAATAATTTTTAATAAATATAATTATTACTAGTGTCATACAACATTAGAATTCTTCTATAGCTTGTAGGCGGAACATTCGACCGGAAAAGTATGATTGCGGCGTAGTACAGTTTCGCTGCTCCGTTGAATCTTCTTTGAACATTCGACAGACACCATAAGCCTTCAATGACAGATTCAACCTTAATTAGTTCGGATTTTTGGACGAATGCAATTTCCAACGAAAAACAAAATAACTAAAAATTCATTTTGGGAGTAACTAAATACATTTATTTTTCGGATGAAAAAGAAAATCCGAAACAAAATATTTCAGTGTGCACATGTCTAGTAATTCCTCCACGCAGACAGCCCAGGTCCACAGTACAGGCTAAACAGACTCCAACAGCCCAAACACAAGATCCATTAACCATTGAATTGTTCAATGAAACATACCTATAAAGAATTTCTTTAGGCCTGAAAAAAAAATCTCGTTTTGATTTTACAGAGATCACTCCACCAATGATGACATCTCCATCCTGGAAATATTGGAATTCATCAAACGTGTCAATAAACTTGAGCGTACAGGCTGGATTCCGTGTCTCTGACCTCCAGGGTGTCATACATTGGAGGATAAGACACAACAGAATGATGTAAAGATGAGAAGAAACCATAACTATGATCCCTGGATTTTTGTCATACGTGACACAACGACAGTGTGTGTATCACAATGACAATGCAATGATCTGACTCCTCTCCCCTCTCTTTATACTATTCAGCGTTATACATCTCTCATTGTTCTCAGTTTATATTCATCTTCCTTCTACTTTAAGCTGTTTGTACAAGTAGTGTATTTGTAAAAATACACATTTTCTTTAAAATAAATCTTCATCTACAAGGAACAGCAATAGCAATGGTGGCCAAAAATGTACATGTAAGCTACAACACGATTCTTCCATGTATAAGAAATAAATGCGAATAGTGCATATGGTTGTTTGATTACATTATAGCCCAATTGTAGCTTTTTTTTTTTGTTAACATTTTTATTTAATAATTAGTTTTGTTTGTTTGTTTTTTCACTTTTTTTTCATTTTTTTAGGAGCTAAACAAGAGAAAACTTGTAAAATAGGCAACAGTGGAGCATAATCATACAACATAAAGACAAAATTATACAAGCCGTCATCAGGGGGGTACAGGCATTACACCTGTAAGGGGATGAGGGTGCACTAACAGGTATTACTGATGGGCACTGATTGGCATCCCTAATAGGCACTGTTCTGCATTCCTGGTGAGCACAGGTTGGCATTCCTTGTGGGTATGGGTTGGCATCCAAGGTGGGCTCTGGTGGTCAACCTTGATATATCTACACTGATAATCAATGTGCTTCAGTGATGATGTACAAGAGCTTTGGTTTGCCCACTGCTGTCTATCAAAGTCAGTGAGCCAATGAGGAGAGCGGGGCTGAGCCACGGCTCCATGTCTGAATGGACACACAGAGTAGCAGCTTAGCTCAGTATCCCCCACAGCAAGCTGGGCACTCGGTAGGAGGAAGTGGTCAGGAGCGCCAGCAAGGGACCCAAGAAGAGAAGGATCTGGCTTGCTATGTGCAAAGCCAACTGCAAAAGAGCAGGTAACTTAAGTATAACTAGCTAGATTCAGGTAGGGCGGCGTATTGGTAAGCGGGCGTAGCGTATCGAATATACTTTACGCCGCCGCAAGTTAGAGAGGCAAGTGCTGTATTCACAAAGCACGTTCCTAAGTTACGGCGTCGTATCGTAGATGGGCCAGCGTAAGTCCGCGTAATTCAAAGTAGGTGGAAGGTGGGCGTAATACATGTAAATGAATCGAGACCCCACTTAAATGACTCGCCGAACGAACGGCGCATGCACCGCCTGTGGACGTATCCCAGTGCGCATGCTCAAAATCAAGTTGCAAATAGTCAATGCTTTCAACGTGAACGTAACCTACGCCCAGCCCCATTCTGAATCGGCTTACGCAAAGGACGTAAACGACGTGAAATTCGACGGCTGTTCCAACGTTCATACTTAACGTTGGCTGCGCCATCTTTTTGGTGGTTTATCTTTACGCCTCAAAAACGCTTTTTGTAAATGGCGTAGCTTACTGCGACGGGCATTTGTACGTTCATGAATAGGTGTATCTTGCTCATTTACATATTCTAGGTGTAAATCAACGTACAAGCCCCTAGCGGCCAGCGTAAATATGCAGCTAAGATACGACGGCGTAGGAGACTTACACCGGGCGTATCTTGGCCAAATTTAAGCGTATCTGGTTTCCAGAATACGCTTAAACATACGACGGCGCGCATTCGGACTTACAACGGCGTATCTACTGATTAGGGATGAGCCGAACACCCCCGGGTTCGGTTCGCACCAGAACGTTCGAACAGACCGCGGGTTCACACGAATATTTTGAACCCCATTGAAGTCTATGGGACCCGAACGTTCGAATTCAAAAACGGTCATTTTAAAGACCAAGATTCAATTAAACGTTGGAAAACGTCATTCAGAACCCGGGTCTTGCCCCAGGAAACAGGTATCAATGGAATTTTTTTTTAAAAACGGCCGTTTTTTGCGGAGCAGCCATTTTAATGATGCTTAAAGTGAAAAAAATAAAAATAAAAATTCCTTTAAATATCACACCTGCTGGGTGTCTATAGTAGTGGCACGTGTTTAGAAATGTCCCTGCACAACATGAGAGGACTATAAAAAAAAGTAATTAATGCTACTTGCGCAAGTTCTGTGTGGCAACATTATGTCGAGTATTTTAGCGGTGGTGGGGGGCCATTATTGTTCTGTGAAAGAACATTTTTAGAAAAAAGGGCACCCCTCAAACATACTGTAATTGGAGCGCAACAAGGAGCCACGTGCAAAGTATTGCATCAAAAATTGTTATTAGGCGCCCCTGTTAAACAGGGGCAGAAAAATTGTGCCTTGGGCACAACACAACACTGCAACCCCTCCCAATAACTCCAATTGGAGCGCAACAAGGAGCCACGTGCAAAGTATTGCATCAAAAATTTTCATTAGGCGCCCCTGTTAAACAGGGGATGAATAATTGTGCCTTGGGCACAACACAACACTTGCAACCCCTCCCAATAACTCCAATTGGAGCGCAACAAGGAGCCACTTGCAAATTATTGCATCAAAAATTGTTATTAGGCGCCCCTGTTAAACAGGGGCAGAAAAATTGGGCCTTGGGCACAACACAACACTGCAACCCCTCACAATAACTCCAATTGGAGAGCAACAAGGAGCCACGTGCAAAGTATTGCATCAAAAATCATTAGGCGCCCCTGTTAAACAGGGGCTGAAAAATTGTGCCTTAGGCACTGGTGGCGGAGCCCAGAAACACAACATTTCTTACTAGCTATCAGCAAGAAAAGTGAGGAGGAGAAGGATATTCCATCAGCAGCATAAGAGGACAGTCACTCAGCATCAGCAGTCTAAAAGGGATCCGACATTTCAACAAAAAGATATTATTCATTAATATCAGCATCAGAACTTGGTATCTGGTGTTGATCCAAGCCTGATTCATTTTGATGACGGTTAGTCGATCAACAGAGCCGGTAGAGAGGCGCACCCTGTGGTCAGTGACAAAGCCTCCAGCAGCACTGAATGTCCGTTCTGAAAAAACACTGGATGCAGGGCAAGCCAGTAGCTCAATTGCGTACTGTGCAAGCTCTGGCCAGTGATTCATCCTCAAGACCCAGTAAGCCAGAGGATTTTCAGTGGGGAAGGTGTCCAAGTCGGATCTTGCCCCTAGGTATTCCCGGACCATGTAAACCAGACGCTGGCGATGGTTGCTGGAACCGGTCAGACCTTGGGGTTGCGGACAAAAAAACTGCCTGAACGCATCGGTCAGACGAACACCTTCTCCACCATCCCTTCTGTGACTCACCGAAGCCTCAGCAAGACGTTGTCCAGAGCCAGGTTTTGGTAATCCCCCCGGTTCTGGGAACGCATTGCACAGACCCTTCTGCAAGGCCTCCCGCAGAAGTTTCATCTTCAGCTCCCTCTGCAATGGCAACATAAGGTCCGCAACCTTACTTTTGTAATGTGGATCAAGGAGAGTCGCCAGCCAGTAATGATCCCTCTCCTTAATAGCACGTACACGAGGATCCTTACGCAGGCTTTGCAGAATCAGGGAGGCCATGCAGCGTAGGTTTGCAGAGGCATTCGGGGCACAGTCCTCTGAGTCACTGAGGATGACAGGATCTAGGGAAGTATTGTGTGAAGCCATCGTGCAGAGGGAAGAGGACGCCTTGGCAGCTGCTTTGCCAGAAAAACTTTGATCAGTCTGTGTGAGGCCGCGTACACACGAGGGGATATGTCCGCTGAAAACGGTCCGATGGACCGTTTCAGCAGACATCTCCGCTCGTGTGTATGGGCTAGCGGACAGATTTCTCCACCCGACAGATTTCAAAGCAAGCTTTGAAATCTATCCGGTGGGGATCTGTCCGCCCGACATGTCTGCTGGTTAGTACACTTACCAGCAGACATGTCGTCCCCCACCGCCGCCGCGCCGCTGCCGAATGGATTCGGCGCATGCGCGGAAGTGTTTTACTTCCTGGTGCGGTGACGTGGCGGTGACGCGGCGGCGTCAACGTCACCGCCACGCCACCGCGCCGTCCGGCGGTGGGGAATTTGATCCGATGGTGTGTACACGCCATCGGATCAAACTCCCGATCGGACATATCCGATGGAAATGGTCCGCGGACCGTTTTCATCGGATATGTCCGATCGTGTGTATGGGGCCTGAGAGAGGATGAGGAGGATGAGGACGGCTTGGTCATCCACTCTACTAATTCCTCTGCATGTTGAGGTTCAACACGGCCAGCTCCCAAAAAGAAGGACGAGCGGCCACGGCCACGTGCTGAAGAGGATGCACCACATCCACTACCAGCGTTACCTCTACATGCAGAGCCTGCTTGCCCTTGTGACTCTCTGCCTCTCTTTGTTCTCCTTCCAGACATATTGAAGAGCTCAGGTGGTATGTAACAGCACAAGCGGAGTGACACGAAATGCGCTCATGTCGTATATACAAGCACAGGTACAGTGACACTAACTGAGCTCAGGTGGTATATACCAGCACAGGAACAGTGACACTAACTGTGCTCAGGTGGTATATAGGAGCACACGTACAGTGGCACTATCTGTGCTCAGGTGGTATATAGGAGCACACATACAGTGGCACTATCTGTGCTCAGGTGGTATATAGGAGCACACGTACAGTGGCACTAACTGTGCTCAGGTGGTATATAGGAGCACACGTACAGTGGCACTATCTGTGCTCAGGTGGTATATAGGAGCACACGTACAGTGGCACTATCTGTGCTCAGGTGGTATATACCAGCACACGTACAGAGGCACTATCTGTGCTCAGGTGGTATATAGGAGCACACGTACAGTGGCACTAACTGTGCTCAGGTGGTATATAGGAGCACACGTACAGTGGCACTATCTGTGCTCAGGTGGTATATAGGAGCACACGTACAGTGGCACTATCTGTGCTCAGGTGGTATATAGGAGCACACGTACAGTGGCGCTATCTGTGCTCAGGTGGTATATAGGAGCACACGTACAGTGGCACTATCTGTGCTCAGGTGGTATATAGGAGCACACGTACAGTGGCACTAACTGTGCTCAGGTGGTCTATACCAGCACACGTACAGTGGCACTATCTGTGCTCAGGTGGTATATAGGAGCACACGTACAGTGGCACTATCTGTGCTCAGGTGGTATATAGGAGCACACGTACAGTGGCACTAACTGTGCTCAGGTGGTATATACCAGCACACGTACAGTGGCACTAACTGTGCTCAGGTGGTCTATAGGAGCACACGTTCAGTGGCACTATCTGTGCTCAGGTGGTATATAGGAGCACACGTACAGTGGCACTATCTGTGCTCAGGTGGTATATACCAGCACACGTACAGTGGCACTATCTGTGCTCAGGTGGTATATACCAGCACACGTACAGTGGCACTATCTGTGCTCAGGTGGTATATACCAGCACACGTACAGTGGCACTATCTGTGCTCAGGTGGTATATACCAGCACACGTACAGTGGCACTATCTGTGCTCAGGTGGTATATACCAGCACACGTACAGTGGCACTAACTGTGCTCAGGTGGTATATAGGAGCACACGTACAGTGGCACTATCTGTGCTCAGGTGGTATATAGGAGCACACGTACAGTGGCACTAACTGTGCTCAGGTGGTATATAGGAGCACACGTACAGTGGCACTAACTGTGCTCAGATGGTATATACCAGCACATGTACAGTGGCACTAACTGTGCTCAGGTGGTATATAGGAGCACACGTACAGTGGCACTATCTGTGCTCAGGTGGTATATACCAGCACACGTACAGTGGCACTATCTGTGCTCAGGTGGTATATAGCAGCACACGTACAGTGGCACTATCTGTGCTCAGGTGGTATATACCAGCACACGTACAGTGGCACTAACTGTGCTCAGGTGGTATATAGGAGCACACATACAGTGGCACTATCTGTGCTCAGGTGGTATATAGGAGCACACGTACAGTGGCACTAACTGTGCTCAGGTGGTATACTGTATACCAGCACACGTACAGTGGCACTATCTGTGCTCAGGTGGTATATAGGAGCACACGTACAGTGGCACTAACTGTGCTCAGGTGGTATACTGTATACCAGCACACGTACAGTGGCACTATCTGTGCTCAGGTGGTATATAGCAGCACACGTACAGTGGCACTAACTGTGCTCAGATGGTATATACCAGCACATGTACAGTGGCACTAACTGTGCTCAGGTGGTATATAGGAGCACACGTACAGTGGCACTATCTGTGCTCAGGTGGTATATACCAGCACACGTACAGTGGCACTATCTGTGCTCAGGTGGTATATAGCAGCACACGTACAGTGGCACTATCTGTGCTCAGGTGGTATATACCAGCACACGTACAGTGGCACTAACTGTGCTCAGGTGGTATATAGGAGCACACATACAGTGGCACTATCTGTGCTCAGGTGGTATATAGGAGCACACGTACAGTGGCACTAACTGGGCTCAGGTGGTATATAGGAGCACACGTACAGTGGCACTATCTGTGCTCAGGTGGTATATAGGAGCACACGTACAGTGGCACTAACTGTGCTCAGGTGGTATACTGTATACCAGCACATGTACAGTGGCACTAACTGTGCTCAGGTGGTATATAGGAGCACACGTACAGTGGCACTATCTGTGCTCAGGTGGTATATACCAGCACACGTACAGTGGCACTATCTGTGCTCAGGTGGTATATAGGAGCACACGTACAGTGGCACTATCTGTGCTCAGGTGGTATATACCAGCACACGTACAGTGGCACTAACTGTGCTCAGGTGGTATATAGGAGCACACATACAGTGGCACTATCTGTGCTCAGGTGGTATATAGGAGCACACATACAGTGGCACTAACTGGGCTCAGGTGGTATATAGGAGCACACGTACAGTGGCACTATCTGTGCTCAGGTGGTATATAGGAGCACACGTACAGTGGCACTATCTGTGCTCAGGTGGTATATAGGAGCACACGTACAGTGGCACTATCTGTGCTCAGGTGGTATATAGGAGCACACGTACAGTGGCACTATCTGTGCTCAGGTGGTATATAGGAGCGCACGTACAGTGGCACTATCTGTGCTCAGGTGGTATATACCAGCACACGTACAGTGGCACTATCTGTGCTCAGGTGGTATATAGGAGCACACGTACAGTGGCACTAACTGTGCTCAGGTGGTATATAGGAGCACACGTACAGTGGCACTAACTGTGCTCAGATGGTATATACCAGCACATGTACAGTGGCACTAACTGTGCTCAGGTGGTATATAGGAGCACACGTACAGTGGCACTATCTGTGCTCAGGTGGTATATACCAGCACACGTACAGTGGCACTATCTGTGCTCAGGTGGTATATACCAGCACACGTACAGTGGCACTAACTGTGCTCAGATGGTATATACCAGCACATGTACAGTGGCACTAACTGTGCTCAGGTGGTATATAGGAGCACACGTACAGTGGCACTATCTGTGCTCAGGTGGTATATACCAGCACACGTACAGTGGCACTATCTGTGCTCAGGTGGTATATACCAGCACACGTACAGTGGCACTAACTGTGCTCAGGTGGTATATAGGAGCACACGTACAGTGGCACTATCTGTGCTCAGGTGGTATATAGGAGCACACGTACAGTGGCACTAACTGTGCTCAGGTGGTATATAGGAGCACACGTACAGTGGCACTAACTGTGCTCAGATGGTATATACCAGCACATGTACAGTGGCACTAACTGTGCTCAGGTGGTATATAGGAGCACACGTACAGTGGCACTATCTGTGCTCAGGTGGTATATACCAGCACACGTACAGTGGCACTATCTGTGCTCAGGTGGTATATAGCAGCACACGTACAGTGGCACTATCTGTGCTCAGGTGGTATATACCAGCACACGTACAGTGGCACTAACTGTGCTCAGGTGGTATATAGGAGCACACATACAGTGGCACTATCTGTGCTCAGGTGGTATATAGGAGCACACGTACAGTGGCACTAACTGTGCTCAGGTGGTATACTGTATACCAGCACACGTACAGTGGCACTATCTGTGCTCAGGTGGTATATAGGAGCACACGTACAGTGGCACTAACTGTGCTCAGGTGGTATACTGTATACCAGCACACGTACAGTGGCACTATCTGTGCTCAGGTGGTATATAGCAGCACACGTACAGTGGCACTAACTGTGCTCAGATGGTATATACCAGCACATGTACAGTGGCACTAACTGTGCTCAGGTGGTATATAGGAGCACACGTACAGTGGCACTATCTGTGCTCAGGTGGTATATACCAGCACACGTACAGTGGCACTATCTGTGCTCAGGTGGTATATAGCAGCACACGTACAGTGGCACTATCTGTGCTCAGGTGGTATATACCAGCACACGTACAGTGGCACTAACTGTGCTCAGGTGGTATATAGGAGCACACATACAGTGGCACTATCTGTGCTCAGGTGGTATATAGGAGCACACGTACAGTGGCACTAACTGGGCTCAGGTGGTATATAGGAGCACACGTACAGTGGCACTATCTGTGCTCAGGTGGTATATAGGAGCACACGTACAGTGGCACTAACTGTGCTCAGGTGGTATACTGTATACCAGCACACGTACAGTGGCACTATCTGTGCTCAGGTGGTATATAGCAGCACACGTACAGTGGCACTAACTGTGCTCAGATGGTATATACCAGCACATGTACAGTGGCACTAACTGTGCTCAGGTGGTATATAGGAGCACACGTACAGTGGCACTATCTGTGCTCAGGTGGTATATACCAGCACACGTACAGTGGCACTATCTGTGCTCAGGTGGTATATAGCAGCACACGTACAGTGGCACTATCTGTGCTCAGGTGGTATATACCAGCACACGTACAGTGGCACTAACTGTGCTCAGGTGGTATATAGGAGCACACATACAGTGGCACTATCTGTGCTCAGGTGGTATATAGGAGCACACGTACAGTGGCACTAACTGGGCTCAGGTGGTATATAGGAGCACACGTACAGTGGCACTATCTGTGCTCAGGTGGTATATAGGAGCACACGTACAGTGGCACTATCTGTGCTCAGGTGGTATATAGGAGCACACGTACAGTGGCACTATCTGTGCTCAGGTGGTATATAGGAGCACACGTACAGTGGCACTATCTGTGCTCAGGTGGTATATAGGAGCGCACGTACAGTGGCACTATCTGTGCTCAGGTGGTATATACCAGCACACGTACAGTGGCACTATCTGTGCTCAGGAGGTATATAGGAGCACACGTACAGTGGCACTATCTGTGCTCAGGTGGTATATAGGAGCACACGTACAGTGGCACTATCTGTGCTCAGGTGGTATATAGGAGCACACGTACAGTGGCACTATCTGTGCTCAGGTGGTATATACCAGCACACGTACAGTGGCACTATCTGTGCTCAGGTGGTATATAGGAGCACCTGTACAGTGGCACTATCTGTGCTCAGGTGGTATATAGGAGCACACGTACAGTGGCACAAACTGTGCTCAGGTGGTATATAACAGGACATGTACAGTGGCACTAACTGTGCTCAGGTGGTATATACCAGCACACGTACAGTGGCACTAACTGTGCTCAGGTGGTCTATAGGAGCACACGTTCAGTGGCACTATCTGTGCTCAGGTGGTATATACCAGCACACGTACAGTGGCACTATCTGTGCTCAGGTGGTATATACCAGCACACGTACAGTGGCACTATCTGTGCTCAGGTGGTATATACCAGCACACGTACAGTGGCACTAACTGTGCTCAGGTGGTATATAGGAGCACACGTACAGTGGCACTATCTGTGCTCAGGTGGTATATACCAGCACACGTACAGTGGCACTATCTGTGCTCAGGTGGTATATAGCAGCACACGTACAGTGGCACTATCTGTGCTCAGGTGGTATATAGCAGCACACGTATAGTGGCTCTATCTGTGCACAGGTGGTATATAGGAGCACAAGTACAGTGGCCCTAACTGTGCACAGGTGGTATATAGGAGCACACGCACAGTGGCACTATCTGTGCTGAGGTGGTATATAGGAGCACACGTACAGTGGCACTAACTGTGCTCAGGTGGTCTATACCAGCACACGTACAGTGGCACTAACTGCGCTCAGGTGGTATATAGGAGAACACGTACAGTGGCACTAACTGTGCTCAGGTGGTATATACCAGCACACGTACAGTGGCACTATCTGTGCTCAGGTGGTCTATAGGAGCACACGTTCAGTGGCACTATCTGTGCTCAGGTGGTATATACCAGCACACGTACAGTGACACTATCTGTGCTCAGGTGGTATATAGGAGCACACGTACAGTGGCACTATCTGTGCTCAGGTGGTATATAGGAGCACACGTACAGTGGCACTAACTGTGCTCAGGTGGTATATAGGAGCACACGTACAGTGGCACTATCTGTGCTCAGGTGGTATATAGGAGCACACGTACAGTGGCACTGTCTGTGCTCAGGTGGTATATACCAGCACACGTACAGTGGCACTATCTGTGCTCAGGTGGTATATAGCAGCACACGTACAGTGGCACTATCTGTGCTCAGGTGGTATATAGGAGCACACGTACAGTGGCACTAACTGTGCTCAGGTGGTATATAGGAGCACACGTACAGTGGCACTATCTGTGCTCAGGTGGTATATAGGAGCACATGTACAGTGGCACTATCTGTGCTCAGGTGGTATATAGGAGCACACGTACAGTGGCACTATTTGTGCTCAGGTGGTATATAGGAGCACACGTACAGTGGCACTAACTGTGCTCAGGTGGTATATAGGAACACACGTACAGTGGCACTGTCTGTGCTCAGGTGGTATATACCAGCACACGTACAGTGGCACTATCTGTGCTCAGGTGGTATATAGCAGCACACGTACAGTGGCACTATCTGTGCTCAGGTGGTATATAGGAGCACACGTACAGTGGCACTAACTGTGCTCAGGTGGTATATAGGAGCACACGTACAGTGGCACTATCTGTGCTCAGGTGGTATATAGGAGCACACGTACAGTGGCACTATCTGTGCTCAGGTGGTATATAGGAGCACACGTACAGTGAATGAATGAATGAATGAATGAGAACTTATATAGCGCGGCACATGCGAACTGAATCGCCTCTGGGCGCTTGTTGTTCCTGTCTCCTTTGATATCAAAAGAGAAAAGTCTTGACCTTTTTCCTAAATGCTAGGTGGTTCTCCTCCAACCGAATGCTGGTTGGTAAAGCGTTCCATAGTCTGGGACCTTGGATCGCAAATCTTCTTTCTCCTTTGGACTTGAAGTTGGCTTTCGGAACCTGGAGCAGGTTCTGATTCGTGGATCGCAAAACGCGATTTGGATTATGCGCTTTTATTAATTCGCATAAGTAAAGGGGGGCATTCTCATGGACACATCTATGCGTAAGACAGAGGGCTTTAAAAGCGATTCTGTCTTTAACTGGCAGCCAATGAAGGGCTCTCAGTGAAGGTGAGATGGATTCCCAGGGTTTTTTCCCAGTCACAAGTCTGGCGGCCGTATTCTGAACGACTTGCAGACGAGCGATTTGGTATTTGGGGAGACCGAGGTAAAGGGCATTTGCATAATCCAACCTGGAGTTTACAATAGCTCCCACCACGACCGCTAGATCTTCTTTAGGGATGAACGGAGTGAGTCTGCGTAGTAGGCGCAGTAGATGGTGAGATCCGCTGACCACTGACCCTATTTGTGCGTCCATTGTCATAAAGGAGTCAAAAATGACCCCTAGGCTTTTGACTTTGGCGCTAGGGGTGATGAGCTTGCCCAAAATAGGTGGGGGAGACCACGCTGTTGAGGGTTGATTCCTTCGCTTGGCGTGAAACAGAAGAAGTTCTGTTTTCGCTCCATTGAGTTTAAGATAACTCTTTGTCATCCAGTCCTCTATCAAAGAGAGACATGTCTCTAGATTGAGGTGGTGATCCTGTCTATTGCAGATGCGGAAATACAGTTGCGTGTCATCTGCATAAGAGTGATAAAGCAGATTTTGGCTGCTAATAATCTCAAAAAGAGGACGAAGGTAGATGTTGAATAGCACTGGTGACAGAGGCGATCCTTGAGGGACTCCGCATGTTACTGTGCGTTTTTCAGACGTAAAAGGTCCAAGCTTCACTGTTTGCGATCGGTTTTCCAAAAAAGAGGAGAACCAAGATAAATCGCCTTCTGCGACCCTGGCTACTTCAGAAAGCCGAGTCAGTAACAGATTGTGGTCTACAGTGTCAAAAGCTGCACTTAGGTCCAACAGAACCAGGAGACAAGATTCTCCTTCGTCTGCGGCCTTGAGAACATCGTCCCATACTTTCAGTAATGCTGTTTCCGTCCCATGTCCGGGACGGAAGCCTGATTGCAATGGGTCAAGTAGCTTGTAGGTATCTAGATGCAGTTGCAGCTGTTGTACCACTACTTTTTCCATTATCTTAGAGAATACGTTGAGGCTTGTTATGGGACGGCGGTGGAGTGGGTCCTTGGGGTCCAGGGAGGGTTTCTTCAGGATGGGTTGGATTACACCCTCTTTCAACTGTGAGGGCACTATGCCTTCCAAGAAAGACTGGTTGATAAGCTGCGTGATGGGAGGAGCCAGGATGTCGGCGCATTCCTTCAGCAGTTTTGTGGGGATAATGTCATTTGGCGCTGCGCCATTGCGCAGAGTACAAATGACATTCTTAGTGGACTCGATGGAGATGGGTTCCAGGGTGAACTTACCTGATATCGGAGAATTACTATGGGTGCTGTGTGAGAGGCTACAGGGGGGGCTGAGGGGAGAAAAATTTTGCTGAATGCTTTCACGGATTGCCTCGATTTTATTAACGAAATAATCCGATAGCTCATTGCAAAATTCTTGTGTGTCCGAACTGGGGGCTTCAATGCATCCTGGTTTCATGGTCTGGGTGACCATCTTGAAGAGTTCGCGGGGGCGGTTTTGGGCACCGTTGATAGCCTCCGAAAAATAATTCTTCTTGGCTTGGAAAATTCCTTTGTGGTATTTTCTTGTTGTCGCCTTGTAGATGGATAGGTTTAGCTCAGAAGAACATCTTTTCCAGGCAGATTCTGCCCTTCTGCGTTCTTGCTTCAGTAACGACAGCTGGTTGTTAAACCAGCTGCGGTTGTTTTTCCGAATGCGGGTTATTCGTTTCGGCGCTACCAAGTCGGCTGACTGTAGCATGGCCGAGTTTATGGCTTTCAATGTTTCAACGGCCGTTTGATGCGGCTGGGTTGTTTCTATTTTTTTCCTTAAAGTCGTTTTGAAGAGTTCCGAGTGGAGCTTCTTCTGACATCTAGTCCAGTGTGTTGCCACTGGATTCGATGTTTTTGTTGCGGGGGGGATGGTGGAAATACTGAATATAATTGCCTGGTGGTCTGTCCATGGCAATTTTTCATTTTCCCTAATTTTTATTTCCAGAGCTTGTCTGAAAATAAGATCAAGTGTGTGACCTGAAGCATGTGTAGGCCCACATACTAGTTGCTGCAATCCTAATCCTTCCAGGTGGTCGATACAGGCGTCGGCAATGGGGTCTTGTGAGGAATTGGCCCAGAGATTGAAATCCCCTAACAGCAACAGGTGTTTGCTGTTGAGGGTATAAGTGGAGAAGAAATCCGTCCATGATGAGAGCAGCTGCGATTTTGGGCCGGGTGGCCTATAGCAGAGCAGAATGTGGACGGTCTCCTTTGAACTTGCTTGCAGTTGCAGAGTAAGGGTTTCCATGAATGGAAGAGGGTTTTGGCGGACTGGTTTGGTGATCGTAAGATGAGTCTTGTGGATCACCGCCAGGCCGCCTCCTCTTTGCCCTATTCTGTTTTCCGTTATGATACGGTAATTTTCTGGCACCAATTCTCCTAGAATGGTGTTACAGTCGGCTGTGAGCCAGCTCTCTGTAATAAAAAGACAGTCTAGATCCTTTTGTTGAATGAAGTCGCGGATTTCTAGTCGGTGTTTTACTGCCGATCTAGTATTGATCAGAGCACATGATATGTGCTTGACCTGGGGTAAATGTCTGAAATGTCTAACCGTTGATCTATGATTGGTTCTCCATAGTCGCTCAGTTCTTAGGGCCTTTCTGGTGATGGCTGGCAGTATTGCGGCGCATTGCCTCAAACTCCAAATGGTCTCGGCAGAATATTGCCTACATGCCATGTTCGCCAATACACCAGGGGGGGGGAGGGGGGGATTTTAGGGCAGTGGGGAGAGGAATTGGCTAAACTCCTCTCTCCTGGCTTGGTCCAGAGGAAGGCAAAAAACCCTGGCGGCGCTCGGCCAATATGCTCCGGCAGGGAAAAAATTCCTTCCTGACCCCTGTAAGAGGCGATCGGGTAACCCCTGGATCAAGTTGTAGTGGTGATTAAGATTTGGGGCTGGGTGCAGCAAAAATGGCCTGCCGATCGGTAGCAGGATCCAGACTGGTAAAGCTTCCAGATTGGGTGGATCGGTGCTACTATTTGGGGCCAGGATTACTAGACCGGGGTGTGAGGTAACTTTCCTGGGGGTATGGGGTGGGGTTCAAGTCCGTTTTCGGACTTTGGTGGCGGTTGGAGGGGGTGAGAAGCGGCGCGCCACTAGGCCGCGGGTGAAGCCGCGGCCTTTCCTAAATTGCGGCTGCCGCGATTGCTTCCAGGCCGGCGCGGATGTATCGAAAAACGCCGGCCTGGAAGCCAGAAATGCCAGAAATGGCTGAAAATTGCCAAGGATTGCAGGGCAGGTGGCGGATGGGTAGTGAGGGGGTATAGGAGGGGAGATGTGGATAGGGAGATAGCAGGGGCTTTTAAGTGGCAGCAGCTGCTGTCCTCAAAAGGACGGCCGTCTGCAGCCTCAGTGAAAGGCTTACCTGCTGGAGAAGGGTGACGGAGGGAAGCCAGGGGGGTCAGGTGAAGCAGGGGGAAGCCAAGCGGTGGATTGCAGGAGGAATGGAGGGATAGTGCAGGCTTGCCTAGCAGTGTCTGTCACCGTCTGCCTGTCTGGTTTCTGGCAGGTGGGGGCTCCAGAGGGAGAGAGAAACCAGGGGATCCAGGGGCGGCTCGAGGTCGGAGCGGATCTGACAGTGGAGGCTGATGCTGGGGGAGGAAAACCCTGCCTATCTGGCTCCAGGAGCCGTACGTCCTACTCTTAGGACGCACGCCGATTACTACTGGAGTCAGTTCAAGCCCTGGGGAGGAGTCACTCTTTCAGACTCAATCCTGGAGAGCAGGAGAATAGGTGTGTTCTGAGATGGTGGTTCAACTGCCTTAGACTAAGACAGTGGCACTATTTGTGCTCAGGTGGTATATAGGAGCACACGTACAGTGGCACTGTCTGTGCTCAGGTAGTATATAGGAGCACACGTACAGTGGCACTAACTGTGCTCAGGTGGTATATACCAGCACACGTACAGTGGCACTAACTGTGCTCAGGTGGTATATAGGAGCACACGTACAGTGGCACTATCTGTGCTCAGGTGGTATATAGGAGCACACGTACAGTGGCACTAACTGTGCTCAGGTGGTATATAGGAGCACACGTACAGTGGCATTATCTGTGCTCAGGTGGTATATACCGTGTTTCCCCGAAAATAAGACACCGTCTTATATTTTTTTTTCCTCAAGAAATCACACTATGGCTTATTTTCGGGGGGTGTCTTATTTTTATTACAGAAAATAAAGGTTGCCTACCTGAACCACACTTGCGCTTAGCATTTCCTCTGTCCACCTGTAGACTGAGATTATCGTATTCTGCACGCCATTTTTGGACCATTTGGATATCCAACTTCTACTCTTTGCACTCATCTTGTCTGGCTGTACAGAATGATAGGCCAGCAAAGCTGATGTGGAGCACAGTGGAGCTGGGGTGATCTCTTTGGGCTCAGTACGGTAGCAGCTTTTCCCCCTATCCCCTGGTGTTTGTGTGGGGTGAGAGAGGGGTTTGCTGGTCAGTGCTGGGAGAAGCTTTACAGCTTTACGTTCTTCTCCTCACTTCAGCTCCAGTACAGTACCGTACGCCTATCACGTGTTGTTTCCCGCTCTGCGCCGCGCCGTTACGCATACGACACGCCCATCACTACGTCTTATTTTCGGAGATTCGCCACGCCATCGCTATGTCTTATTTTCGGAGATTCGACACGCCATCGCTACGTCTTATTTTCGGAGGGGTGTCTTATATTTCGATCTTGTGTCGAAATCCCGCTACGGCTTATTTTCGGAGTACGTCTTCTTTTCGGGGAAACACGGTACCAGCACACGTACAGTGGCACTATCTGTGCTCAGGTGGTATATACCAGCACACGTACAGTGGCACTATCTGTGCTCAGGTGGTATATAGGAGCACACGTACAGTGACACTATCTGTGCTCAGGTGGTATATACCAGCACACGTACAGTGGCACTATCTGTGCTCAGGTGGTATATACCAGCACACGTACAGTGGCACTATCTGTGCTCAGGTGGTATATACCAGCACACGTACAGTGGCACTATCTGTGCTCAGGTGGTATATACCAGCACACGTACAGTGGCACTAACTGTGCTCAGGTGGTATATAGGAGCACACGTACAGTGGCACTAACTGTGCTCAGGTGGTATATAGGAGCACACGTACAGTGGCACTATCTGTGCTCAGGTGGTATATACCAGCACACGTACAGTGGCACTATCTGTGCTCAGGTGGTATATACCAGCACACATACAGTGGCACTAACTGTGCTCAGGTGGTATATACCAGCACACGTGCGGTGACCCCAAATGCGCTCAGGTGGTATGTCACAGCACACGTACGGTGACCCCAAATGCGCTCAGGTGGTATGTCACAGCACACGTACGGTGACCCCAAATGCGCTCAGGTGTTATGTCACAGCACACGTACAGTGACCCCAAATGCGCTCAGGTGGTATGTCACAGCACACGCACAGTCAGAGCGACTGAGTTTCTGTGCAATTCAATAGCCCACTTGCATTAACAGCAACTGCCTTTCTGTGCAAATAAATAGCACACGTGCAGTAACAGTTAATGCGTCTATGTGCAATTAACTAGCACACGTTGACTAACACATTAGAGCATCAAGCACAATCTCCTGCCTGACAGATACTAATAGCAGAAGCTAAGCTATACAGTTTATAAATATATTGACAACTCCTAGGGATGTCAATACATTCTCTACAAACTGTACATTTAACTATACTAACTAGTAGCCTCCCTGATCTATCTATCTATCTATCTATCTATCTATCTATCTATCTATCTATCTATCTATCTATCTATCTATCTATCTATCTGAAAAGACACTGGGGTAGATTCATGTACAATGGCGCATCGTTGCTCCGACGTGGCGCATCTTTTTTCCGCTACGCCGTACACGCGCGGAGAGGCATGTACCGTATTCATCATTTTTTCACTCACCTGCGTAGCGGATTTTGGACGGCGTAAGTGGGCGTCACCACATGCAAATGATGGTCTGACCGTGGCGCAGAGAGATCCGTACGGTGTATCTTAAACGGCGCATGCGCACTAATGTCACCTGGCTGTCTGCCTCCTGTGTGCATGCGCAGTACAGCGCCGACGTCACCACCAAGATCCGCCGCACCACTTCCTACTCCAGTGCATAAATACGCACACAGAAGCGCCACTCACTTGCAAAACGTGACCAGCATTTTTTTGAATTGCCAGGGCTTTTGCATCCTGCTCTTTGCATTAATGATGGCTGCACCAGAGACTCCCAGTGACCGTAGAATGTTTAATTTCAGCCCTCAGGAGAAGGCTGTGATCACCGATGCGCTCTCCCAACATGGGTCCCGCCTCTATGGGCCACAGAGTGCCAACACTGGCAAATCTGAGAAAACCCGCATTTATGCTGAAATAACCAGGCAGGTAAATGTTGTCGGTGTGGCGGAGAGGGAGCCCAAGCACATCCGCAAGAAAATTAACGACATGCGGAGACTGGTGAAAGATAAACTTGTGGCAATGAGGAAGCATGCCAGTGGCACAGGTGGAGGACCAGCCACAAGAATCACCCTGACGGCAGAGGACATGGTCGTGGCCAGGTTGCTGGATAGGGAGCTGGTGGAGGGTCTGCCGGGCTTCGAATCAGGGGATCAGCCTTTGAGGTCAGGTAAGTGTGTTTTATCTGGTTTGTGGTGTGTTGCATGGGTGGGGGGGGGGATAC
The DNA here is from genome assembly GCA_029574335.1 of Rana kukunoris. Lineage (NCBI taxonomy): Eukaryota > Metazoa > Chordata > Amphibia > Anura > Ranidae > Rana > Rana kukunoris. Next base: position 22,823,709 of record CM056049.1, on the reverse strand, counting down.
ATGTGACAAGTGTGTGGGTACTCCAACATGTGATTGTTTTGTGTCATCCACAGATGTGCAGGATGGAGCTGGGCCGTCATTGGATGCAGGGCGATCCACCCCATCCATGGTGGATATAGCCCCGACATCATTGCTTGAGGAGGTTGAGGAGGAGCACGTCGGGGTAGAAGAGGATGCTCTGTATATGCTGGAGGAGACCCCCATACCTGGCCACTCCCAAACCTCCCCCCCTTGCTAGATTCCCCATCAAGGGACACCATCCCCTCCAGGGATACCCCCTCAAGGGACACCATCCCCTCCAGGGATACCCCCTCAAGGGACACCATCCCCTCCAGGGATACCCCCTCAAGGGACCTCCCCTACACACGTCCTCCAGCCTCTCAGGCCTATAGTAAGGCAACGAGAAAAAAACGAGGAGTCCCTGACGATTTTGAGGACCATCTGGCAAGGGACCAGACAAGACAGACCCGCCATATTGGATGTCTTGCTGGTGATCTTCATCGGGTCGCAGATAGCCTGGCGTCCACGGCCGAGAGCAGGCTGGGCAGAATACTACTATAAATGAAAGTCTGCAGGACGTTGTTGGGAACGGGGCAGCCCTTCTGTCCTGCCTGGTGGACCTGCAGACCACCACATCTGGCCTGGTCTCCGAGGTCCGGAGCCTGGCAGCTGCTGTCCGTGAGGAGGGGAGGCAGACACGGCGACAGCAGCGCAGAAATACCACCCGCCGGCTGCGGATGCAGGCTGCCACCAATACCTACCTCCACCGGCTAGCCGTGGCAATGGAGGGCAGCCAGACAGCCAGGGAGAGACTGGTGGAGGTTCAACCACCTGCCCCCCCAGCCCCACCACCTGTGGCTCGCCCCAGGCAACTGCGCCCCAGGAGCCTAGGGACAAGAAGGAGCCCAGGACAGGGCCGTTGATTTATATTAATTTATGTTTGATACTCAGATTATGAGTTTTTTTTTTTATATCTCCCTGCACACGGTGAGGAGTGCAGGCTACAGTGTGAATGTGGTGTGAATGTGTGGGGGTGACACTCCTGCCATTAAGGGGTGTCACCCTCAGTCGTTGGTGAGAAATTATCACCACGACACGTGTGAATGGTGTATGAATGTACAGCAACATAATTGGAGCCGTGGCGTGGCGTTGCTGCTCCCAAGTCCCATGTGGTGTACTTTGGTCTAATCCAATTTGATGTGGATGTGGGGTGTGTGTGCTAGGGACCACAGTGGTGTGCATGCATGCATTCTCATTGTTCCATGATTAATGTGTGTGTTTAACGTGAAAAGTAGCCAACCACAAGGACCCTCCTGACTGCTCTTCCCTCAGCAGACGGGGGACCCTCGGGCAAGGGGGGACTGTGTGGTTCGGGGGTCAGGTCATCACGTAAGTCAATCTCCAGGCCCTTTCTCACGGCAAAGTTGTGCAGCATGCAACATGCCCCAATGATCTGGCAGACGAAGTTTGGGGAATACAACAGGGTCCCCGCAGACTTATCCAGGCATCGGAAACGTGACTTCAGGAGGCCAAAGGTGCGCTCGACGACTGCACGGGTTTTGATGTGTGCTTCATTGTATCTTTGCTCTCCTCTGGTTTGGGGATCCCAGAATGGAGTCATGAGATGGGGTCCCAGTGCATATGCCGCGTCACCTGGTAATGAAAAGACAGGAGGATGTTAATAGTGCATGTGCCCGTTGTGATGTGTGCATCATGGGAGGGGATAGTCATGCCTGCCACCCATGTCACTCACCAACCAGCCAGCTGTCCCCATACACGTTCTGTTCAAATTCTGTGGAGATGGTGCTTTGACGGTATATGTAGCTGTCATGGCTGGACCCGGGGTCCTTGGCACGGACGTGCCATATTAGGCCTTGCGCATCAACTATCACCTGTACATTGATGGAATGCCAATGCTTCCGATTGCAGTATATGTGCTCTGTGTCCCGGGGGGGCCGTAGTGCCACATGTGTGCAATCAATGGCCCCCACAGTGCGTGGGAATCTGGTAATGTTGTAGAAATCTGTCATTGCCTTCATCCGCAGCTCCTTAGTAGTGGGTTTGATGATGTGGTTGGCCATGCGTCTGAGGATTGCGGGGACAACCTGGTGCACACATCTGCTCATGGTGGACTGTAACATCCCAGCCACCACTCCACTTGTACGCTGGAATGATCCACTGGCAAGGACATGGAGTGTTGCCAGTACCTTCACCAGTGGCTGCACTGCTTGTGAGCGTTGTGTTGGGCTGGTGATGTCATCCTGCAGGGTTGTGGTTAGTTCCAGGATGGCTTCAGGGCTGAATCTGAATAGGCGAAACACCTCCAATTCACTCATGCCAAACACGTCAATGCGCGTGCGGAATATCCTCTCCCGTGCCCTCCTACGTGCACGACGACGCTGTAGGGCTATGAGCAAGGCTGCCCCTGGCATGTTGGCAGACAGATGTGTTGTCCAGCAAGTGTTTTAGCTCAATTCGTCTGTAACAGTGTTGCTTTAGATGCTCTCCAGCTGATCTGTTCAACTCCTGTGCAAAGTTACCCCTGCTTTATGAGGGGTGACTTTCTGCAGGAAATTGCAGTTACGCGCACCGGGTTACGCCGGCACCAGAGAAACGTGCGTTTCTGAATCGGCGGTTCTCCCTCATTTGCATATTTGAATAGATAATCCATGGCAACGGTTGAACTGTCCCACGTAAAGATGCGCTAAAGCCACACCGGCGTGGAAAAGTTACGCCGGTAAGAAGTAGCCTATTTGAAGGCGGATCTGGTATAGTAGGTACGGCGCATGGATCCGACGGCGCAAAGTAACAGTTACGCCGCACATCTCTAAAAACGCCGGAGTAAGTGCTACATGAATCTGGCCCACTGTGTCTCTATCTATCTCTCTCTCTCTAACTCACTGTCTGTCTAACTTGTCTGTAAGGCAAGCCGGAACACACTACACGAGGCCGCCCGGGAGGCGGCCTTTTATAGTGTGGGGCGTGTGCTACAGCCCTGAACCCTAATTGGCCAAAGCACCCTGGCTTTGGCCAATTAGGTCTCTTCGTTTTTTGGGCGCTGTGATTGGCCAAGCATGCGGGGTCATGGTGCATGCTTGGCCAATCATCAGCGCGCAACGCCGCAATGAATTATGGGCCGCTGCGCGTCATGCGAATTTTGGCGCGAAGGACCATATTTGTTCGTTTTCGACGAACGATCGAACGGCCGATGTTCCATGCGAACTTGAGTTTGCATCGAATGCGAAGCTCATCCCTACTACTGATACGCCAACATAAGTGTTTCTGAATTTGGCTATTTATGTTTAATATTTTTAAACAACAAACAAAAAAAAGAACGCTAATAAATTCTCAGTTTTTTGGTCGGGCATTAGGGGTTTAGGGTGGCGGAACCTGAGAGACCATTTGATTCCTTTGTCTAGCATCTGGCCCTCTCCTCAATTTTTAGTCATCCATGCTGGGAATCCATGATCTAGGGAAGGTCAAAATTTGGGAGCTGCTCCGCGAAATAAAAAGAGACCTTTATTCTTTCAGGCTTATGTTTCCATCTGCCATATTGACGTTCTCTGAGATGATTTCTAGGCCTATCTGGTCTCCCTCTGGTAGCTTATTTTATATGAATAGGTTTAGGAAACGTCTCAATAGGACCATTCATAACTTTCTACTTTCATCTGGTGGAATATCCTTTCGCTACTGTCAGGTCATCTGTGGCCAGGTGACAAATGCACCCTGTTGAAGACAGGGGTGCACCGCAAGGTAGTGAACCCAGTAGCAGACTGCTGTGGATGGACAGGAAACGTGAGCCCAAGATTTCCCAGGGCGCGGAGTCTAAGGTCCAGCAGGTGTTTACCAGAGTCTCTAGTGGTGAGGATGGCCTTCGCTGCAACTGAACCCAGGTCCCTCAGGTCACGCTCTGTAGGGAGATAGGGGAAGCAGCCACTGAGGACACAAGGGATAGTGATGGGTAAGCCGAGGTCGGGGCAACAGGCAGACAGGTGTAACCAAGGGACAGGCCAAAGTTCAGGGTCACAGGCAAACAGGAGTAGTCAGAAACTAGCTAAAATCGGTACACAGAAAGGTTAACATAGCACACGGCAGACAGGAACACAAGCTAACAAACATAGTTGAACAGCAAAGCAGACCTGCAGTGCACTATTAATATAGACTTCCTGGGATGGCCTGGATGGAGCCATACAGGGAGGAGAGATGATAAAAGGCAGCCAGAAAGAGAGTCAGGCCTCTAATGGACACATGGAAGAGAAGGTAAGCTGCCAGACATTATTGCATGTCCATGACAGCTACGTTGAATTAGAAGATTTTGTCCCGTTTTTTTCCCCCCGCGATGATCTGGTGCATTTATCCACAATTGGCCTGGACATATTTAATATGGGCATGCAAAATTTGATCGAAACAGCCACTGTGTTGGGGGGGGGGGGCTTCAGCCAGTAGCCTCTCCTCTGGCTCCAGCATTGTCTAGATGGAGTCTGTGTAATTTTATTTAATGTATTTAAGCCAGGGTGGCTTCATATTTAAATTTGAATTATTATCAGGTTACCCTTTGGATAACACCATGGCCATTGTTTAAATTGCCAAGATAAAGAAATATTTGTGAAAGTTATCGGTTGTTCTATTTCTTGTTATTATTAAAATCTCTTTGTGCTAGCCCATGGAAGCACTTAACAATTCCCAAACCTGTCATTATAAGGGCTGTGTGCACCTACACGCTCACACAGCTGGTCTTTGGTAAAACCTTGACACTGGGCTGGAGACTTCTTTCACCCCTCAGCTCTTTGAAGTCTCCAAACTCTGGGACCCAGTTCAAGAATGCCAAGAACCCAAAGAGAGTATTTTTACACTCTGCTAGAGCCTCACACTGTCACAATATGTTTTAATAAATTTATACTATCAATACATTTCTATGACTTTTATACTTGACGTAATTGTAGTCGTTTTAGTGCAATTGTGACAGAGAGAATTGAGTACTGTCCGTGACACTTTGTTTATTTGCACTAACATACAATTTGTCAGGACAAGCTTTCGGGGCATGTCCCCTTCTTCAAGGCTTGGACCTTGAAGAAGGGGACATACCCCGAAAGCTTGTCCTGAAAAATTTGTATGTTAGTGCAAATAAAAAATGTACAGTACTAAATTTTCTGACTAAATTTATGACTTTTATGAAATGACTTGCAGAGCTTGAGGTACTAGAAAAAGTTTCTTATTTGTATACAATATAATATGTTTTTAAGGCTCTTATACATAGACCAGCTGGGTTCCAGCGGCATAACTGCAATAATTCCTAGACATGTGCATTCGTTTTTGTCCGAATGCATTTCCGTCCGAATTTCAGGTATTTTCGTTATCGTTTATAATCTAGAAATAGACCGTGGCCATCTTAAGTGTGGGCATTATGAAGCCAGACTGTATGACTTCCTGGATTTCAGCTTTGCATATCTCACACATGCTCAGTGCTGCACAAGCAATGTAATAGGTTTCAGTCAGGTTTCAGTCAGGTTTGCAAGGAGTACTGGGAAACATGATGCCTATCCCAGAAACCCTTGCAAATAGCCTTGTGACTTAATAGCCTAGGCTAATAAGGAGCAGGAAGTAATACAAAATAAAGGTATTTACAAGCAACAAAATAAATAAAAATTGTCCATTCTGAACACTATGGGCCAGATTCAGGTAGAGTTAGGCTGGCGGATCAATGGATCCGCCAGCCTAACTGTCACTTTAAGCCGGCGTTTTTGTTTTCTGTAACCAGAAAACAAGAAACGCCGGGTTGGAGTTCCGATGCGATCGGCGTAATTGAAAGATTCGAGGAGGAAAGATTCGACATTATAGAGAGTAAAGATTCGACATAGAGAGAAAAGATTCGACATTATAGAGAGGAAAGATTCGACATTATAGAGAGAAAAGATTCGACATTATAGAGAGAAAAGATTCGACATTATAGAGAGGAAAGATTCGACATTATAAAGAGGAAAAATTTGACATAGAGAGAAAAGATTCGACATTATAGAGAGAAGAGATTTGTTATTATAGAGAGAAAAGATCGCTGCTGGAATTGGGTGGGGGGAGTAAAATTAAAATAATGACGATGATGATGATTGTTATTGGCTGACTGTAACCCTATTTTACTGCTCCTCTTTAGGAGGAGCAGTAAAATAGCTAGAATTAACTTGACATTTCAACATGAACGACCAAGATTCGACAAAGCATCGAAAAATGTTGAATCTGTCATTGAAGGCTTATGGTGTCTGTTGATAGTTCTAAGAAGATTCTACGGAGCAGCTAAACTGTACGATGCCGTAATCATACATTTATGGTGAAATGCTCGGCCCATAGGCTATAGAAAAATTCTATTGTTGGATGACTAGTAATAATAATTAATAAATATAATTATTACTAGTCATACAACAATATAATTCTACTTTAGCTTGCAGTGGCGGCCCGTCCATAGGGGGTGCCCGGGCGCCGCCCCCCCTCCTGTAGTAAAAAGAAAAAAGAAAAACACCATGGCCATTGTTTAAATTGCCAAGATAAATAAATATTTGTGAAAGTTATTGGTTGTTCTATGTCTCATTATTATTATAATCCCTTTGTGCTAGCCCATGACAGGTCATAGCAATATGCTAGGCACTCATGCAATAGCTCAAAGGGGTCTGCAGATCTTGTCTCCCTGTTTTTTTATTCACAGGTTGCCATTGGTTGCAGCGGTATCCCTGGGCAGCAACAGCCATGGGATTGGTCGGCGGTAACAAGCAGTGGATTGGTCACAATTGGCAGGTGTAAAGCCTGTGTGGGGGGAGCAGATAAAAGGAGCTGAGGGCAGTTATTCAATGACTGTTTGGACCGGACCGCAACTCCTACCCACCCTCCCTATTTTTTAAAATTCATTGTGTTGTTCAGTGGGGTAATCATCCAGCATTGTTTGGATGGACACCGTGTAATTTTGATTAATGTACTGTATGGCTTCATATTTCATTTAAATTTGAGTTATTATCAGGTTACCCTTTGGATAACACCATGGGCATTGTTTAAATTGGCAAGATAAAGAAATATTTGTGAAAGTTATCAGCCGCCACAGATAGCATGTAGGCGGAACATTCGACCGGAAAAGTATGATTGCGGCGTCGTACAGTTTTGCTGCTCCGTCAAATCTTCTTTGAACATTTGATAGACAGTCAGACACCATAAGCCTTCAATGACAGATTCAACCTTAATTAGTTTGGATTTTTGGACGAATGCAATTTCCAACAAAAAACTAAATAAATAAAAACGAATTTCGGGAGTAACTAAATAAATTTATTTTTCGGAAGAAAACGAAAATCCGAAAAAAAATATTTCAGTGTGCACATGTCTAAGAATTCCTCCACGCAGACAGCCCAGGTCCACAGTACAGGCTAAACAGACTCCAACAGCCCAAACACAAGATCCATTAACCATTGAATTGTTCAATGAAACATACCTATAAAGAATTTCTTTAGGCCTGAAAAAAAAATCTCGTTTGGATTTTACAGAGATCACTCCACCAATGATGACATCTCCATCCTGGAAATATTGGAATTCATCAAACGTGTCAATAAACTTGAGCGTACAGGCTGGATTCCGTGTCTCTGACCTCCAGGGTGTCATACATTGGAGGATAAGACACAACAGAATGATGTAAAGATGAGAAGAAACCATAACTATGATCCCTGGATTTTTGTCATACGTGACACAACGACAGTGTGTGTATCACAATGACAATGCAATGATCTGACTCCTCTCCCCTCTCTTTATACTATTCAGCGTTATACATCTCTCATTGTTCTCAGTTTATATTCATCTTCCTTCTACTTTAAGCTGTTTGTACAAGTAGTGTATTTGTGAAGATACACATTTTCTTTAAAATAAATTTACAAGGAACAGCAATAGCAATGGTGGCTAAAAATGTACATGTAAGCTACAACATGATTCTTCCATGTATAAGAAATACATGTTTATGGTGCATATGGTTGTTTGATTACGTTATAGCCCAATTGTAGCTTTTTTTTGTAATTTTTTTTATTTAATAATTAGTTTTGTTTGTTTGTTTGTTTTTTCACTTTTTTATTTTATTTTTTTAGGAGCTAAACAAGAGAAAACTTGTAAAATAGGCAACAGTGGAGCATAATCATACAATATAAAGACAAAATTATACAAGTCGCCATCAGGGGGGTACAGGCATTATACCTGTAAGGGGTCCGATAGTCCCCAGGGGCCCTGCTGCCCCCCTTTTTTTTCTTTTGCCCCCCCACCTTTTGAAACTCACGTCAGGGGCTGTCCCCCTTTTTTTTTTTTTTTATGTTTTATATATTTTTCCGTCTGACTTTAGCAACTCACAGCAGGAGAGAGAAGAGAAGACTTGACTTGTCTTTGTTTTGTGCGTCAGCACCAACCCCCAGTCCCGCTTATCATCTTGGGGCAGGAGAGAGAAGAGATTACATTTTCGTTACCACAACCCCCCCCGATTCTCTGCTCCAGGGGGGCCCTGCCTAAAGCTGTGTAAGGGGGCCCCAAAATTGGTGATGGCTGCCCTAGTCATGCAGTATAGAACCAAAAACCCAGCATAGGAATATCAGAAATGTTTTAAATAATGGACCAAAACAATACAGACAAACGAGTCACATATCATTAACCTCTTCAGGTCCGCGCTATTGACAGAATACGTCAGCAGCGCGGACCTGAGGCGCCGAGGTCACGTCTTTGGACGTGATTTACTTGTAATTCCCCGCGCGCGCCACAGGGTGACGCGGGGCGGGGAAAAACAGTCCCGACGCATCACCGAGGATCCGATGCCTGTACCCGGCGGCCGCGATGTCCGTCAGGTACACGCGATCGTCGGTGAGAGAGCAGGGACGTGGAGCTCTGTGTGTAAACACAGAGCTCCACGTCCTGTCAGTGAGAGGCGACTGATGCTGTTTCTCTTGTACATAGGGAGACAGCATCGGTCACCTCCCCCAGTCACCCCCCTCCCCCCACACAGTTAGAACACACCCAGGCAATACATTAAACCCTTCCTCACCCCCTAGTGTTAACCCCTTCAATGCCAGTCACATTTATACAGTAATTAGTGCATTTTTATAGCACTGGTCGCTGTATAAATGTGAATGGCGCCAAAAATGTGTCAAAAGTGTCCGATGTGTCCGTCGCAATATCGCAGTCCCAATAAAAATCGCAGATCACCGCCATTACTAGTAAAAAAAAAAAAAAAAAAATATAAAAAAAAAAATCATAATTATGTCCCCTATTTTGTAGGTGCTATAACTTTTGCGCAAAGCAGTCACTTATTTTTACAAAAATACGTAGAAGAATACGTATCGACCTTAACTGAGAAAAAAAAATATAAAAAAAATAAAAACCGCAGGGGCGATCAAATACCACCAAAAGAAAGCTCTATTTGTGGGGAAAAAAAGGACGCTTGGGTGCCACGTCGCACGACCGCGCAATTGTCAGTTAAAGCGATGCAGTGCCGGAAGCTGAAATTTCGTCTGGGCACGAAGGGGGTTTATGTGCCCAGTAAGCAAGTGGTTAATATGAAACAAGAAGGTATGGGATGCATTTTGAGTCTAAAGGAAAATGTAGAAAGATCAAAACCTGACTTCCGTGTTGTAGTAACATATAGAAAGGTAGGACGTATATAGTCCGCCGCATCGGGAGTTGCCTTTTCAAGTATAAAAGAAAGAAAAAAAATAAGAAAAGAAAAGAAAGACAAAAAGAAGGGGTAGGGGATGGGGAAATATCCTACCTCAATGGACAATCTCACTTACTTCCAAGTGGATGAAAAAAAAAAAATGGGAGACATCCCCCTCATCTAAACTACAATTCTAGAAGATGCCAGGGACACCAAATTATCTGGGTTACATTTGCAGTACCTAATACAACACATTTAATCAATACATATGCAGTTAACTGTTCCCTATAATTAATAAATACACACAGATAATTAAGTGTGTGTAGCGGGACCCTCCTGTTAGAGTCTAATGACAGAACTTTATTCACGTTAGTAAATAAGTAAGATACCTTTAAGGAATTATGCATTGTGGGAACGGAAGTAGCGGGAGATATGGACTCCAGTGACTCTAACGAGAAACAGACTACATTTCCCACAATGCCCTGCCCTGTGGAGCATGTGACACCTCCGCACAGACTGGTGGGGGAGGTTACTTAAGGAGAGGGTGTGGCGTCTTTTCTCTCTCGCGCGTTTTCTCCTCTGCGGAGCTGCTGAAAGAGACCGCCGTGCTGCTAGGCCCAGAAGCCTGGGCCTAAATTCACTGAGAGAGCAGCCATCCGCAGGGGAACGAGACTCCAGAATCCAGCCAGTGTACCCAGGGATCGGAGAGGAAACCCAGCTGACATCTGAACCAGTGGAACACCCTCGTCCGGGATCCTAGTGCTGTGGAGCAGTGATTTACCAACGCACTTTCTGAGAGGAATTCAGGCGGATCAGCCTGTCGGGTGAGAGAGCACATGCTCAACTCTTAATTCTCCCCTTAGACAGACACTTTAGTGCCACCCCACAGGCCACCCACACACGTGTTTGGCCTCCAGCTTAAACTCCAGCTTAGAGGCCCTTTACAGTTATTAGTGGTTATGCAGAAGTGACTGTCACTGGCCAGTGTTCAGCTCACCACCGTTACAGTTAAGGATACCTTATCGGACCAATAACCTCTTATGTCATGGACGTGGTCGACCACCAGGTGGCGCTAGCGGCACAGCGGCGTGCACGGGGGCGCCGGGAGCGTGCATTCGCGGCACATCGGTGCGCACGGGAACGCGCAATCGCGGCAGCGGCGCGTGGGCACGTGCTGACGCCGTTTTGGTGCCAGTTCAGGCTATTTAATGGGGCTCATCCCATAGCCTCTTGCTGCTCGATCTTCAGCGTTCCTGTTACCCACCCGAGACCCGTCACATGATTGACTTCTGTTCCTGTGTACCCGGCTTGTCTCTGACCCTTCTGATCTCCGCCTGCCCTGACCTCTGGCTTGTCTGACGCTGCCCCTGCCTTATCCTTCAACTGGTTGCTGCCCGCCTGTTACCGACCTGGCTTGAACTATGACTCTGCTGCTGCTCTATCCTTGAATCTGATCCGTCTGCCTGTGTCCGACCCGGCCTGCCTGACCCTGTCTGCACCGGTACTACAGTACACCTCCCCCTGTTGACTGCTCCAGTGATCTGCACCCAGCTCCTGCTACCTGTCAGCACCGGTACTACAGTACACCTCCCTCCTGCCGACTGCTCCAGTCATCTGCACCAAGCTCCTGCTACCTGTCATCTTACTGATCCGGGTCACCCGTACCAAGCTCCAGCTGTCTACTGCCCTGCTGTTCCAGCACCACTGACATCTTCCTGGAGACTACAGGAGACCTCCGCAGTTCCTGCACAGCATCCCCGCCAGGCGCATGTGCGACTCTGAACTCCAGCGCTTCCTGTCTACTCTTCCAGGGGTTCCGGAGTCAGAGGAGCAAGAGTGGCCACTCCCGCACGTCAGGCTCTGCTCTGTACCAGGTACGTGACATCTTATCGTTCATTACTTGTGGATTACAATTTTAACGTGCACCACCCGGCCTCAACGTGAACTGTAGTGTTTTTTCAGGACTGCTCACTGGCGGGAGCTCGTGTACACGGAATATTCACTTTAGTTTTGTTGAATGGTACCATTCTTTAGCATAAGATCTGTTTTCATTCATTAATGTCATTTGCTGATTTCCGCAAGGGCCCTTGCGAAATCATATTGTGTTGTTATCTAGCAATTATTCAATTGATGATTTAAACTTGTGTTCTTTTGAGCGTATGTGAAGTAAACTCATTCTTTTGATTTAAATATACTACTGTGTGAAGTGCATTCTTCTTGTCTGGAGGGACCGTTCATTATTCAGGCACTACTGCTATTACATTGTCATTGAATATTATATGCCTGCTATTGTGTCCCCAGCCCAGCAAGGGTCACAATACACCCACCAGACTTCTGATGTGTCAAGGGAGGGTTCGAGCTATTTAACCACTTAAGGACCGCCGCATGTACATTTACGTTGGCAGAATGGCACGGACAGGCACATCAACGTACTTGTACGTGGCTGCCTTGACGTGGGTCGGGGGTTCGATCGGGACCCCCCCGGTACATACGGCGGTCCGGTTTGCTGTACGAGCGATTCGTGCTGAGGGGGCGGCTGTTCGTTTTTGTCCGCCCCCTCCGGATCGCTCCCAGCCAATGTGCGCGCTCCCCCTGCAGTGTCACTTCCTCCTCCTGTGTAAACACAGGAGGAGGAAGTGATGTGATCTCTGCTCTCTGCGTTTTTTTCAACCGCCGCTGAGGAGAGATCACATCACATAGTAAGTCTGCACAACACTACACTGACACCAGGACACACAGACACATTAACCCCTTGCGATCACCCCCCCTCCCCCTGTCACAGTGTCACTGAATGCCTGAGTGAATGTCACTGAATGATTGTCAGTGTGACAGGCAGTGTGACAGGCAGTTAGTGTTAGGTCCAGGGTAGCCCCCGTACCCCTCCTAATAACGTTTTAACCCCTTGATCACTGCCCTAGTTAACCCTTTCACTCCCCATTGCAGTGTCACTAAGCGATCATTTTTCTGATCGCCGTATTAGTGTCGCTGTTCCCGCTAGGTAGCTATTTTTTTTATTGCGATTTTTTTTTACTAAAGACATGTGGCTGAATAAACTTTGGCCTAAATGTTTGACTAAAATTTAGTTTATTTGATTTTTCTTATAACAAAAAGTAAAAAATATTGTTTTTTTTTCAAAAATGACGCTCTATTTTTGTATATAGCGCAAAAAATAAAAATCACAGAGGCGATCAAATACCACCAAAAGAAAGCTCTATTTGTGGGAAGAAAAGGACGCAAATTTTGTTTGGGAGCCACGTCGCACGACCGCGCAATTGTCTGTTAAAGCAACTCAGTGCCGAATTGTAAAAACCCCTTGGGTCATTTAGCAGCATATTGGTCCAGGGCTTAAGTGGTTAAAGAGGGGTGAGCTAAACCAAAAGAGAGTAGATCCCAAATCAACCAGCGGCTTCTGTGGGGGAAGCGCTACAAGTATATAACCTAAGTAGGAAAAAATAGAAGATTTATCGATCCAACTATTTGTCAAGGAATTATTAATAGAACATTAAACCATAATAGAGTTACGAGTGAGTAACCCTAGAAAAAAAATATTTTAAATCGCCTCGCGATTATCCTATCGGTAAACAAAAAAAAGAGAAACAATTAAAAATAATAAGATAAATAAAAAAAAATGTAGATAATAAAAAATAATAAAGGGTACAGGAGAGGGGAAAGTGAAGAATATGAGAGAAATAATAAGCACCCGGCATGGTGGTCTGACTCCTGGCATACATATACATATACTTTGAAAAATTGTAAAAAAATTCTAGTTTGACTAGTACAAAGACTGGTCAAAATCGGTGGGGAGGTAATGTTTCACCGAAGGCTGTCACATTTTACGAAATGTACTTATGTTATTTTCTTCAATAGCTGTAATTGTTGCATATAACATTGCTCTATTAACTCTGGGCCAGATTCTCGTACGGTGGCGTAAGTACGAGCGGGGCGCAACGTATCCTAAGTTACGGCGGCGTAGCGTAAATGGGCCGGCGTAAGCCCGGATAATTCAAATGGTAATCAACCATGACCCCGGTCTTCAGCCGGCGATTCTGTGCACCATAAGAACGATCAAAGCGGCCCCTCCCAAACCTAGTTTTTCCTTTTTTGATGGAAAAGGTTTTTTTCCATGTAGAAACTGTTACGCATGTAGACATGCAAGGCGGTTCCAAGGAAAAAGGACACAGTTCACTGGTACAAACACAGGACAATCCCATCAAATTAAAGATTTCATAGGCTGTCATACAATAGGAGTCATTTATGTACTGCAGTGTGATTGTAAATTACAATACGTAGGCAGGAACAAGAGGGCCTTGAAATTACGAATAGAAGAACATGTACGTAATATAGCAAAGGGTCATACAAAACATAGTGTATCGAGACATTTTGCACGGGTACATAACCAAGACCCCAGTACAAATATAAACCATCTTGGAGAGGTAGCCACATGGTAAGGGTTATTAGTCAAAAGGAATCACGTTGGATTCATACATTGAATACACTAACCCCTACGGGCCTTAATGTGGACTTTGACCTCAATTGTTTTTTGAACGACTTTTAACGTTCTTCAATATATTAATAATATTTTTTGATACTTGGTTTTGCCCACTTTACATCTTATGGGTAGATCACAGCTAGTAATTATGGAACATATATCCATCAGAGATATTTTAAGTTCCAGATAGGTCTATCCTTAGATCATTTATTGGTCCATCATTGTTTTTATTGATGTATTTTATTGTTTTTTGATTAATTTATTCAACTTATATACTGTATTAATGAGATAATGTTTATCCATACTGTACATATATATTGTATCATGTTATCTGCAGGCCTCAAGGCTGGATGTGAAGTTACTGGTTCAGTAATTAGAATGTCAACCCACCTGGTGTGGACATACTGTCTATTACCCGTCTACATGTACACAGTGTGTTACTGTGCAGCACTGTAGAGGAATCCATCTAGTACACACCAGCTGCCCATACCTCAACATGGGTTCCGATAACACAGATACATAACAATTGTTTTCTAACATTTAACACTTGATCCCTATATAATGGTGTTATGATTGTAATGATTGCACTGCAATTTTAACTTATTTTTAATAGGCGAGCCCTACCTACACATCAGAATAGACTCGCTGTGTTCTTAATATTTTATATTCCATATACATTGTCACTTATTCTAGAGTGGACATGGCATTTACACACATTATATACAGACAGTGCTCATGTATTTTAATGTATTAATGCTCGCTCGCGACTCTGTCTAGCGCCAGAATGTAGTCCCACGCTGTGGACTTCAAGAAAATGGCGCTTTGTTTACTTCCGGTCACGGAGTATTTAAGGTCTGGCCTAACAGCCAATCAGCATCCCTGAGAAGGTAACGAGATCGTGACGTAACGACGTAGGTAGTGCGACCACGTGATACAAACAACCAGCCGGAGGCCAGCAGATGCAAGACGGCGGTAGTATTCGCCGCGTCCTGTCACTGAGCAATTTTGCTGTTTTATTTTTGCCTTTATGTAAGAGTCTCTATTTTATTAAACAACCCCCTCCTTTTTTACGGGCTTCACTATTTTTGGCATTATTTCTTCTACCCCACGCTCTGACTCACTCATGAGCCACTAGATCCCAGGGTCACCTTCCATTTCGGATTACAACTGAAAGGCATATCAATGAGGAGCGACGCTGACACAGCAGGAGAAGGAATCATCTTGCCCTACATGCTTTTACACCATGATTTGAAGGTAAGGGCATTATGAGACTGACTATTGGACATATTTATCATGTGTAGAAGATACATCTGTCGCTTCTGATCCATCCTATCATCCCATATATAGACTCTCATTAATGTCAAGTGTTGCACACTTTAACACTTTGCATTGTGGATTCATTTTCCACTCCTTAGTGTGCTAGTCTGTTCAGTCACGCACTAGAACAGCAATTTGATTTTGTGTTCACATATTTTATATACTTTTTGTGTACTTCACTTATACTTTAGCGCTTATCATTAATTTCTTATCATTCACTTGTTTAGCGGTTGTGTTACCCTTCAGATACAGCGGCTTTAGTTACACACATTGGGCCAGATTCAGGTAGATGGGCGAATCTTTATTCTGGCGTAACGTCGCTCATTTACGTTACTCCGCCGAAACGTTAGGAGAAAGTACTGTATTCCCAAAGTACTTGCTCCAAAAGTTGCGGCGGCGTAGCGAAAATGGGCCGGCGGAATTCAAATTGGGCGGGTAGGGGGCGTGTAGTATTTAAACTAGGCGCGATCCCGCGGCGAACGCACTGCGCATGCGCCGGTCGTCAATGTATCCCAGTGCGCATGCTCCACATTAGGACGGTGAACGTCAATGACGTCAATCCCCATTCACGGACGAGTTACGCAAACGACGTGAAACTTTTTCAATTCAACGCGGTCACGACGGCCATACTTAACATAGGATACACGTGCTTTTTGTTGCTTTATCTTTACGCCGGGAAACCCCTTACGGAAACGTCGTAAAGTGACTGCGTCGGGCCCGCGTACGATCGTGAATTGGCGTATCTCGCTGATTTACATATTCTCGGCGTAAATCAGCGGGAACGTCCCGAGCGCCCATTTTAAAATTGCAGTTCCGATACGACGGCGAAATACAATTACGCCGCTCGTATCTGAACTCAATCCCGGCGTATCTTGTTTTCTGACTACAGAAAACAGATACGACGGCGTAGGTTAGAAGTTACGCGGCTTATCTACAGATAAGCCGCGTAACTTCTACCTGAATCTGGCCCATTCATTTTTTATATTTGCCACATTTCGTTACTCGCAGTAGCGCAATAGATCTTCACCACTTACAGCCGCAATCACGGTTGAAAGAATTAGATCTGTGAATTTTTTTTCACGATCCAGCCTGGAGGAGAGATGTGGGGTTTTATTGACCCCTCATCTCTCCATAAAGAGGACCTGTCACAGTGATTCCTATTACAAGGGATGTTTACATTCCTTGTAATAGGAAAAAAAGTAATAAAAAAAAAAAAAATGTTAAAAAAAAATGTGTAAAAATAAAAAAATGAAGTAAAAATAAAAAATATAATATTTTTTTTTTTAAACGCCCCTGTCCCGGTCGCTCGCGTGCAGAAGCGAACAAGCATGCAAGTCCAGCCCACATATGTAAACACCGTTCAAACCCCACATGTGAGGTATCATCGCGTGCGTTAGAGTGTGTGCAACAATTCTAGCACTAGACCCCCTCTATAATTAAAAAATAGTAACCTGTAAAAAAAATTAAAGCGTCGCCTATGGAGATTTTTAAGTACCGAAGTTTGGCGCCATTCCATGAGTGTGCGCAATTTTAAAGCGTGACATGTTAGGTATCTATTTACTCTGCATAACATCGTCTTTCACATCATACAAAAAAAATTGGGCTAACTTTACTGTTTTGTTATTTTTTAATTCATGAAACAGTTTTTTCCCTAAAAAAAGGCGTTTGAAGAATTATTGCGCAAATACCATGCGAGAAAAAAAGTTGCAATGACCAGCATTTTATTCCCTAGGGTGTCTTCTAAAAAAATATATAATGTTTGGGGGTTCTGATTAATTTTCTAGCAAAAAAATTTAGATTTTTACATGAAGGAGAGAAGTGCCAAAATAGGCCCGGTGATTAAGTGGTTAAAGATTGAAAATGGAAAATGGTTGCAGATTTACACTACAGACGTTTAGCCTGAATGGACAGGCTACAGTTTCTAAACAATTGAGCAGGCATAAAAAAATCTGGAAATAAAAAGTTATCATTATCTAAATTGGGAGCATCCACAAGCCAGGCAGTTCGCCACGATGTCAGTAGCACTGAAATGTATTAACTACCTCCCGCCGGCATTTGTCTTTACGGCATCATATGATGTTCCCCTAGTCTCCCCGTGCCCGCAGGCGATTAAATACCACCCAAAGAAAGCTCTATTTGTTTGAAAAAAATTATACAATTTTCATATGGATACAGTGTTGCACGACTAAGTAATTGTCATTCAAAGTGTGACAGCGCTGAAAGCTTAAAATTGGTCTGGGCAGAAAAGGGGTAAAAGTGCCCAGTCTTGAAGCCGTTAAGCTAAATCTTTTCACTGAAAATTTGAATTTGATAAGAAGCCCCGCAAGTTTAAAAAAATGGACGCCCGCAGCGCAGAATTTCAGGTATGCTGCAATGTGCACAGTGAGGTTGTAATGGGCACCGGGAGGTAATGGGCACAGTGATGTTGTAATGGGCACAGTGAGGTTGTAATGGGCACAGTGAGGTTGTAATGAGCACAGAGACGTTGCAATTGGCACAGTGAGGTTGTAATGGGCACAGAGAGGTTGCAATAAGCACAGTGATGTTGTAATGGGCACAGTGAGGTTTTAATGGGCACAGTGAGGTTGTAATGGGCACAGTGAGGTTGTAATGGGCACAGTGAGGTTGTAATGGGCACAGTGAGGTTGTAATGGGCACAGTGAGGTTGCAATAAGCACAGTGATGTTGTAATGGGCACAGTGAGGTTGTAATGGGCACAGTGAGGTTGTAATGGGCACAGTGAGGTTGTAATGGGCACAGTGAGGTTGTAATGGGCACAGTGATGTTGTAATGAGCACAGTGAGTTTGTAATGGGCACAGTGAGGTTGCAATGGGCACAGTGAGGTTGGGCACGGTGATGCATGCAAATGGGCACAAATAAGGCATGCAAATGGGCACAGTGTGGTGTGCAAATGGGCATTGTTGACCCTCTTTTCCGCTTACAGTAGCTGCTGCATTCTCACTTTAGGCTTATACTCGAGTCAATACATTTTTTGGTGGTACAATTAGGTGCCTCTGCTTATAAAATCAGAAGCCACACTCAAAAATAGGTAAAATTCAAAAATAGCCCTTTATTGTGGTAAAATAAATGGATGCACTACAAAAAAAGCATACAGTGGGAACAAAAAACAGTTGACGCGTTTCGCATTGAGCTTCAATGCTTAGTCATAGCTATACACACTCTAAATAAAACAATGCCTATATATATATGTATATGTGCAAGATTTTCCCAAGCCAATCATTACTCCACCCCAGTGGCGTAACCAGAGTTATGGGCGCCCGGGGCAGATTTTTTTTTTCGCCCCCCCCCGCCACCCGTATAATCATCCACTCTGGTTATAAGGTTAATAAACACATGTAAAGGGCATTACATTTTAATGGTGGTGAAGAGCAATACATTTTTATGAAAAAACATTAACATTAAACATTGCATTAACAATGTGAATTTATTTAACATTCACGTGGCATGGTGATGGCATTGGTGCCTGGTGGCAGCATGGAGGTCTGAGTCTCCTCCTCTTTCCTCCAACTAGGTGCTGCTGGTGTGGTGGCGGTGCGGTGCCGAGTGTCAGTGACCTCAGTCAGTACTTGTATTGTGACAAATTTACTATTGTCACACTGTGTGACAATAGTAAATTTGTCACAATACAAGTACTGACTGAGGTCACTGACACTCAGCATATGACCGACCCTGAAACTTGCTTGTTGTGCACTGAGATTTGGGCCTTTTTTATTTTATTTTTATAATTTTTGCAGCAGCAACTTTAAGGGGCAATTTATAAAAAAAAATTCGGAGCTACCTGGAAAACTGCACGTACATTTGTTCACATGCGAATGGAGGCAACAATAGTGATGGCATTGGTGCCTGGTGGCAGCATGGAGGTCTGAGTCTCCTCCTCTCTCCCCCAACTAGGTGCTGCTGGTGTGGTGGCGGTGCGGTGCCGAGTGTCAGTGACACTCGGCACCGCACCGCCACCACACCAGCAGTGACACTGTGACACTCGGCACCGCACCGCCACCACACCAGCAGCACCTAGTTGGGGGAGAGAGGAGGAGACTCAGACCTCCATGCTGCCACCAGGCACCAATGCCATCACCATTGTTGCCTCCACTCGCATGTGAAAAAATGGTGATGCACACTGCACACTGCACAACAAGCAAGTTTCAGGGTCATATGATATTTCCAGCAGGAATGAATAATCCATTCCTGCTGGAAATATCATATGACCCTGAAACTTGGATTCACAAATAGCTCTAAACGCCGTGGAGGAGTACTGTACCATGATGATGATCATCTATTCTAAACACACAAGTTGGCACAACGCAAGTCTTGTTGACTGAATGACTGTCATTACCTGGCAACTGTACTGTAGTATACAAATCCCAGGGGAAGCTTGTGCTCCACTGCACATCCGCGGAGCTCAGGGGCAGGCGATGCTGAGCCAGGAACAGGCAGGGACTGGGAGGGAGATTCTTCTTCTTTCAGTCAGCCTGTCAGGAGGAGAATGCCTGGCGCCACGGCGGTATCCGGAGAAGCGCGGGCGGGACTCCTCTAGTCCAGGGCAGCCTTTGCGCATGCGCCGGGCTTCCACGTTCATGGATTGGCCAGATCAGGCGCGCTGAGCAGTGAGCGAGCACATGACCACATACGCCCAATCACAGGGCGGGCACCGCAAAATGGTGGCCGTACTCAAATCCAATTGATTTTAATAAGTGACACGCACGGTCCGACTCCCGTTCGGACGCCGGGATTTCGCCCCCCCCAATTTTTCGCCCGGTGCGACAGCCCCCCCTGCCCCCCCCCCCGCTACGCCAGTGCTCCACCCCACATGTGATTGGTCCTCTCATGATGACAATGATTAGGAGCATGTGTGAACATTTAGGTGGAAGAAAATGTGGCATTACCAACATAGATAAGAATAAATAAAGTGAAAGAAATATGTATTAAAGAATTAAGTGATTAAGTAACAAAGTGAAAGAAGAGAATAATGGGACCGTATAAGGCCGGTGTGTTGGGTGAAGTGGCACAAGGTGTCTGTGTATATTATATACCGTGTCTGGTGTAAAAGTGCCGAGTACCAACAATATAGAATGTTAGTGATATATGTATACTCCATGAGCTTTAGGAATATGTATATATACTGTATATATGTGGGGCAAAAACATATGTGTTGACAATACACGCATATGTGTGCAAATGCATACAATATGTAGGTGAGGTGTAAATGTGTGATAAAGTGAAAACAGAACCAGATAGTGCTTCAGGGAGAGTAGAATGTAAAAAACGGTAACACTAAAAATAAAATAAAATGAGCAATATACAAATAGGCATGTTTGTAAGGCATATCATTAAAAGAAAATCACCCAATTGCACAGTGCGCTTAGTATCCCATAAGTCATGAGGCTTCATTCACTTCGGTAGGGAAGTCAAGAAAGAAAATACTAGCGCTTGAAGGAGATATCACATATGTCATTTGTGTGAAAGGGGCAGATGCCTAACAAAACTGTGCCTATTGTTAATCATGTAAAAACCAATCTATAACAAGTTCTGTTTAGAAAAGTAATATTTGTAAATAATCGTTTTATATTTATGTTAAAAACTGAGTAGAAAATGTATGAATAGAACCCTCATAGAAAAACCTGGAATGTCCGATACTGTGTAAACGAATGTGGCATACATCTAGGTGTATTGGAGTACAATACCCATATAGCATTAGATCCTAGTTGGTGGGAGGGGCCAACAACAATGCTTCTCTATGCAATGCTATTAGACCCTGGCTGGTGGAAGGGGCCAAAAGTGATCACGTGATTGCGTCAGACCATATAACACAGAAATCCCATACATACAAATGTGACCCAAAAGCCCATATATACAATCTGAACAGTTAAACAGTCACACCTCATGTATGAATGTATTGGTGTATATATACACAAATATAAAAATAAACTTATAAAATATATGGGCTTCGGGGCACATGTAAGTGGGTACCAAACATAAAAAACCAATGAAGGAAGAGAGTATAAATGGTGAAAGCACTGTAACCGGGGCCCTCCACTGACTGTAGGAAGGGGGTGAGGGGGAGGGGTGGGGGGGAGAGAGAAAAGGGGAGAACTACCACAGGGTCTAATCATAAAAGTGGGATACATCCCATTCGAAGTTGAGGCCCTTGGGAATTCTTGTGTGAAGGGAGAAGATCCAATAGACCTCCCTCTTACACAGAATTTTAACCACTTCCTTACTGGGCACTTATAACCCTTCCTTACCAGGTGAAATTTCAGCTTCTGGCACTGCGTCGCTGTAACTGACAATTGCGCGGTCGTGCGACGTGGCTCCCAAACAAAATTGGCGTCCTTTTTTCCCCACAAATAGAGCTTTCTTTTGGTGGTATTTGATAATCTCTGCGGTTTTTATTTTTTGCGCTAGAAACAAAAAAAGAGCGACAATTTTGAAAAAAAGTCAATATTTTTTACTTGTTACTATAATAAATAGCCCATTTTTTTAAAAATAAAATAAAAAACATTCTCAGTTTAGGCCGATACGTATTATTCTACATATTTTTGGTAAAAAAAAAAAAAAAATCGCAATAAGCGACTGGTTTGCGCAAAAGTTATAGCGCATACAAAATAGGGGACAGAATTATTATTGATTTTTATAATTATTTTTTACTAGTAATAGCGGCGATCTGCGATTTTTATTGGGACTGCGACGTTATGGCGGACACATCGGACACTTTTGACACATTTTTGGCGCCATTCACATTTATACTGCGATCAGTGCTATAAAAATGCACCGATTACTGTATAAATGTGACTGGCAGTGAAGGGGTTAACACTAGGGGGGGCATGGAAGGGGTTAAATGTATTCTGGGTGTGTTCTAACTGTGTGGGGGGAGGGGGACTGACTGGGGGAGGTGACCGATGCTGTGTCCCTATGTACAAGAGACACAGATCGGTCACCTCACTCCCTGACAGGACGTGGATCTCTGTGTTTACACACAGAGATCCATGTCTTGTCCCTGTAACCGCCAATTGCGAGTGCCTGGCGGACATCGCGGCCGCCCGGCACGCGCATCGGCATCTCTGGAATGCAGCGGGCACGCGCGCGCCGCCTCTAGTGGCGCCCTCTAGTGGTCAGAGATTCAGGACAGCCCGACGTCCGCATATATTCGTACGGCCGTCAGGAAGTGGTTAAACCTGTCTCCCCCTCTAGTGGGGGTGAAGATCTTCTCCACACCCTGTACCGTGAAGCTAGATAAATCTTTTGCATGGAAGATGTTCCAGTGTTTAGCAACATTGGTGTCGTGGTCCTTAACAATGTCGTACAAGTGGTCACTCAACCTGTCCTTAAGTCTGCGGGTGGTGCGACCCACATACTGGGTTTTGCAGATGCTGCAACCAATGACATATATCACAAACTTGGAGTTACAGTTAATGAATTGTTTGATCGAGAAACTCTTCTCGCAGGAATAGGAATGTACAAGTGGTCCTTTTTTAATTAGTTTGCAGTATCGGCAGCCATCGATACCGCATTTATAGGTACCTTGGAACTGTAGCCAGTTGGTGTTGGTACGTTGACTCTGGAAAAGGCTTGGGGACAATTTACCACCCAGCGTGGGGGCACGACGTGAGACGGTTCTGATGCCCCTTACCAGGATTTGTTGATATACGGTGTCGTTATAAAGGATTGGCAGGTATTTGTTGATAATAGATCTAATCCTATTGAATTCAGAGCTATATGGTGTTGAAAAAACTGGAACATCATCTGTTGATCCGGCTGATTCAGTTAACCGTATACCCTTTAAGTTAAAATCTGAGTTTTATCCGGTGGGATCAAGGGGTAGGGATCTGGACTTGTTCCAAAAATTAGTGGAAAGGGACCTCACTCACCTCTCCCGCACCTGTCACAAACAACACCGTCCTGGCAACCTATCCCGAGAGGAGATGGATGCTCTGAAGGTTTTAAGCACAGATAATGACATCACTATTCGTAATTCAGATAAAGGAGGGACTGTTGTCATCCTAGATTCTTCCACTTATAGAGATGAGGCTTTAAGACAGCTGTCTGATGTCAATACCTATTTGCCCCTCAAGTCAGACCCCACGGTTCCTTTCAGTAAGGAACTTAGTTCACTATTAGACAGAGCGGTCCAGGTTGGCATCTTTTCAGTTAAAGAACGTGACATGTTCATCCCCACCAGCCCAATACTACCAATCTTTCACCATTTACCTAAGATTCACAAAGGTCTGTCACCTCTGGTTGGCCGACCTATAGTAGCCGGTATAGGTTCATTAAATGAACGCCTTGGTGATTGGATTGATAGCCAACTTCAACCTTTGGTTGTAGTATTATCTGGCTACCTCCGGGACACCAAAGATCTCCTCAGTAAGCTTCATGATTTTTCATGGTCACACAATCACAGGTGGATCAGTTGCGATGTCTCCAGTCTTTACTCCAGCATACCTCATCATTTGGGAATTGAGGCGGTGAAAATGTTTCTAAAGGAATCAGGAAAATATTCTTTAATATTACAGGAATTCATTGCTCAAGCCTTAGTATACTTGCTGACACACAATTATTTTATGTTTGACGGGGGCTACTACCTTCAGAAATGCGGGGCCTCTATGGGAGCCAAGTTCTCCCTGTCCCTTGCCAATCTCTACATGGGATGGTGGAAAAGGTCCCGCATTTTTGGATGTAGTAGTCCCCGCCGCCAGGACACCGCAATTTATTGTCGCTACATAGATGACCTGCTATTTATAATCAATGATTGTCATATGGACTTAGACACCTGGCTCCAGTTTCTCAATGATAATAGCCTGAATCTCAGTTTCACGGGAAACATGCAGGCTGTCACGATTGAATACTTGGATGTCACACTATCGGGGATTAATGGCAGGATCACCACTAGCCTATATAGAAAGAAAACTGTGGGTAACGCCCTTTTACGGGCAGACTCGGCGCACCCTGGGCACACCATAAAAGCAGTACCTTATGGTCAATTTTTGCGACTTAAGCGACTGTGTAGTTCCCCTGAAACCTTTACAATTGAGGCTAATGACATGCTACAGAGGTTCATAGAGAGAGGTTATCCCTTTAAAACCATCAATAGAGCTTTATCCAGAGCCAATGATATACCTAGGGATTCCCTCCTGGGAGCCTCTGATGCTTTAACCCTAAAACCACGCATCGCCTCTACCAATGATGTTCCAGTTTTTTCAACACCATATAGCTCTGAATTCAATAGGATTAGATCTATTATCAACAAATACCTGCCAATCCTTTATAACGACACCGTATATCAACAAATCCTGGTAAGAGGCATCAGAACCGTCTCACGTCGTGCCCCCACGCTGGGTGGTAAATTGTCCCCAAGCCTTTTCCAGAGTCAACGTACCAACACCAACTGGCTACAGTTCCAAGGTACCTATAAATGCGGTATTGATGGCTGCCGATACTGCAAACTAATTAAAAAAGGACCACTTGTACATTCCTATTCCTGCGAGAAGAGTTTCTCAATCAAACAATTCATTAACTGTAACTCCAAGTTTGTGATATATGTCATTGGTTGCAGCATCTGCAAAACCCAGTATGTGGGTCGCACCACCCGCAGACTTAAGGACAGGTTGAGTGACCACTTGTACGACATTGTTAAGGACCACGACACCAATGTTGCTAAACACTGGAACATCTTCCATGCAAAAGATTTATCTAGCTTCACGGTACAGGGTGTGGAGAAGATCTTCACCCCCACTAGAGGGGGAGACAGGTTTAAAATTCTGTGTAAGAGGGAGGTCTATTGGATCTTCTCCCTTCACACAAGAATTCCCAAGGGCCTCAACTTCGAATGGGATGTATCCCACTTTTATGATTAGACCCTGTGGTAGTTCTCCCCTTTTCTCTCTCCCCCCCCTCCCCCTCACCCCCTTCCTACAGTCAGTGGAGGGCCCCGGTTACAGTGCTTTCACCATTTATACTCTCTTCCTTCGTTGGTTTTTTATGTTTGGTACCCACTTACATGTGCCCCGAAGCCCATATATTTTATACGTTTATTTTTATATTTGTGTATATATACACCAATACATTCATACATGAGGTGTGACTGTTTAACTGTTCAGATTGTATATATGGGCTTTTGGGTCACATTTGTATGTATGGGATTTCTGTGTTATATGGTCTGACGCAATCACGTGATCACTTTTGGCCCCTTCCACCAGCCAGGGTCTAATAGCATTGCATAGAGAAGCATTGTTGTTGGCCCCTCCCACCAACTAGGATCTAATGCTATATGGGTATTGTACTCCAATACACCTAGATGTATGCCACATTCGTTTACACAGTATCGGACATTCCAGGTTTTTCTATGAGGGTTCTATTCATACATTTTCTACTCAGTTTTTAACATAAATATAAAACGATTATTTACAAATATTACTTTTCTAAACAGAACTTGTTATAGATTGGTTTTTACATGATTAACAATAGGCACAGTTTTGTTAGGCATCTGCCCCTTTCACACAAATGACATATGTGATATCTCCTTCAAGCGCTAGTATTTTCTTTCTTGACTTCCCTACTGAAGTGAATGAAGCCTCATGACTTATGGGATACTAAGCGCACTGTGCAATTGGGTGATTTTCTTTTAATGATATGCCTTACAAACATGCCTATTTGTATATTGCTCATTTTATTTTATTTTCAGTGTTACAGTTTTTTACATTCTACTCTCCCTGAAGCACTATCTGGTTCTGTTTTCACTTTATCACACATTTACACCTCACCTACATATTGTATGCATTTGCACACATATGTATTGTCAACACATATGTTTTTGCCCCACATATATACAGTATATATACATATTCCTAAAGCTCATGGAGTACACATATATCACTAACATTCTATATTGTTGGTACTCGGCACTTTTACACCAGACACGGTATATAATATACACAGACACCTTGTGCCACTTCACCCAACACACCGGCCTTATACGGTCCCATTATTCTCTTCTTTCACTTTGTTACTTAATCACTTAATTCTTTAATACATATTTCTTTCACTTTATTTATTCTTATCTATGTTGGTAATGCCACATTTTCTTCCACCTAAATGTTCACACATGCTCCTAATCATTGTCATCATGAGAGGACCAATCACATGTGGGGTGGAGTAATGATTGGCTTGGGAAAATCTTGCACATATACATATATATATAGGTATTGTTTTATTTAGAGTGTGTATAGCTATGACTAAGCATTGAAGCTCAATGCGAAACGCATCAGCTGTTTTTTGTTCCCACTGTATGCTTTCTTTGTAGTGCATCCATTTATTTTACCACAATAAAGGGCTATTTTTGAATTTTACCTATTTTTGAGTGCGGCTGTCCAAACCTCTTCTTCTGATTGCCTAGTGCATTGCCGGCACCTGCCTGGGTTCTAAACGGACATTGATTGCCTGGAGCTCACCTGGAGCGGTTGTCTTTTCCATTAATTAGTTCATTATACTCTTTATATCTTCTTAAAATGTAGACTTTTTTTTTCATTAATTACACTTTACTGTTTATAAACAGTAATAGAATCTGGTTGTGTAGGGTTTGTTATAAATAATAATAATTATTATTATTTTGGTACAAAGAAGCTGAAAGAGCAATAGTTATAGGGGTAGATAGGGATGAATAAAAATTGTTCCAAAGGCCCATTTTACTAGACAATGTGTAGAATATGTAAAAGATGAGAATATTTCAAGGAGCTGGATGGATATTCTTTCACAAATAAACATATTTCTAACAGTAACACGTTTTGTTGAAAAAAAAAAAAATTCATTATAAAGTCGAATATTAAAAACAAACTAAATTTTGAAGTACTTTTGAACAACATTCATCATCTTCATCATTAAATGTACTGTTGAGAATTTTCGAACAAATGTTTGTTTGTTAGACTTGTGCACAACGAAAAATTTTGTTTTGTTGAATTTTTATTTTCGTAAATTACATAATTTTGTTCTGTTATATTTGTGATGTTACGTTAATTCGTTTTCGGTATATGTTTGTTATTTTATTTATGTCGAGTATAGATATTCATTAGAACAAACTGATTTGTTTTATTGATAATAAAGTGAAGGGCGCCCTTCACTTTATTATCATTTTTTATTAGTTTACCACTAATTTTAGGTGCAGCACCAATTTTTTAGTATACATATTTGGCGCCGATATCCATTTCTCTTTGTTCTATTGCATGTTTTGTTTTTGGATAATTTGTTATTTATGTGTGTATATATATTCGTGAAAATGATTCATAGTTTGGAAAGTTGTTTGTTTATTGAATCTATTAAAACACACAATGGCCCGGATTCACATACATCGGCGCATATATATGCCGCCGTAGCGCATGTCTTTTACGCTAGGTCGGCGCAGCGCGGAGAGGGAAGCATGGAATTCACAAAGCAAATGCTCCCAACTCTGCGCCGATGTAGAGTATATTCGTAGGCGTAATCCAGCGTAAGTGGAAGTAGGTGAAAGTGGGCTGGAAGTGGGCGTGATCCATGCTAATAAAGCGTGACCCCATGCAAATGATGGGCCGGGCGTCAGACAAGCACTTAAAACGAACTGCACATGCGTTGAGACTTAGGCGCATCCCCGTGCGCATGCGTACAACCACGTCGGAACAACTGCCTAAGATACGCCGGATCACTGTGTACGCCGTGAATGTAACTCCTTAATACTCAACCTTTAAACGCCACCTATTGAGCATTTTTTGCTATAACATCTAAATATCCCCATTGAACGCCATCTATTGAGCAATTTTTGCTATAACATTTAACTATATATGGTTTAACCACATTAATATAACATGGATATTTTTACTTACATACATTGTACATATTTACTCATTATTTCTTATTACTTTTGTACACTTCCAGCCTAATACGAGCCTCTCCATCGCTATTTACTAGGTAAGCCATACCATATCCCTCCAAGAAAATGTTATAAAACACAATGTTATAAAACACAATTTATTTCACATTTTATTATTACAACTATGTCCATAAATATTAACACACATCATTACAACTTTAGGCTCCAATGTCCTCTGATTCCAGCAGCATATTTATATCTGGCAACAACACACCCTGCTCACAATTCTGCTCTGTCGTCAGTGGCCAGGCCAGCAGACTCGGATCATCCGGAAACCCATGCTTTTAAATACATGATCTACTGACTTGAAGTACCATACAGTTCACTGTAAGTACTTCAGTATTAATCTATATAACAACATCATCAACATTATTAGGATTATCCTGATCATTTCCCATACATTTTTAGAGCTGTGAATCCTGGAATACCCCTGAAGAAAGGGACTATGTCTCCCTGAAACGTCGGGACCACACAGGGCATCACATCACACAGCAATATATGTTGAACTATATTTCATTATTTTGTATTTTTTGTATTTGTTATAGATCATGTAATCAACTTTTATCTGATACTTCTTCAATAAATTATATTGTAATACTATGTTTTCTCTAACTACATTTGACACACCACAGTGCCTTTAAAGTCCAACTAGGGGGCTTTGCCTTTATTCTTTTTGATTTCTCATTTGGATGTGGCACTTTAGAAAATCAACTCTGATAATCCTCTTCTTGACATGTCTTTTACGCTAGGTCGGCGCAGCGCGGAGAGGGAAGCATGGAATTCACAAAGCAAATGCTCCCAACTCTGCGCCGATGTAGAGTATATTCGTAGGCGTAATCCAGCGTAAGTGGAAGTAGGTGAAAGTGGGCTGGAAGTGGGCGTGATCCATGCTAATAAAGCGTGACCCCATGCAAATGATGGGCCGGGCGTCAGACAAGCACTTAAAACGAACTGCACATGCGTTGAGACTTAGGCGCATCCCCGTGCGCATGCGTACAACCACGTCGGAACAACTGCCTAAGATACGCCGCATCACTGTGTACGCCGTGAATGTAACTTACGCCCAGTCAGACCCATGTCGGCACATATTCACAGACGTCCAACGAACAATACGTAGGCTTGTGTTTCCTGGTCCATACCTTTGCATGAGTTGCGCCTCATCTATGGGGAATAACTTTATGCAAACGTAAACCTTACGCAAATCACTTAAATCATGTGCCGGGCACAAGTACGTTCGTGAATCGGCGTATCTCACTCATTTGCATATATGAATAGAAAATCAATGGGAAAGCCACATGCATCCAGCGTAAATATGCGCCCACTCTACGCCGGCGTAGGCAAGTTACGTCGGTCGGATGAAGTCAGTTTTTAGGCGTATCTATGTTGGTGGGTCCGGCGCACAGATACGGCGGCGCATATTTGTACTTACGCTGCGTATCTGAAGAAACGTCGGCGTAAGTGCTTTGTGAATCTGGGCCATTTATCTCTTCAACTCTGCTCAAATACAACACAACGCCCTTCTCACTCACTTCTCAGGAATGCACTTTGCCAGTAATCCAACATCCAGTACAAAATTAATCAGCTGATTGGACTGTAAGATTTACTCCGAGTTGACCTTTTTTTTCATTAGACCTTTAATGAATTAACAAATCAAGCCAGATTAATTTGTTAGTTTTGTCATAATTTCTTTTGTATACCTTGAAATTCATAATTTTTTTTCTTTGGAAATTTGGATGCATAAATGAGATAGGATGCATAATAAACATAAAAAAAAAAAAATGAAAATATATAAATGGTAAAGAAAAATAACAAAAACAAAAGTACCAAAAATGTGATGAAAATGTTCTCCAGAAAGATGTGAAAGGGCATTGGCTAGTATCGGTAGGGCAGTGGCTGGTGTTAGTAGGGCAGATGACAGTGGCAGTAGGGCAGTGGCTTGTGGCAGTAGGACAGTGGCTGGTGGCAGTAGGACAGGTGGCAGTGACAGTAGGGCAGAGGACAGTGGCTGGTGGCAGTAGGGCAGTAGCTGGTGGCAGAAGGGCAGGTGACAGTGGCAGTAGGGCAGAGGACAGTGTCAGTAGGGCAGTAGCTGGTGGCAGTAAGACAGGGGCTGGTGGCAGTAAGGATGTGGCTGGTGTTAGTAAGGCAGGTGACAGTGGAAGTAGGACAGTGGCTGGTGGCAGTAGAGCAAGTGACAGTGGCAGTAGGGCAGAGGACAATGTCATGTAGGGCAGGTGACACTGGCAGTACTCCAGTGGCTGGTGGCAGTAGGGCAGGTGACAGTGGCAGAGTAGGGCAGGTGACAGTGCCAGTAGGGCATTGGCTGGTGGCAGTATGGCAGTGGATGGTGGCAGTAGGACAGGTGACAGTGGAAGTATGGCAGTGCCAGTAGGGCAGATGACAGTGGCAGAATAGGGCAGGTGACAGTTCCAGTAGGGCAGTGGCTGGTGGCAGTAGGAAGGGTGACAGTGGCAGTAGAGCAGTGGATGGTGCCCCTTTCCCTTCCCCCACAGTAGTGTCCTCTGCACCTCGAGCAATGTGCTCTGCCTCTTTACATCACCCACTACACCCCCAACACACAGCAATGTCAATGTCAGTGTAGCAGTGGAAAAATTCTCCTACCTATACAGGTGTACACAGAACAGAAGCAGGACACATCACAGCCCTGGACCAAGGGCAGTATTAGGAGATCCCTGAGATAACTTGCCATATTAACAAGTTGGTGATTGGTTGATGTAAGCATCATTACATCAGTCCGGAGCTAGGTCTGCTGGGAAGAGGGGCCAGTCGCCCCAGCTCCCTGGAGCTGTGAGGACACTGTATGTGTTAGGCAGAGACCAGCCGGACTCTGTTGCCAACCCTTTTGCTGGGTTGCTGTCAGTGGAGACAGCAGGCCATCCACAGACACCAGCTCAAGCTGCAGTTGTGAGGTGCCAATTTCATTCTCTCCCTGGAGCTCCTGCTGAGTTGATTGTTGCGTGCAGAGGCCAGTTGCATTCTGTCCTGTTAGCACTTCACCTCTCACATCATCCACTCCGGCTAACAGTTGTGGAGGGAAGACAGTTTCCTCCACTCTGGCTGACTGTTGGGGAGGGAAGACGACAACCTCCTCTCCCTTCTCCCCCAGGATCCTGATCTGCTGCTCGGGAGTGACCGCCACCTCCTCACCCTGTGCATCCAGAACTGCCGTGGGTGTGGGGCAGAGGTCTTGGACCCTCTGTCCAGCTGTCAGCGCTTCAGCTGGAGAAGTTTCTTGTTACTCCACAAATGCTGCTGGGAGAACATCTCATGTTTTTTATTTAGGGTAATCATTTCAATAAAAAAAAATATATATATTTTTTAATCATAGCAAAAGTCAACCCATGGCATGATAATGTGTTACATTTTTTTAGAGTGGATCTGTTATTACAATTTAAATGAATCAGTAAGACAAATATTAATATGATCAGTTCACACTATTTTTGAAAAAAATATATCTTATTCTTGCCATAAACTAAAAGCTATTGTTCTGCAGCTCCACACTAGGGATAAGCAGGCCCCCCAGATCAGAAAGGCAATGTAATAAAACAAGACCATCAGGTATCTAATGGGTATTACCAGCGACCTTGACTGGTTTTGCGGTAATAGCGCTTTTTCAGGAGGGTCTATAGAATACATAAAAAATGTACAATAGAAACAAGCATATTAAATACAACATATCAAAATAGAATAACAAAAAAGCAGAACACAAGGGAGTTGTGTTTGCTCACATATACTGGTTCATGGATCAGGCATAGGCTCAATTACCCCCCATGGCGCACGAGGGGAATAATGTGACAGGCTCTAATGAAAATAAGTAAAAACTTTGAATGATCTTGTTAATATTTGGTGAGTGACAAGGGAGAGGACCACCATGTGAAGGAGTGAAATGCTAGGTGTGGGAATAAAAGGTGATAAAGTGGATGGTGAGGGGAGACTAGGAGAAGGGGGAGGGGGGAAGGGAGAGGGAGGGAGAGGGAGGGAGGGAAAAACAAGGGAGACTAGGGTAAGGGGGGGAAGAGAGGGAGGGAGAGACAGGGGAGACAAGGAGGGGGGAAAAGGGGGGGGAAGAAGGGAAGGGGAGGGGGTAGGAAAAACAGGAAGATTGGGAGGGAAAAAGGAAGGGGGCAAAGGGGAGGAGGACAACGAAAATGGGGGGGGGGGGGGACAGATGGATGAGGAGAAAGTAGCCTTTACCCAATACTCACTCGGTCTCATTTTTTCAATTATATATTCTGGATGATGGCACATTGATATATTATTTATCAGTCTTAATTGAGGCTATACTCTCTCTTTTTGTCCAGCTTCCTGATGTCAATGGTGGTTAAGGATGCGAACAGGTGCAGGCACCACTGAGCCCTTAACAATCAGTGACCTCACTGGCCACATTCACTTACATGGCCGGAAATCTCTAGACATGTAAGCAAAGGAGTGGGATCCCAGTGATGTCCTTACATGGTCAATGACATCACCATTAGATTCTGCCCCCTGTATATAACAGCTTTCATTCACTGGATTTCCATTTGGTGGGTGACAACTGATTGGATGGGATGTGTCTCAGAGACATTTTTTATCTTTCGGTGGGTCATCAGCCATCACGGATTGTGACTGATGTGGACAATGGATTTACATCAAAGGATTTTTTTTTATTTTTTGCAGATTTTTAGTTTTTGACAAAGACTTTCCCAAATGTTTGGATGTCTTTATTTCTAGTAATCCCAGACAGTAACTTGCTGATGACATCAGCATCTGCTATGAGTCCCACACTGGCAGAGACCATCATGGTCTTTTTAATAATATCCTTTTGCATTACATTACAGAACATCTTCCTAAATGCTTGTAGCTCCCTCAAATGCCAGGCCCCATAGTCAGTAGGCAAGAGGCTAGCATTCAGTCCCCTCTAAAAGCCTCTGTTCTGGGTCAGTCTATCACATTTCTCCTCCATCAAAATTCAACTAACATGGTCCCAGACCTCCACCTGGCCTGGACATGCGTTAGTTGGGTAGAGTCAACTTACATAGTCAGTGCACATGATCTCCATTCTTGGCTGCAAGGAATAGTACAAGGATCAGTTGTCATCAGTAAATGTGGGGCAGTGGCCATTGACTCTCTGTCTGGCTGCTAGCTCCTCAGCTGGGTGGTTTGTAACATTTCAGGGCTCGGTCTGCTGCTGGGGAGAGGGGCCAACTGCCCCAGCTCCCTGAAGCTGTGTAGGTACTGTAGGTGCTCTGCCCTGTTGCCTGCAATTCAGCTGGGAGTAGAAGCTTCATTACATCAGCTTGTTGTTGGAGAGAGGGGCTGTTGCAAATAACATAAATGTATGAATTTTGACCATTCTCTGATTCCAGTCAAACAAGCCAGGATGCCCCCCCCCCCGCAGGAATGCAATATGTTACACTCGTCTCCAAGAAGTCTAGGAACGGACATCTGTTAGGCAATCTCCACAAACAAACAAACAAAATACATTGATTACTACAAGGATCAAAAGAATTGGAGATAGTATGGTCAAGATTGCCCCCAGTGGCTAGGTAGGGAATGACAATTAGTAACAAGGAAATAGTCACGGAAGTGCAGTGATTTGGTGAGTGGAAAATAGGCGGTGATGGGTGTGTGCTTGAAGTGTGGATGGACAAAACTGAATTGCAGTGGGTAAAAACTCTCTTACTCCACCATGAGCCAGCCAAGAAGGACCAAAGTGTCTTATTTGCCAGTATTATATTAGGCCATTGTTAGAGCATTGTTTATTAGACATGTGCATTTGTTTTCGTTAGAATGCATTTTCGTGCGAAAATCTGTTTTTTTCGTTATCGTTTTAACAAACGATAACGAAAGTGCAAGAAACGAAAACTGAAAGATCCGACATAAAAAATGCTTTATTTTTGTTTTCGTTGCGGTAAAAATTCGATATAGAGAGATTCGACATCATAGAGAAAAGATTCGACATCATAGAGAAAAGATTCGACACTATAGAAATAATAGATTCGACATTACAGAGAATAGATTTTGATTTATGAGAAAATAGATTCGACATTATAGAGAATAGATTCGACATTATTACTAGTCATACAACATTAGAATTCTTGTAGGCGGAATATTCGAACGGAAATGTACGATTCGACGTAAAGATTCGACGTTCCGTCGAATATTCTTTTGACCATTTGACAGAAACCAAGTATTATTGGATTTTCGGACGAAAGCTATTCCCCAACGAAAAATGAAATAAATCAAAACGATTTTCGGGAGTAACGAAATAAATTTATTTTCCAAACGAAAACGAAAAAACGAAACAAAATATTCCAGTCTGCACATGTCTATTGTTTATTATGCAATAGGCATTCTCTGTTAGAGCATTGTTTATTATGCAATAGACACTTCTGTTAGAATAAATATAACTGTTTGATTCAAATGTGTCTGTCTCATTAACTAGCTCTTAGCCTTCGGCCTAGAGCACACTTTGGCCTTATATACGTTAGCAAGCACGGGACTCATGCATGTTAATACAGATGTATTAGTTATATATATGCATTATAAGTTACAGTAAAAGATAGATACTTATGGTTATAGTTAGTTTTGCATGATTTTGTTACTTCAGGGGCCGACTGTCATGGCTTCCTGGAACTCTAAAGGTTGGTAGCACTCTGCTCTGTTGCCAGCGATTCGGCTGACAGTGAAAGTGTAATTACCTGTCAGTGAGGACCGCAGGCCCATCCACAGACACCAGTTCAAGCTGCAGTTGTGAAGTGCCGATTGCATTCTCTCCCTGGAGCTCCTGCAGAGTTGATTGGTGCTTGCAGAGACCAGTTGCATTCTACCCTGTTAGCACTTCAGCTCTCACATCATCTGCTCCAGCTAACTATTTTGGAGGGAAGACAGTTTCCTCCACACTGACTGACTGTTGGGGAGGGGAGACGACAACCTCCTCTCCCTTCTCCCCCTGGATCCTGATCTGCTGCTTGTGAGTGACCGCCACCTCCTCACCCTGGGTGTCCAGAACTGCCACAGGTGTGGGGCAGAGGTCTTGGACCCTCTGTCCAGTTGTCACCGGAGACGTTTTTTGTAACTCCACAGATGCTGCCGGCAGGAAATACCATGTCCCTGTCACTGTTGTGGGAGAAAGGCCGGCTGCCTTTATTTTATTTTTTTAAGTAAAAAAAAAAACCAAATTATTAACTAAAAATGTTAATTAAAAAAAGCTGTAATTGGGCTATAAGATAATCAAACAACCATATGCATCATTCACATTTATTTTGTATACATTGAAGAATCATGCTGTAGCTTACGTGCATTATTGTTGTTCCTTGTAAATTGGGATTTCTTTTAAAGATAATGTGTATCTTCACAATTGTTAAATTAATAAAAAAAAAAGTCTAAAGTATATTAAATCACTTACAAATATACTACTTGTACAAACAGCTTAAAGTAGAAGGAAGATGATGGCATTATACTGAGAACAATGAGGCTGAATAGTATAAAGAGAGGGGAGAGGAGTCAAGTCATTGTATTGTCACACAGATACACACACTGTATTTGTTTCTTGTATGACAAAAATCCAGGGATCGTAGCAATGGTTTCTTCTCATCCTTTCATCCTCCTGTTCTGTCTTATCCTTCAATGTGTGACAACTTGGAGGTCAGAGACACGGAATCCAGCCTGTACGCTCAAGTTTACTGACACATTTGATGAATTCCAATATTTCCAGGATGGAGATGTCATCATTGGTGGAGTGCTCTCTGTAAAATCAAAACAAGATTATTTTTCCAAGCCTAAAGAAATTCTTTATAAGTATGTTGCATTGAACAATTCAGTGCAAAATTGCTCTTGCGCTTGGGCTGTTTGACTTCGTTCAGACTGTACTGTGAACCTGGGCTGTCTGGGTGGAGGAATTACTGCAGGTATGCCGAATGAGCTCAGCTGGCCCATGTAGAAGAGCTTTAAAAACATATAAAATTTGTATACAAATAAGGAGCTTTTTCTAGTTCTCCAAGCTCTGCAAGTCATTTAATAAAAAGCATAGAAATTATGCCGAAAATTCCTAAAACAGTACGAGGCCCTGCCATTGTGTACAAATACTCTCCTTGGGTTTTGGCATTCTTGAATTGGGTTCCAGAGTTTGGAGACTTCTAAGAGCTTAGGGGGTTAAAGAAGTCTTCAGCCCAGTGTCAAGGTTTTGCCAAAGACCAGCTGGGTGAGCATATAGATGAACACAACCCTTATAGTGACATAAGGTTAGGAATTGTTCAGGGCTCCCATTAGGAGACAGGTGTGTTCTGCTGAGGAGACAATACTCCATGCTGGAGAAACAAGGTTCCTTGTCCAGAGGACTGATAGAGTCGGCTAAGTGAGTCTGGAGAAAAGAGAGAGTCGAGACAGCTAAGTGAGTCCAGAGAACTGAGGGTACCTAAAGGTCCATGAGCATAGTTTGAGAGAGCCTGGAGAGCTGAGAGAGCTAGGGAAGCCGGGTGAAAGAGGGACACAGGAACACAGAGGGACTTGGCCCAAGGTCAAGGTTTAAGGTTTAAGCAGCTTTGCAGAAAGGAGGCCAGGTGGCTTGCTCTTATTTTCACAGTTACTGTTTTGAAGGTGAAAAACCCCTGAGATGCTACTTGTGAAAATAGCGGTAAGCGTGAGATGGAATTGAGTGGGTGTGATGGGTATGGCACGGTGTGAGGGGGGGGGGGTGTACCAGAGAAATATGTAGGTCTGGTTAGGTGCGTATATATGTCTGTAGATGTGTGTTTTATTTCTGTTTCTTTTTTTTTTCTTTTGTCTCAAAAGAAAGAAAAAAAAACCCTGTGTGGGCAAATACTTTTTGTTGAACTTTAGATACATATAATAAAAGTGGGCTGACAATACCTAAAACACAGTTCTGGCTGGCATGGACTAAAAAATGCGGCTACAACTGAGTTAGATTGATCAGAATAACACACCATATGACAAACAATCATATTAAATCATTTAAATATCTTGGTACATTTACTATACAATCAGTAGTGTATTTAGGTTTTGTGCTGCTGTAGGCCTGACTAAACTTGTGTACCCCCTAATTTAAATATGGCCCACCCCTTCCTGTCAATGCCACACCCCTTTCGGTTTAATATCCGCCCTGAAATTTTCAAGTGGGGACACTAGTTCTTAGGGCGGGGGGGGGGGGGCATTGGATTCACTTAATTTGCATAGGCTTCCTCTCACTTCCTGTTTGGCTATCGGGCAGGAAGGGAAATCTTTGCAATGGGACAGGGATGGTAAAAAAATAAACTGACAGGGGCTATAACTCACTCTCTCTTACTCTATCCAAAATTAAAAACAAATTGTTGCCTAAAGTTCTACTTTAAGCACAAATTTCTGATAATTTTATGGTGAGGACTAAGAAGATATAACCATTCCAATGGTGCAGCAGAAAACATATAGCACAGTGAGGAAGGTTTGTGGTCCAGGATGATAGGACAGTCAAAATTAGAAGCTGTGATGTGGGTGGGGTTGAGGGCGCTTGGGCTAATAGATACTAGTGTGTACCACAATATTTAGGTATGCACCTGTGAGGGTGAACCATGAATTAAAAATTGAGGGCCAGATTCTCATATATTTGCGGCGGCGTAGCGTAAGCCATTTACACTACGCCGCCGCTGCGTACTAGAGCAAGTGCTTTATTCTCTAAGCACTTGCTCCGTAGTTTGCGTTGGCGTCTCGTAAATCGCCAAGCGTAAACCCGTGCAATTCAAATGGGGCGGCTTGTATTTAAATTAAGCGCGCCCCCGCGTCGCACGAACTGCGCATGCGCCGGCCGGGGAAAAAGCCCAGTGCGCATGCTCCAGCTCACGTCGGGAAGCGTCGTTGAAACTGACGTCAAAACGACGTGAGCGTCATTTACGCAAGTCCCTATTCGCGAACGAGTTAGTAAAACGACGTAAGCGACGGAAAAAGCCGACGCTGACCCGACGCCATACTTAACATGGCGTCCGACGGGACACTACGGCATCCGACGGGACCTCGTAAGATTACTCCACATAGAAGCTGGGGTAACCTTACGAGTTCGTAAACGACGTACGCGACGATGGGGCGGCGTAAAAGCGATCGAGAATCAGCGTACTACTTCATTTGCATATGCAAATGAAAAAACAACGTAAAGGCCACCTAGTGGCCGGAGTTGTCATTACACCTACGATCCGAAAGTGTAATTGTATTACACTTGTCGGATGTAGAAGCGTATCTATGCAAAAGTGATGCTAAGCATCACTCGCATAGATACGAGACAAAAAAAAAGGCGATACGACGGGGTATCTGAGATACTCCGTCGTAACGCCTCTGAGAATCTGGCCCAGTGTGGATAAATGAAAACTAAAAAACTACAAACTAAAAAACAACACAGCTCACAATAAATATGGTATATATGGTGTACCACATGCAATGCAAAGGAAAGTGCCCACTACTGGTGATGAGTGGAATCATACACTTAGCAAAGATGTTAAAGAAAGTTCAAAATTCTGGGTGAGTTGGTAAAGTTCATGAAACACTCTTTCTTGTGAATTCACAACAAGAAAATTTGATCCCATGGATAGAGTCTTCAAAGGATTCGTGCAGATAGTGTCCCAGTAATAGTACAGCCTTCACCATCTAATTTCACCCGAAGTGCTCAGAGAATCAAAATGCGCTTACCACACTGATTGGACCCCTTGTAGAAAAGTGGGTTGTTTGAGCTTGGCAGGATAAGTGCCTGCACACTGGGGCAAATACTAGAAGGCTGGCTTCAATGGTGGGTCAATGGAGTGGCTCAAAAAAACATGAGAGGGGGAAACCCATAGTGTAAAACCATTTATTGCTATAAAAACATAAAAATAGCCGATTGGCCTCTTACTTGAAAGAGTGCCTCTCCTTGGCACTATGACTGCACGTGTGTCTCCCTTAGGGCACCTGTGCTCTGCTTCCCAAAGGTGTGCGGCTCGGGGTCCTGGGTAGATGATGGAAGTCAAGTGTCAAGGTGGCTATGTGCGGGGTGACCAAAACAAAGCCGCCGACATTGTTTTGTTTTGTGCGATTGCACGTCATCAGGGGGGCGAAGACGAAGACGCAAAATTAGAAGCTGCTTGTGTTAGACCAGGGGTCTCGAAACTTTTCAAACAAAGGGCCACTTTATTGTCCTTCAGACTTTAGGAGGGCTGAGTTGTGGCCAGCAGGGGCAGAAAATGTTACGGGCCCAGCATCAGTGAGAATAAATATGGCCTTAGGGTTGTTATCCAATAGGAGGAGGTGTATTTCCCCTATTAGTAGGAGGTATAATATCCCA
The DNA here is from genome assembly GCA_029574335.1 of Rana kukunoris. Lineage (NCBI taxonomy): Eukaryota > Metazoa > Chordata > Amphibia > Anura > Ranidae > Rana > Rana kukunoris. Next base: position 22,784,038 of record CM056049.1, on the reverse strand, counting down.
TCATTGGGATTGGTGGAAAATATAGTGCCCCATTGTAGGTATCAGTGGGACAAATAGTGCCTTATATCAGTGGGAGGAATTGTGCCCCAAGGGCCGGTTAAAGACTAGCAAAGGGCCGCAGTTTGGAGACCCCTGCGTTAGATCAACAGTGTAGTGCAAGTCGGCTGGGACTCTTTCCGTGCTGCCCCCCTGCAAAGTGTTGTCCTTGCCCTTGTTGGCCTAGGCCAGGATACAGCGTTGTATACAATATACAGTCATTGTCCATATCAACAAGTATATTAGATTGCTTTTAAACAATTCTGAAATTCTGAAAATGTGGAGTTACACCGCGCTAGAGTTAACCACTTCCAGACCGCTATACGACTATATACGGCCAAACTTTAAAGATGGATATCTCGTAATGGCAGCAGCTGCTGCCACAACCGAGGTATCCATCTTTAGTGTGAGCGGTCCTGTAAAAGATAACGGTGGCCTCCGCGGTGGATTCGCCGCGAGATCGCCGTTATCGGCGGCGGGAGAGGGCCCTCCCGTCGCTTACCGGAGCTGTCAGTAGCGGCGGAGGCGATCGGGTCCTGTCGGCTGCTGACTGGGGATGCGAGTGAGGGAAAAATCGCCCCCACCCGTCCCCCATAGCTCTGCTGGGCGGAAGTGACGTCAAAACGTCAGTCCCACCCAGCGTCTTAACCACTTAAGGACCGCCGCATGTACATTTACGTCGGCAGAATGGCACCGACAGGCACATCAACGTATATATACGTTGGTGCCTTGGGGGGGATCGGGGGTCCGATCGGACCCCCCCCCCCGTACATGCGGCGGTCCGCGCGGCTGCAGGAGCGATCCGACAAGTGGGGGCGGCTATCCGTTTTCATCCGCCCCCTCCGGATCGCTCCCAGCCAATGCGCGCGCCCGCCTGACCTGTCACTTCCTCCTCCTGTGTAAACACAGGAAGGAGGAAGCGACGTGATCTCTCCCTCGGCGTTTGTTTCAAGCGCCGCTGAGGAGAGATCACTACAGAACAAGTAAGTCCTGCACCAAACAGCACACTGACACACACACAAACACATTTAACCCCCGCGATCGCCCCCCCCTCCCCCCTGTCACAGTGTCACTGAATGCAGTAATCATACATGTATGATTACTGTATTTAGTGTCAGTGTGACAGACAGTGTGACAGTCAGTCAGTGTTAGTGTCAGGGTAGCCCCCCCCACCCCCCCAATAAAGTTTTAACCCCTTGATCACTGCCCTAGTTAACCCTTTCACTCCCTATTGCCAGCGTCACTAAGCGATCATTTTTCTGATCGCTGTATTAGTGTCGCTGTTCCTGCTAGGTAGCTAATTTTTTTTTAATGCGATTTTTTTTTTTTACTAAAGACATGCGGCTAAATAAATTTTGGCCTAAATGTTTGACTAAAATTTAGTTTATTGGTTTTTTATTATAACAAAAAGTAAAAAATATTGATTTTTTTCCAAAAATGTCGCTCTATTTTTGTATATAGCGCAAAAAATAAAAATCGCAGAGGCGATCAAATACCACCAAAAGAAAGCTCTATTTGTGGGAAAAAAAGGACGCGAATTTTGTTTGGGAGCCACGTCGCACGACCGCGCAATTGTCTATTAAAGCGACGCAGTGCCGAATCGCAAAAACCCCTTGGGTCATTTGCCAGCGTATTGGTCCGGGTCTTAAGTGGTTAAAGAAACATTTTTTTTTTTGTCGTTTGAAAAAATGACAGTTTAAATTTTTTTTTTTGCATTTTATTCTAAATATGAGATGTGAGGTCTTTTTTTCACCCCAGATCTCATATTTAAGAGGACCTGTCATGCTTTTTTCTATTACAAGGGATGTTTACAATTTTTTATTTATTTTTTCCAGTGTAAAAAATAATAAAATAAATACAAATAAATAAGAAAATATATATTTTTTTTAAAGTGCCCCGTCCTGACGAGCTCGCGTGCAGAAGCGAATGCATACGCGAGTAGCGCCTGCATATGAAAACAGTGTTCAAACCACACAAGTGAGGTATCGCCGCGATCGTTAGAGCGAGAGCAATAATTCTAGCCCTAGACCTCCTCTGTAACTCAAAAAATGCAACCTATAGAATTTTTTAAACGTCGCCTATCGAGATTTTTAAAGGTAAAAGTTTGACGCCATGCCACGAGTGGGCGCAATTTGTAAGCGTGACATGTTGGGTATCATTTTACTCGGCGTAACATTATCTTTCACAATATATAAAAAAAATTGGGCCAAATGTATTGCTGTCTTATTTTTTAATTCAAAAAAGTGAATTTTTTCCAAAAAAAGTGCGCTTGTAGGACCGCTGCGCAAATATGGTGTGACAAAAAGTATTGCAATGATCGCCATTTTTTTCTCTAGGGTGTTAGAAAAAATATATATAATGTTTGGGGATTTTAAGTAATTTTCTAGCAAAAAAAAAAATGTTTTAGTCTTGTAAATACCAAATCTGAAAAACACCCACGGTACTGAAGTGGTTAAAAACAAACATATACAGCTGTAACAAAAACTATCAGATATCTTTATAGCGCAAAAAAGTTTTAAATGGAAAAAAAACAAAAAACAATAAGTGAGGAAATAAAAAGAATTACATAAAGAAATTTATATTGAAAAAAAACTCTTCATCAATAAAAAAAAAAAAAAAAGGAAACAACAACAAATTATCCAAAATGAAAAGATAAACCTAATGCCGCGTACACACGGACGTTTTTTGTGAAGTAAAAAACGACGTTTTTTTCAAAGACGATGTTGCATACACACCATCGTTTTTTTCACAAAAAACGAGGTTACGTTCACCACACTTTTCCATTGAAGCTCGCTTCATAACTAGCTTCTGGGCATGCGCGGGTTGAAAAACGTCGTTTTAAACAACGTTTTTGCTACACACGGTGACTTTTTGTGAAACAAAAAACGACGTTTTGAAAAACGACACAAAAAATTCAAGCATGTTGGAATTTTTTTTTGGTCGTTTTTTTTAAGACAAAAAACGACGTTTTGCCCACACACGATCAATTTAAATGACGTTTTAAAAAACGTCGTTTTTTTTCATCGCAAAAAACGACCGTGTGTACGCGGCATAAGCGTTGGCTTCAGTTATACCTTGGAACGGAATTTCTTCATAGGTTTATGTATGAAATTTATTTCATCATTTGAATGATGTTTCGATTTGCTTTTTTTTCTAGTCATATTTTTGCTGTCTTTCTTGGGGGAGGGGGTCTTATTTTTTCTTTTTTTTTTCTTTTACTTATGTAGCGTGGGCATTTTTGCTTCTTAAATGTTATACTAGTGTTAATTCATGACTAATGTTATAAATTGGTATTTGGCACCATCTAGTGGCAAAAACGTGAAATGGACTTCATTTATTTTCATTTTTCAAGAACATGGTGAGATATTATGCAAATAATCTACCCATGAACCCTCAGGGCTGAAGTGCATGCTGGGTAGGAGCTAAAAGGCCCTGTGGTGGCCATCTTGTGTCTCTTCTGGACGTGTGGCCTGCCTACAGGGTGCTGTGAGGCGGTGATCCAGAGAGTGGGGCCTACATCCCTGAGCTGAAGAGACAGAGGGACGGGATCAAGAAGGATCCAGGGACAGCCGGAGCAGAGGATTACAGTTCTTCCAGGCCCAGCGTGGTGAGCAGGGCAGCCGCCCACAGTTGCTTGATACACTCTAAGGCCTCGTACACACGATCAAATCTGTCTGCTGGAAACGGTCTGCTAGACCGTTTCAGCAGACAGATTCGATCGTGTGTACGGGCGAGCCGACGGATTTGGCCACCCGACAGATTTCAAAGCATGCTTTGAAATCTATCGGGTGGGAACCCATCTGCCCGACATGTCTGCTGGTTAATACACTTACCAGCAGACATGTAGGGTTGCCACCTTTTCTTCAAGTCAAACCCGAACACTTTAGCAGTGCGCAGCAATTTTTTTTTATAGTATAAACTATACATATATTTTGCTATTAAATAGCATTTCTAATCATATGAATTTAATAACAAGAGTCCCCCTTTACATCTGGATCCCCAGAGTCCCCCTTTACATCTGGATCCCCAGAGTCCCCCTTTACATCTGGATCCCCAGAGTCCCCCTTTACATCTGGATCCCCAGAGTCCCCGTTTACATCTGAACTTGCAGAGTTCCCTTTCAATGTAAGGGGGGGGACTCTGCAAACTCTAATGTAAGGGAGAACTATGGGGCCTATAACATAAGGGGTGCTCTGGGAAACCTGATTTAAGGGGGAACTCTGATATACAGAGAGGACTATGATGTAAGGGGAAACACTGTAAGGGGGGACTCTACAGACTCTGATGAAAGGGATGCTCTGGGAACCCTGGTTTAAGTGGGAACACTAAGAATTCTGATGTATGGAGAGGACTCTGATGTAAGGTGCCTCTGGTGTAAAGTGGAACTCTGATGTAAGGGGTGCTCTAAGAATCCTGATTTACTTTAGTGTACTCACTCAGAGGCAGGAGAGAAAAGGGTGGGGGGGAAGAGGTGCACACTGAGCTCTCTCTCCTCTCCTATATGTGTGTGTGTGTGTGGAGGGGGGGGGGGGGGTTGTAATGTTAGCTTTAGGCAGTGTGAAAGAGCAACACTCTCAGCTTAGACAACTGCAGCCAGCAACCCTGCTGGCAATCCATAGTCCAGTCTAAATAATGTGTCCGGGTTTCAGGCAGTCTGAAACCCGAACGCATGATTCCAAACCCGAACTGTCCGGGTGAATCCTGGACAGGTGGCAACCCTACAGACATGTCGTCTCGCACCGGCGCCGAATGGTTTCGACGCATGCGCGGACGTGTTTTACTTCCTGGTGCGGTGACGTGGTGGCGTCAACGTCACCGCCACGTCACCGACACGTCAGCGCACTGTCTGCTGGCGGGGATTTTGGTTTGCTCGTGTGTACACGCGAGCAAACCAAAATGACAGCAGACAGATTTGTTCAAATCGGTCGGACAGACCGTTTTGAACAAATCTATTGCCTCGTGTGTACGAGGCCTCACACTTAGACTTACTACCACAGTGTTGTTGGAACTTGTAGTTCCTCTGAGAAAATGTCATTAAGCTCAACTGAGTTACAAATTGGCCTAAGTTCCACACTGCTTTGGGGACTGATATTGTGAGATTAATAGACAATTATACCGGGAGAAATAATAAGTGTGTCACAGCACTGGTTCAGTTCAATGCAGTTACGTGTGTATAGGCCTCAAGCCTAATTTAATTATCAAGTGACTGCTGCTGGAAGTATATTCCCAGGAAGGAGTGCACAGATACTTTGCACAATTGAAGTTACTGTTCTATGTTGTTCTACATTACTTCATTGATTAGAGAACTCTTTGGATTACAATCTTTGTCACACAATAGCTAGCAGAAGACAGAAGAAAGAAGACCAGAGACTATACTGTATTCTTACCGCAAGGCCTTGCAGTGCTGTTACCACCTACTAGGGACTATGGGGGGATTATTAAGTTAATTATATTGTGTTATATCATTCTTGCCAGGTAGTGTGTGTCACGTAGCTGATTTCATACAGCTAGATTCACGTACCTTGGCGCATCTTTCTGCCGGTGTAGCGTATCTTCTTTACGCTACGCCGGCGCAACGTTGAGAGGCAAGCATGGTATTCACAAAGCAAATGCTCTCAACGTTGCGCTGGCGTAGCGTATAGTTGTTGGCGTAAGCCCACGTAAGTCAAAGTAGATGGAAGTGGGCGTCGTATCTTGGACACATCCCAGTGCGCATGCTCACAGTCACGTCAAAATAACTGGCTAAGATACGTCAAAACACTGCCTACGGCGTGAACGTAACCTACGCACAGCCCCATTCACGTGCTACGTAAACGACGTAAAAATCTATGGCGTTTGTTCCCTGGTCCATACCTTTGGGTATGCCGAATGCGTCCAGCGTAACTATGCGCCCACGATACGCCGGCGTAGGCAAGTTATGTCGGGCGGCTGAAGCCATTCGTCGTATCTAGCTTGGGGAATTGGCGCAGTGATACGACGGTGCACATTTGTACTTACGACGGCGTATCTATAGTGAATCCGGCTAATAGTGTCTACATGGTGTGCTGGAAGTGGGAAGGTGCTCAGTGCTGAGGTTGTTGCCTGAGCATTAGTCTCACTTGGAGCAATACAGATAGCTCTCAGACGATTGCCACTTACAGTACAACTTCTTATTTCATTATTGTATACCAACTGTTGTTCCGTGTTAATGATAAAACCTGTTCTAGTAAATTCACCTTTTGCTTTAATACAATCTGTTGTGAGGCAGGTTCATTATCCTAACAGGTGGAACAACGGGTGCCCAGATAACGGTAAAGGTACACTAGATACAACACTGTTATGGTGGGATTGTTCCTTGTAGTGAAAGTTTCACATGAACACTGTTACACAGCTGTGTCAAGCAGGCTGAGACAAGTTATTTGGGGGTAGGAGAGCAGAGTACAGGCCCAATCAATTACCAGCAGCTCCTTCGGGGGTAAGTGCTACACTTAAAGTGGTTGCAAAAGGTTCTTTTTTTACTTTCTAAATAGGTTCCTTTAAGCTAGTGCATTGTTGGTTCACTTACCTTTTCCTTCCATTTCACTTCTAAATGTTTTTTTTCTTTGTCTGAATTTCTCAATTCCTGTTCCTCCTCAGTAAGCTTGCCCCCATCATCCGAGACGTTCTGGCTGGGGGTTAGTCAGCATGCTCCTCCCCTCCTTTGGGACAACATCCCTGTACTATTCTATGTATAATCGAAAGTGAAGGGGCGCTGATAACACAAAATCAATGCAAATTATGTGTATATATATACATTAAAATGTGCAATCTCTTAGAAAAACATATATTATTAGTGAAGTGTCCATACGATGAAAAAAACAAAAAAATATTAAATAATAAATTAAGTCCAAATAGTGCTAAATAAGCACCCAATAGTGATTCTCGGTTCAAACAAAGACGTAAATATTGCAGTTCTGGAACCTCCACCATATATTTGCACCCGGTGAGATCAATAGAAATGGCTCCTTACCAATAATAGTAGACTCTTTTAATTAAAAAAGAAGTCATAAACCGCTTGTGTCAATAGGATGACTCAGAATGATCCAGATAGGCACGTTCAGATGATCCAGCATTCATATAAATAGGAACAGAAGAGCAATCATAGTGAAGTACTGTTTATTAAAATTAAATTAAAAAGTAACATGCCAAATGGCTGCTTACTCAGGTTGTGCCCTGATCCCGGCACTGAGGCTTTATGGCGTTATTCGATATCCAATCGAACCCGCAGATTCAGATATGGTACGGTGATCCGTCGCGCTGGTAGTCTCACTGGCCGGCGTACGTTCTACCGTCGAAGTAACGTGAATTCGGAGATGGATCGAAAATCCGTCGCACTGCTAGTTTCGATAGCCGGCGTGCGTTCCACCGTCGAAAACCAACGGACCCGGAAGTCGGAAGTGGTAGGGAAAAGCGTGACTGGTTAGCGCCTCGACGTACGTTTCGTTGTTTACGTCATCAGGAAGCGTAACCAGTCACGCTGTGGAGTTGTATTTAACCCAATGGCCTATTGAGATAGGCCATTGGGTTAAATACAACTCCACAGCGTGACTGGTTACGCTTCCTGATGACGTAAACAATGAAACGTACGTCGAGGCGCTAACCAGTCACGCTTTTCCCTACCACTTCCGACTTCCGGGTCCGTTGGTTTTCGACGGTGGAACGCACGCCGGCTATCGAAACTAGCAGTGCGACGGATTTTCGATCCATCTCCGAATTCACGTTACTTCGACGGTAGAACGTACGCCGGCCAGTGAGACTACCAGCGCGACGGATCACCGTACCATATCTGAATCTGCGGGTTCGATTGGATATCGAATAACGCCATAAAGCCTCAGTGCCGGGATCAGGGCACAACCTGAGTAAGCAGCCATTTGGCATGTTACTTTTTAATTTAATTTTAATAAACAGTACTTCACTATGATTGCTCTTCTGTTCCTATTTATATGAATGCTGGATCATCTGAACGTGCCTATCTGGATCATTCTGAGTCATCCTATTGACACAAGCGGTTTATGACTTCTTTTTTAATTAAAAGAGTCTACTATTATTGGTAAGGAGCCATTTCTATTGATCTCACCGGGTGCAAATATATGGTGGAGGTTCCAGAACTGCAATATTTACGTCTTTGTTTGAACCGAGAATCACTATTGGGTGCTTATTTAGCACTATTTGGACTTAATTTATTATTTAATATTTTTTTGGTTTTTTCATCGTATGGACACTTCACTAATAATATATGTTTTTCTAAGAGATTGCACATTTTAATGTATATATATACACATAATTTGCATTGATTTTGTGTTATCAGCGCCCCTTCACTTTCGATTCTATTTGTATTTTCACACTCTGAAAATTTTTAGGTGGCAGCTTTTAAACTGGTATATTTAATTTATTTAGGTTTAATTACATTTAATTCTACCCTCTTGTTGGGAGAACTAACATTGTTCTGTGGCGCAAATTATACAAATTTTTTCCACATATTCTATGTATAGTAACTATATAACTTGCGGGTTGATTTGAGGGCAGAGGTCACTTTTAGCTGCTTTCCCGTAAACCGTTTTTTCCCCCCCCATAGATTAATGCCTGGAGCTTACATATATGCTTTAGTTTTCATCTCTGTCCTTGAAGATATAAACCAGACTCTATTTACTCCAATCAATGTCTCATTGGGCTACCATCTCTACGATTCTTGGTTTGACCCCAGGAAAGCTATAAGGAGTGTGTTGAATATTTTATCGGGACCGGGGAAGACAATTCCTAATTATTCATGTAGAAAAGGAGGCAAGCTGGCTGGTGTTATTGGTGATCAGTATTCTTTCACAACGGTCCCAATAGCCCAAATCCTTGGACTGTACAGATACACACAGGTCAGTGCAAACGTCCTCAATCTCCGAAAAAATATATTGAAAATGAACCAGTTCTCGCTGACCGTACGCATTTATATGTGGCCTCTCGGCAGGGATGGACTGGGCATCGGGACTACCAGGAGTTTCCCGGTGGGCTGATGGCTCAGTGGGCTGGCTTCAGTGACAGCGGACCACTACCCCCCTCTGCTCCTCCTGTCTCTCCCTCCTCTCCCACCATGCAGCGTTCACCTCCTCTCCCTCTTAAGAGTACCAACCGTTGTACACTAATAAAGTAGAACAGCTAATGGCTAGTGAAGGGGGAGGGGGGCTTGGGTGGCCATCGGGGTTGGCCGGCCGGGGGTGGGGGGCGGGTGGTTTGTCCGGCCGCCATAGGAGAGACCTATCAAAGTGGGCCAGTCTGGATGAAGTCCAGGGCCAAATTTTTGGCCCAGTCCAGCCCTGCCTCTCAGTTGTGTCCCAATGTAAACATCTTTCTGTGCTGAGAACGTACACCATAAGCGCAACCAGCACTGTTGCCAGTGGGTCCCGGAAAGCTCCTGATGTGGTCACATGATTGGAATGCCCACTTCCCAGCATTTAGAACCTCTGAGGCCACGTACACACGATCGGTCAAAACCAATGAAAACGGACTGAAGTTCAGTTTCATTAGTCCAAACCGATCGTGTGTGGGCCCCATCGGTCAGTTGTCCTTCGGTCCAAAAAAAGGAACTCTCTTTAAAATTGAACCGATGGACGCCTGACCGATGGGTCAAAACCGATCGTTAGCATGCAAAGGCATCGGTCAAAAGGCGGCGCATGCTCAGAATTAAGTCGATGCATGCTTGGAAGCATTGAACTTTGTTTTTTTCAGCACGTCGTGTGTTTTACGTCACAGCCTTCTAACACAATCGTTTTTTTAACCGATGGTGTGTAGGCACATCAGACCGTCAGCTGGCTTTGTCGGTTAACCGATGAAAACGGTCCTTAGGACCGTGCTCGTCGGATGGACTGATCGTGTGTACGCGGCCTTAAAGGGCCAGGAGGAGTCGGCGGGAAGGGTTAACGACATGCCAAGTCAGAATTTTGTTTTATATATGTAAAAATCTGCATTTTATTTTGTTAGAAAATTACTTTGAACCCCCAAAGATTATATATTAACCACTTAAGGACCCCTTCACACCGATATACGTCGGCAGAATGGCACGGCTGGGGTCGCGAGCGTGGCACCTGCGGCGTGCTCGTGACCTGGTCCAAAGCTCTGCGACCACGCCTGCGGGACCCACGTACCTGATCGCCGCCGGTGTCCCGCGATCAGTCACAGGAGCTGAAGAACAGGGAGAGGTGAGTGTAAACCTCCCCGTTCTTCACAGTGGCAATGTCACTGATCGTCTGTTCCCTGATATAGGGAAAGACGATCACTGATGTCACACGTCCAGCCCCACCCCCCTACAGTTAGAAACACATATGAGGTCACACTTAACCCCTTCAGCGCCCCCTAGTGGTTAACTCCTAAACTGCAATTGTCATTTTCACAGTAATCAGTGAATTTGTATAGCACTTTTTGCTGTGAAAATGACAATGGTCCCAAAAATGGGTCAAAATTGTCCAATGTGTCCACCATAATGTCACAGTCATGAAAAAAATCGCTGATCGCCGCCATTAGTAGTAAAACATTATTAATAAATTATTAATAAAAATGCAATAAAAGTACTATTTTGTAAACGCTATAAATTTTGCGCAAACCAATCGATAAATGCTTATTGCGTTTTTTTTGACCAACAATAGGTAGACGAATACGTATCGGCCTAAACTGAGGAAAAAAATGTTTTTTTATATCTTTTTTGGGGATATTTATTATAGCAAAAAGTAAGCATTTTTTTCAAAATTGTCGCTCTATTTTTGTTTATAGCGCAAAAAATAAAAACCGCAGAGGTGATCAAATACCACCAAAAGAAAGCTCTATTTGTGGGAAAAAAAAAGACGCCAATTTTGTTTGGGAGCCACGTCGCATGACCGCACAATTGTCAGTTAAAGCGACGCAGTGCCGAATCACAAAAAAGGGGCCAGGTCCTTAACCTGCGTAATGGTCTGGGTCTTAAGTGGTTAAGTGGAGGCCTTAGAGAATAAAATAGTGGGTGTTGCAATTTTTTATGTCACGCTGTATTTGCACAGCGGTTTTTCAAATGTAAATTTAAAAACAAAAAATACATTGTAATGAATTTTAGTGAACAAAAATACAATATAATACACATTTTTTGGTCAAATATAAATGATGATGTTACACGGAGTAAACAGACACCAAACATGTCATGCTTTAAAATTGCACATGCCTATGGAATGGCGGCAAGCTACGGTATATTCAATTATCTATAGGCAATGCTTTAAAGGCATTTACACTTGTGGTACCGGATTCACAAAGGACTTACGCCAACGTATCTAAAGATACGCCGTCGTAAGTCCAAATGTGCGCCGTCGTATCTTTGCGCTGACTCTTAAAATCAGATACAACTGAATTTTGTCAAGATACGACCGACGTAAGTCTTCTATGCCGTCGTATCTTGGGTGCATTTTTTTTTAAGTGTATTTTTGTGCGTGAACTCGAGAGAGAGGAGCCGGACTGCAGGAGTTGGGAGCAGGCAGACCCAATCTGCCATCCTTCTCCATGCCCCCGGGTGGCAATGGCGGGTGTGAGGGAGGGCCTTTAACTGCTTGCTCACTGGGCACTTAAACCCCCTTTCTGCCCAGACCAATTTTCAGCTTTTAGAGCTCTTATTCTTTGAATGACAATTGAGCGGTCATGCAACACTTTCTGTTGGTGTTAATTTTTTTCCTTCATTTATGTACGCTGATGAGGCTGCACTGGTGGGCACTAATAGGCTGCACTGAATGGCATTAATAGGTGGCACTGATGGGCACCAATAGGTGGCACTGATGGTGGCACTGACAGGTGGCACTGATGGACCCTGATGGGTTACACTGATAGGCAGCACTGCTAGGTGGCACTGATGAGGCACTAATTGGTACCACTGGTGGGCATTGATAGTTGGCACTGATGGCCACTGGCAGGTGGAACTGATATGCACTGGCACTGGTGTGCACAGTTGAGGTGGCTGCACCTCTTCCTCTTTGGGACCGATGTCCCTTTCACAGAAGCCGGTGATCGGCTTTTTTTTCTTCTCACGCTGTCAAAAGGGGAGGAGGTCTATTGATGGCTTTCCGGCAATGTAGGTCCGCGTTGCAGCCATCATTCGGTTATAGCGTGGGCAGGATGGGAAGAGGTGTACCTGTACGTCCCTGCCTAGACGTGGGTCGGGGGTGCGATCGGGACCCCCCCCCGGTACATGCAGCGGTTCCTGTGGCTGTGCGAGCGATCCGGGATGAGGGGGCGGCTGTTGGTTTTTGTCCGCCCCCTCCGGATCGCTCCCAGCCAATGCGCGTCCTCCCCGCCCTGCACTTCCTCTGCCTGTGTAATGTAAACACTGGCAGAGGAAGTGATTTCAGCTCTCCTCTCGGCGGTATTTTCAATCCGGTGAGAGGAGAGAAGACATCACATAGTAAGTCGCACCAACACTACACTGACACCACACACATAGGCACATTAACCCCTTGCGATCACCCCCCGACCCCCCTGTCACACTGTCACTGATTGCAGTGATCATATATTTACCTATCACTGCATTTAGTGTCAGTGTGACAGGCAGATAGTGTTAGGTCCAGGGTAGCCCCCGTACCCCCCCTAATAAAGTTTTAACCCCTTGATCTCCGCCCTAGTTAACCCTTTCACTCCCTATTGCCAGCGTCACTAAGCGATAATTTTTCTGATCGCTGTATTAGTGTCACTGTTGAATGAATGAATGAATGAATGAAAACTTGTATAGCGCGGCACATGCGAACTGAATCGCCTCTGGGCGCTTGTTGTTCCTGTCTCCTTTGATATCAAAAGAGAAAAGTCTTGACCTTTTTCCTAAATGCTAGGTGGTTCTCTTCCAACCGAATGCTGGTTGGTAAAGCGTTCCATAGTCTGGGGCCTTGGATCGCGAATCTTCTTTCTCCTTTGGACTTGAAGTTGGCTTTCGGAACCTGGAGCAGGTTCTGATTCGTGGATCGCAAAACGCGATTGGGATTATGCGCTTTTATTATTTTGCATAAATAAAGGGGGGCATTCCCATGGACACATCTATGCGTAAGACAGAGAGCTTTAAAAGCAATTCTGTCTTTGACTGGCAGCCAATGAAGGGCTCTCAGTGAAGGTGAGATGGATTCCCAGGGTTTTTTCCCAGTCACAAGTCTGGCGGCCGTATTCTGAACGACTTGCAGGCGAGCGATTTGGTACTTGGGGAGGCCGAGGTAAAGGGCATTTGCATAATCCAGCCTGGAGTTTACAATTGCTCCCACCACGACCGCTAAATCTTCTTTAGGGATGAACGGAGTGAGTCTACGTAGTAGGCGCAGTAGATGGTGAGATCCGCTGACTACTGACCCTATTTGTGCGTCCATTGTCATAAAGGAGTCAAAAATGACCCCGAGACTTTTGACTTTGGCGCTAGGGGTGATGAGCTTGCCCAAAATAGGCGGGGGGGTCCACGATGTTGAAAGTTGATTCCTGCGCTTGGCGTGAAACAGGAGAAGTTCTGTTTTCGCTCCGTTGAGTTTAAGATAACTCTTTGTCATCCAGTCTTCTATCAAAGAGAGGCATGTCTCTAGATTGAGGTGGTGATCCTGTCTGTTGCAAATGCGGAAATAAAGTTGCGTGTCGTCTGCGTATGAGTGATAGAGCAGTTTTTGGCTGCTGATAATCTCAAAAAGAGGACGGAGATAAATGTTAAACAGCACTGGTGACAGAGGCGATCCTTGAGGGACTCCGCATGTTATTGTGCGTTTTTCAGACATAAAAGGGCCTAACTTCACTGTTTGCGATCGGTTTTCCAGAAAAGAGGAGAACCAAGATAAATCGCCTTCTGCGACTCTGGCTACTTCAGCAAGCCGAGTCAGTAACAGATTATGGTCTACAGTGTCGAAAGCTGCACTTAGGTCCAACAGAACCAGGAGACAAGATTCTCCTTCGTCTGCGGCCTTGAGAACATCGTCCCATACTTTCAGCAATGCTGTTTCCGTCCCATGTCCGGGACGGAAGCCTGATTGCAATGGGTCAAGTAGCTTGTAGGTATCTAGATGCTGTTGCAGCTGTTGTACCACTACTTTTTCCATTATCTTAGAGAGTACATTGAGGCTTGTTATGGGACGGCGGTGGAGTGGGTCCTTGGGGTCCAGGGAGGGTTTCTTCAGGATGGGCTGGATTATACCCTCTTTCAACTGTGAGGGCACTATGCCCTCTAAGAAAGACTGGTTGATAAGCTGCGTGATGGGAGGAGCCAGGATGTAGGCGCACTCCTTCAGCAGTTTTGTGGGGATAATGTCATTAGGTGCTATGCCATTTCGCAAAGCCCCAATGATATTCTTAGTGGCCTCGATGGAGATGGGTTCCAGGGTGAACTTACCTGATATAGGGGAATTACTATGGGTGTAGTGTGAGAGGCTGCAGGGGGGGCTGCGGGGGGTATTGTTCTGCTGAATGCTTTCACGGATTGCCTTAATTTTATTAATGAAGCAATCCGATAGTTCATTGCAAAATTCTTGTGTGTCTGTATTGGGGGCTTCAATACATCCTGGTTTCATGGTCTGAGTGACCATCTTGAAGAGTTCGTGGGGGCGGTTTATGGCACTGTTGATAGCTTCCGAAAAATAATTTTTCTTGGCTTGGAAAATTTCTTTGTGGTATTTTCTTGTCGCCGCCTTGTAGATGGATAGGTTTAGCTCTGAAGAACATCTTTTCCAGGCAGATTCTGCCCTTCTGCGTTCTTGCTTCAGTAACGACAGTTATTTGTGGGAAGAAAAGGACGCAAATTTTGTTTGGGAGCCACGTCGCACGACCGCGCAATTGTCTGTTAAAGCGAGGCAGTGCCGAATTGTAAAAACGCCTCTGGGCATTTAGCAGCATATTGGTCCGGGGCTTAAGTGGTTAAGCACAGTCAAACTTCTATGACCTGATGAAGAGGAAGTGCATTATTGGCCTCCAAACCATGTTGTTGTTTTTTCTGCTATGAATCAATTTTATTCTCAAAAAACCTTGGACTCTTGGACCTTTGTTTGGAGCCCTCATTGGACTTTACCTTTTACATCCCGACCAATGTTCTGACCATTCCCTATTCTGTCCAAAGCAAAAAAAAAAAGATTTAACCCAGATAACAAACAAACCAAAAATGAAGCAGCTCATATTTTTTTTGCTTGCTCTCATCTTCCATGTTGAAGATAAATCCAGTGTAAAATACTTTCACAATGCCGCTTCTACAGAATCTATTCATTCAGCTCACTTTGTATTCAACCACAAAATAAAATAACATGTTTCTCCCCTCATCCTCAGATCAGCTATGGATCCACAGACTACGCATTAACTGACCGACGGCTTTATCCTCACGTGTTCAAGACCATTCAGAATGATCACGTCAATTATTTAGCAATTGCCAAACTAGTGAAACATTTTGGCTGGACGTGGGTTGCCATATTTTTATCAGATGATGATACCGGAGAGAAAGAAGCGCAAATTCTAAAGAGATATCTGAGTGCCCAGGGGATTTGTGTGGCTTTTGAAACAAGAATTATTGTAAATCATGCTAAATACACAGAGTGGCAAAATAATATTAGAGATGTTCATTGCAATGTTGTGATTATTTGTGGGTCCTTCACAAACCACATTTATATTTATTTACAATTTTACTATACGATCAACCCAAACACTGTGATTATTCTCCCACCCACTTGGGCTTATACTGATTTACATTTAAGTAGCTTATTCCCATAATTTAATGCAGGTTTGAAGTTAGATATTGTAGAAATAAAATTCCCGAGAGTTAAAGCTGTGATTGATAACTCATTATTGTTAAGGCCACCACTATTTAAGCTGCTAAATTATGAAATGTCCATTACATTATACAATGTATCAACAAATCAAAATGGGAATAATGTTTATTTACAAAACGCTACTCTTATTGGTAGTAACGTCCCATTACTGGATGCTATATCGCGCGTTAAGGAGTATTTGTTTCGAGGGAGCTCTGTACGGGTGTTTTTAGCAGTGGAAGCTTTGGCCAAAGCTACATTTCTGCAATGCAGATTAAATGCTGAATTTAACATTAACCGATTTGATCAGGTAAAATTGTACAGTTCTACTTATTTTTTTTAGAATACCTTTTAAATTATAAAGAGAGAAGGGCTTTCCCTATGATTTTTCATTGTCTGGAGAAAGAACCTCTTCTCTCCTATTTAGCGTTTAACTACTTGACAACTGGGCACTTAAACCCCCTTAATAACCAGACTAGGGATGAGCTTTGTGTTCGACTTGAACATTGGCTGTCCGGCCCTTTGTCGAAAATCGAACAAAACGAGTCGTTCGCGTCAAATTCGAGTGACGCGCCACGGCCCATAATTCACTGCGGCATTGCGTGCTGATGATTGGCCAAGCATGTACTATGACCCGCATGCTTAGCCATCACAGCGCGCAAAAAACGGAGAGCCATAATTGGCCAATTATGGCTCAGGGCTTTAGCACACGCCCCACACTCTAAAAGGCCGCCTGCAGCGCGGCCGCATGTAGTGTGTTCCGGGCTTGTTACAGATCAGACAGAGAGAGAGAGAGAGAGATTGTCTTTTTTTCTAGCTAGATAGAGCAGGCAGGGTAGTCAGTTAAATTTACAGTGTGTAGAGGATATATATATATCCCAGGAGTTGTACATATATTTATACACTGTATAGTTTAGTTAGATTAGTTCTTCCTAAACTGTCAGGCAGTTGATTGTGCTAACTGCAGTGTTCTCACGTGTTGTATTGCCCTTGTGCTCAGTGCACCTAAACCAACTTGCTGTATACTGCAAGTGTGCTCATTACTTTACAACTGAACCCACTTGGTGGTGGATAGTGCACGTGTGCTCATTACTTTGCAACTAAACCCACTTGGTGGTGGATAGTGCAAGTGTGCTCATTACTTTGCAACTAAACCCACTTGGTGCATAGTGCAAGTGTGCTTATTACTTTGCAACTGAACCCACTTGGTGCATAGTGCAAGTGTGCTCATTACTTTGCAACTGAACCCACTTGGTGGTGCATAGTGCAAGTGTGCTCATTACTTTGCAACTGAACACACTTGGTGGTGCATAGTGCAAGTGTGCTCATTACTTTGCAACTGAACCCACTTGGTGCATAGTGCAAGTGTAAGGGATCTATGCGTGCGCGTGAATTCGCGGGTGAACACGCGCACATGCGCGGGAACCCGTTGGCGCCAAACAGCCTATTTAAAGGATGCACTGACCCCAGCCGAGTGCTGACTGATCTCAGCGGTTCCGGTTCCTGTGTCCTGTGCCTGTTCCCGTGCTCCTGATCCCGGTTACTGATCCTTGACTTCCTTGACCTTGCTTTTGGACTCGCTTAACCCCTGACTCTTGTTTCCTGATCTCGGCTTTCCACGTGACCCTGTTTCTTGCCTGACTTTGTACCTCGCTACCCGCTCGTTGCTGAACCCGGCTTCCCATGTGACCAGGATCCTGCTCCCTGTTTGGCTCCAATCTACTTCGCGGGTATCTGCGACTTCGTCCCTGCAAACTGCTGCGACTTCGTCCCTGCAAACTGCTGCGACTTCCTGCCTTGCAAGATTCGCATCACCGGCTGCGGGCTTCCCGAGTTACATCTGCAGGCACTCGTGTCTCCCCTGGCCCTTGGTTTCGCCTGTCTCCACTCTCAGTGGGACCAGGGCCGGAGATTCAAGAGAGGCTAACCTTGTCATTTCAGACTTCACCCAGGTACGTGACAGCAAGTGTGCTCATTACTTTGCAACTAAACCCACTTGCACATTTGCATAGTGCAAGTGTGTTCATTACTTTGCAACTGAACCCACTTGGTGGTGCATAGTGCAAGTGTGCTCATTACTTTGCAGCTGAACCCACTTGGTGGTGCATAGTGCAAGTGTGCTCATTACTTTGCAACTGAACCCACTTGTTGGTGCATAGTGCAAGTGTGCTCATTGCTTTGCAACTGAACCCACTTGGTGGTGCATAATGCAAGTGTGCTCATTACTTTGCAACTGAACCCACTTGGTGGTGCATAGTGCAAGTGTGTTCATTACTTTGCAACTGAATCCACTTGGTGGTGCATAATGCAAGTGTGCTCGTTTCTTTGCATCTGAACCCACTTGTTGGTGCATAATGCAAGTGTGCTCATTGCTTTGCAACTGAACCCACTTGGTGGTGCATAATGCAAGTGTGCTCATTACTTTACAACTAAACCCACTTGGTGGTGCATAGTGCAAGTGTGCTCATTACTTTGCAGCTGAACCCACTTGGTGGTGCATAGTGCAAGTGTGCACATTACTTTGCAACTGAACCCACTAGGTGGTGCATAGTGCAAGTGTGCTCATTACTTTGCAACTGAACCCACTTGGTGGTGCATAGTGCAAGTGTGCTCATTACTTTGCAACTGAACCCACTTGGTGGTGCATAGTGCAAGTGTGCTCATTACTTTGCAACTGAACACACTTGGTGGTGCATAGTACAAGTGTGCTCATTACTTTGCAACTGAACCCACTTGGTGCATAGTGCAAGTGTACTCATTACTTTACAACTAAACCCACTTGGTGGTGCATAGTGCAAGTGTGCTCATTACTTTACAACTAAAGCTACTTGTTGTGTACTGCACGTGTCCTTTGCAGTTTGCACCAAAAGCTACGAGGTGTGTGTACTGCCTTGGTCCTCTGCAGGCCATTATAATGTCTGGAAGGGCAACAAGAAGAGGCAGAGTCACGAGGGCAAGCAGGCTCTGCGTCTACAGGCAACAGTGCTGGTCGTGGACACGGTGCATCCTCATCAGCAAGTGGCCGTGTGACACGCTCGTCCTTGTTTTCGGAAGCTGGCCGTGTTGAGCCGCAACATGCCGAAGACTTGGTAGAGTGGATGACCAAGCCATCCTCATCCTCCTCATCCTCTCTCACCCAGGCTCAAGGTATTTTGTCTGTCAGGCTCAATGGCATCACTTACTCCTTCCCTAGTCCCACCATGTCCTCCTGAGGAGTCCCCTGAACTGTTTGAACACAGTGTTGGGTACAGTCATCTTCCCTCAGTTGCAGCATACTGCCAGGTTTTCGACAGTGATGAGGAGGAACGGGATGATGAGGTCACTGACTCTATGTGGGTGCCTAACAGAAGAGAGTAGGAGGAGGAGGAGGCACAGACACATCTCCAAAGAGGCAGGATGCCCTCCAGGGAACAGCTTAAGGGCAGCACACCAACTGCATTACATGGCAGAGCTACGCCTGTGCAGGGCGCTGCTGTGTCTCAGTGTTACTGCAAAAGTTCTTTGGTGTGGGCCTTTTTTGAGACATGTGCATCAGATCGCACCGTTGCTATTTGCAACTTATGTCTCAAGCGTATCTCGCGTGGCCAAAACATCAACCGCTTGGGCACCACATGCTTGAGCAGACATATGTCGACCTGCCATGCAGTTCGTTGGCAAGCATACCTCAAAGACCCACACCAAAGAACAAAGCGGACCTCCCTTTGCCTCTCATCAGCTGGGATCCCCAACCCCACTATACCATCAGTCCTCTCTGAAGCCTGCACTGTTAGGACTGAAGGTGTAGAATTAGGTGTGTCACAACCTAGTAGTACATGGCACGATGGCAGATTGTCAAATTTCCCTGCCCCAGCTGCTGCAGCGCTGAAAGAAGTACTCTCCAAGCCATCCACATGCCCAGCGGTTGAATGCTAGCTTAGCTAAGTTGCTAGCACTTCAACTGCTGCCTTTTCAGTTGGTCGATTCTGCCCCCTTCCGTGAGTTTGTGGAATGTGCGGTACCTCAGTGGCAAGTTCCCAAACGCCACTTTTTCTCACGGAAGGCGATTCCGGCTCTCTACCTCCATGTGAAAGGCAATGTCAATGCCTCGCTGGACAGGGCGGTCAGTGGTAAGGTGCATATTACCGCTGACTCATGGTCCAGCAGGCATGGACAGGGACGTTACCTCTCTTTCACGGCGCATTGGGTGACTCTGCTGGCAGCTGGGAGGGACGCAGGGGAAGGAACAGTAGTGTTGGAGGTTGTTCTGCCACCACGTCTCCAAAATACTACTACTGGTTGTGACACACCTCTCTCCTCCACCCCCTCCTCTTCTTCTTCCTCTGTGGCCTCTTCCTGTGCTGATGTGTCCTCGGAACCAGCAGTGCTCCGTAGACGTACGAGGGGCTATGCAGGAATGCGGGCAAAGAGATGCCATGCGGTGCTAGAGCTGGTGTGCTTGGGAGACAGGAGCCACACTGGGGCAGAAGTTCTGTCAGTTCTTCAGGGGCAGGCTCAGAGGTGGTTGACGCCACACCAGCTTAAGACAGGAATGGTGGTTAGCGACAATGGCACCAACCTCCTCTCTGCCCTGCGACAGGGACAACTGACCCATGTGCCCTGTTTTGCTCATGTTCTGAATTTGGTGGTACAGCAGTTCTTGGGCAGGTACCCGGGCTTACAGGATGTCCTGAAGCAGGCCAGGAAAGTCTGTGTGCATTTCCGGAGGTCATATAATGCCACTGCTCGGCTGACTGACCTCCAAAGGGAATACAACCTGCCCAAGAACCACCTAATCTGTGACATGCTGCAGCAGCTGCACACGCAGCAGAGGGCCATCAATGAGTACCTGTGCCAATATATAAAAAAGTTAAATTGCGCTCATTAATATGATAAGAAATATAGCTGCGATCATAAAAGTGTTATACAACACAAGAACACTGTAACAAAAAAATTAGATCGCGCTGAAAAATACATATAAATAACTCAAGACAGCTATTTAAACATGTATACAGGTAAATGTTATCAACGTGGAATTGCTGATTAAGCATGTGCACAGGTAAGCATTTCCAACATGTAAGCAAATATCTCCAACATAAATGTCCATCAACATATGAGAGAATTCATGGATTGATATTCCCACAGGTGCCAAGAAATCAAAAAATTGGAAAAGTGTAGTATAGATGAAAAACCTCCACCGAAGTCATATGAAGCCTCTTACCAGAAAGACATATATTGTGGGCATAATATAGTCTGTGCTGCTCTATAGCGATCAAGGAGAGATCCAATGCATACAGCCTGGTTGTCAGATGTTATCAGGTGTGAGGTGTCTCCAGATTATCCGCAGGCATATAGAAAAACAAAAAGCCTCACATAGCATAAAATCCTTATTTATTCGAATAAAAACGAAAATCTTGCACTTACATCCAAGTGAAGAAATCAAAGCGAAAAACACATCAGCCGGCCGGCTTTGAACAAACAGCCCGTATTCCGGGTAGAGAGATTGGAAACACGCGGTGACGTCAGAACTTCTCCTCCCAAAGTATGAAGCG
Organism: Rana kukunoris; assembly: GCA_029574335.1. Taxonomy (NCBI): domain Eukaryota; kingdom Metazoa; phylum Chordata; class Amphibia; order Anura; family Ranidae; genus Rana; species Rana kukunoris. The sequence continues at coordinate 22,762,713 of CM056049.1, read as the reverse complement.
GCGTACACACGGCCGAGAACCTCGCTGGGAGCCGCATTCTGCCGAGAACCACGGCCGTGTGTATGGATTCGGCGAGCATCCCGTCGGGAATGCCGTCGAGCCGAAATAGAGAGCAGGTTCTCTATTTGATCGACGGCCCGTCGGGATGAATGGCTGGTTGCCTTTCCCGACGGGATGGTCGCCGATTCTGACGGCCGGCTGAGAATTCTGACGGCCCGTCGAGGTTCTCTGCCGTGTGTACGCGGCCTAAGTATGTTTTCTGGTTTTCCACATTGTTTTATCTGCCAAAGGCAATCATCAGCGCCAATTTATGAGATTATTAATTACAGCACTTCTGTGTATCTACATGCTAGCAACACAGTAATAGTGGCGTGGTCAGAATTGACATGACTTTTCTAGGGTGATTTTTCGGATCACCACCATATATAGTCCCCACTGTAATATCCACAGGCATCTCCCCCACTGTAATATCCACAGACATCTCCCACCACTGTAATATCCACAGACATCTCCCCACTGTAATATCCACAATCACCCCCTTGTAATATCCACATTAACCCCCACTGTAATATCCACAGACATCTCCCCCACTGTAATATCCACAGACATCTCCCCCACTGTAATATCCACAGACATCTCCCCACTGTAATATCCACAGACATCTCCCCACTGTAATATCCACAGACATCTCTCCTACTGTAATATTCATAGACAACTCCCCCACTGTAAAATCCACAGACATCTCCCCACTGTAATCTCCACAGACATCTCCCCCCACTTTAATATCCAGAGACATCTCCCCACTGTAATATCCACAAACATCTCCCCCACTGTAATATCTACAAACATCTCCCCCACTGTAATATCCACAAACATCTCCCCACTGTAATATCCACAAACATCTCCCCCACTGTAATATCCACAAACATCTCCCCCACTGTAATATCCACAGACATCTCTCCCACTGTATTATCCACAGACATCTCCCCCACTGTAATATCCACAGACATCTCCCCCACTGTAATATCCACAGACATCTCCCACCACTGTAATATCCACAGACATCTCCCCACTGTAATATCCACAGACATCTCCCCACTGTAATATCAACATTAACCCCCCCCCCCACTGTAATATCCACAGACATCTCCCCCACTGTAATATCCACAGACATCTCTCCCACTGTATTATCCACAGACATCTCCCCCATTGTAATATCCACAGACATCTCCCCCACTGTAATATCCACAGACATCTCCCACCACTGTAATATCCACAGACATCTCCCCACTGTAATATCCACAGACATCTCCCCACTGTAATATCAACATTAACCCCCCCACTGTAATATCCACAGACATCTCCCCCACTGTAATATCCACAGACATCTCCCCTACTGTAATATCCACAGACATCTCTCCCACTGTAATATCCACAAACATCTCCCCCACTGTAATATCCACAGACATCTCCCCCACTGTAATATCCACAGACATCTCCCCCACTGTAAAATCCACAGACATGTCTGTAATATCCACAGACATCTCCCCACTGTAATCTCCACAGACATCTCCCCCCACTGTAATATCCAGAGACATCTCCCCCACTGTAATATCCACAAACATCTCCCCCACTGTAATATCCACAAACATCTCCCCTACTGTAATATCCACAGACATCTCTCCCACTGTAATATCCACAGACATCTCCCCCACTGTAAAATCCCCAGACATGTCTGTAATATCCACAGACATCTCCCCACTGTAATCTCCACAGACATCTTCCCCCACTGTAATATCCAGAGACATTATCCCACTGTAATATCCACAAACATCTCCCCCCACTGTAATATCCACAGACATCTCCCCCCACTGTAATATCCAGAGACATCTCCCCACTGTAATATCCACAAAAAATCTCCCCCAGTGTAATATCCACAGACATCTCCCCCACTGTAATATCCACAGACATCTCTCCTACTGTAATATCCACAGACATCTCCCCACTGTAATATCCACGGACATCTCCCCACTGTAATATGGTCCACATCTCCCCCACTGTATAGGAAGATTAGTGCTTGCTTAGTTTTACCAAAGAAGCCGGCTGAACACGAGCAGTTGAGGCCGCTTGATGACGTCAGCGTGCCGCTCTAGGCTCGCCTAGGCCACCAGCAAGTGGACCAAGATGGCCCCCGCTCCGGGAGTTAGGCCGAAGTCGCGGCCTTTCCTATGGCCAAGGCAGCATCGAAGCTCTGCGGATCACGTGGTCGATCCGCATATGGTGATCCGTTCGGATCATTTATGATCCGTTGCACCACTAGTACCGATCAAAAGAATTTTGATCGATCAAAAAAATGTACGATTAATCAAGGAATTAATCTTTAATTTCCACAGCCCTAGACTTTTCATAAGCGCCAGCTGATCTATGTCCTGTATATTCTTAAAAACATTTAACCAGAGGAGAAAATACCATCAGAATATACAATTTTGCCCCATTCTCAAAATAGATGGTTAACTTGCACAGAAAGACTACAATTTCACTGGACAATTTTTTTTTTATATATATATATATATAAATAAACTCCTTTAACTTATTGGTAAGATATTTAACAATTTCAAAGTTACTTTAATTATAGGAATATTAATAGTTAGTATTTTTTATCATGTAGTTGCATAAATTTGTAAAACGACTCAAAGACCCATTGGGTGTTTACAAAAATAAAACTTTATTTGATAAAAATGGGGATTTCGACACTTATTTTGAAGTCGTAAATTTTAAACAACCTGACAAATACAGAGTGGTTTCTACTCCTGTTGGATTTTGCTTTCTATGGAAAAAAGATGACCAAGAATTCACATTCAACTACAAAGCCATAAGGTGGAACAGACACAGCAATGAGGTGAGGAGGTAACACATGTGTTGGTAATGAACTGGTCAGCTATTGTGTAAAAACTTTCATGCTGAAAATTGAAGAATTTTTTGCACTCTCCTTATACACAAATCCACATAAATTAAATCAGAACTTTATCTGGAAAAAAATATTGCAGAAGAGGCATGAAATGATGGTTGAAGATGTAAAAAGGATGTTCAGTTAGGGGAGCTGCGGTGGCTCAACGCGATTGGCACTGTGCTGACAAGCCGTTCACCTCTGCAGCTAAGGGTCCGGATCCCGGTCTCGGCTACATGTGAATTGAGTTTGGTGGTCTCAGCCTGGCTCCCGGTGGGTGTGCTATGCGAGGTAAGCCTGCGCTTAGTACGCCCACCCCCCTCCCACAAAAAAACACCACACTCACACGCACTCGAAATTGGGTTAACATGCACGCACTTTGGCCACGCGGTCTCTAAAAAAAAAAATAGAGGCGAAGGACTAACAGGGCTGGCTGAGCGGGCTAGATCCTCTCACTCCCTCATATGGGAGTCCCTCTGCCCCATTGGGCTTCAAAGCGGAGTAGGTAGGGCGGGCTGTGTGGGAGGACCCCCTCACACCCGCCATTGACACCTGGGGGCATGGAGAAAGATGGCAGATTGCCTCTGGGGGAGGGTCTGCCTACTCCCAACTCCTGCAATCCGGCTCCTCTCTCACGCACAAAATACACTTAAAAAAAAAAAAAAAAGCATGTTCAGTTTGCAAGGGAATTTTCACTTTGCTAGGACATTTTCCATTAGCTTAGTGAATGTTGTGGAAATTCACTTTGGAAAGAATTCCCACTGGAAATAATGTTCTACTAGAGCTACTTATTAGAAACAACACTGAGCTGATGTGAAAGTAAGCGATAAATTATGGACAGCGATCACAGAGTAGTTACCGTATATACTCGAGTATAAGCCAAGTTTTCAGCCCTTTCTTTTCTTTAGGCTGAAAATGCCCCTCTCGGCTTATACGTAAGTCAATGTCCCCACTTACTGTTCCGGGGGGCGCTCTGGTGTGTGCGGGTGTGCTCGTGGCCGCTCCGGTGTGTGGATGTTTTTCTGTCTCTCCGGGGCCGCTGTGTGCTTTTACTGCGACTGGTGTGAGCCGCGGCTACAACAAAATGGCAGAGACTCGTAAACACCGCAGGCCACTGTTAGACCTCTAGAGGCGGATCGTTATGCTATACAGAATATGAGGCATAGCCGCTGTAACAGGGCGTCCCACACTCTGCTTGAGTGCTTCAGTCATATACCGATTCCTATCAGTCTGGATATAGATATCAGATATCCCAGCTGCTCACAAGCACACAACGAGACGAAACTTGTTTGTCTGTTGAACATGGAGTCTTTATTAGAACCAAGAATACAACCTTATATACAGTTAAAGAGGAGGTAACTAGAACATAAATTAACATGAGCTAATTAACTAATCATTTACCCAGACTCGGTGAGTCATAGATATGACCTTTCGGGGTAGACGTCACGTCTCCTCGCTCACCTGCGAAACAATACATGTTATCATAAGTGTAAACACATGACATCTTCACTCTTCACACAATAGCAAGGTTAATTAGCACAGAGAACAGACACTCTATGTCCCAACAGTATGAATCAGTCACTCTAATATGGCATATAAAGGGTCCCCAGGCATACAGCTCACAAAGAGCACCGTTCCCCCAAATGCCAGGGCCCATGATCGCAAGGCGAGAGGCTAGCATTTAGTCCCCTCCAAAAGCCTCTGTCCCAGGTGAGTCTGTCACAGCCGCCTCTAGAAGTTTAGCAGCAGCCTGCATTGTTTACAAGTCGCCGCCATTTTGTTGTAGCCGCGGCTCACACCAGTCACAGTAAAAGCACACAGCGGCCCCGGAGAGACAGAAAAACACCCCCACACACCGGAGCGGCCCCGAGCACACCCGCACACACTGGAGTGGCCCCGAAACAGTAAGTGATTTAAGTCTTCTGCCGCCTGTTGGTGCCTTCACTCTGTGACACCAGTGTTCTCTGAGAAAGCACTGTACACCCTCTCACTAATGCTGCCAGCATTGAACACTATCATAGAATGACAAGCCTCAACTTTAGAATGTGGTGGTCCACAGAGGTCTGAGGGGTTTAGTCGCAAAGATATGGTCCCTGGGGCAGCAGCCACTGTTTATCAAAAGTCTCCTTATACAGACTTCTATTGCAGAGGAATAGAGGGGATATGTCTGACCAGGTCTAATAATGGATGCTGGTTGCATGCTGGTTTTCATTTGTTAAAATGATAACGAAAATACCCAAAATTCGTACGAAAATGCATTCGGACGAAAATGAATGCACATGTCTATTAGCTAGTGCATTCCAGGGGCAACAAATATAAAAGAACTAAAGGTAAACCTAGGTGGCTAAATACTAGTGTAACAAGGCATAATAATGACAAATGGAAAAAAAAGTTTAACAAGTAGTGCGCAACCTATTTAAAAAAAGAAATAGTGATATTAATAACGAATGTGACCAGTGACAAAAGTCCAATAGGCAATCAACAATGGGATTGATTCATATGTGGGTAAAACCCAAAGTCCCATAAGAGCTTGCAACTAGCGTGTATTCCTCCCTGAAACACTCTGATGCTTCAACCGATCCAAATAGCAAACAAATGATTTCACTATAATCCTTCTGCAAGTAAGTGAATGGCCGCTTACCAGATCCTGAAGAAATGAAGGCACTGTACAAATCACTCGCTGGCCGGATCGGGATGCTCACACTGGCTCCTCTTCTTCCTCAGCAGATTGCAAGGATCGTGTGATCTCCAGACGGGTTACTTAGTGTTAAGGTCCGCGTACAGGAAAGGTATTAGAGATGACATTGGTGGAAAGAAAAGAAAGGCAATGATGCAATGATGTAATAAAAAAAGCGCTTTATTCCACTTGATTGAAATAAGTCACTGACATCAATAAAAAACGCCTTTTTAAAACAAGGTAAAGGATCCCGGTAAAAAAAGTTTCAAACCAGCGTCGGTTGCAACCGATCAGCTGGAAGTGTGGTGATGTCAGCTACTGATGCTCCACCCGACGTAACGTTTCTCTCTATTGGGCTTCTACTGCGAAAGGAGTAGAAGCCCAAGGGACACAGATCAGTCTCTTCTCTCCCTGACAGGACTTGGAGTCTGTGTTTATACACAGAGCTCCACGTCCCTGCTTAGTTACTGGGCAATCGCAGGTGCCCGGCGGCCATCGCGGCCGCCGGGCACGCGGACAGTGTTCCCAGTAACGCGCACGCCCCCTAGCGGCTTTAAATGACAGGACGTTATATGACGTCCTGTCAGAACAATAGAGCATTCCGCCCGCTGTTATTAGACGGAGGGCGGGTGTTAAGTGGTTAAAAAATATAAAGATGAAGGGTCACTATCGGCTTTCCAAAACTACAAAGAATGCAATAAGAAATGTAGGAGCACAATCAGGGCAGCAAAAATAGACCACAAGAGATACATATCACAGGACAGTAAACAGTAAAAAAAAATTATCAGGCAAAGTTAGTTACAAGTGGTTGAAAAAGGCAATGGTTAAATACAGTCTTCTCCTCAGTTTTTACAAATTAGGGGTATAATAAGCAATAGCGGCGGCCGTCTCACGCAACGCCACCTGACTCACTGGCGTCTGACAACACTAGTGAGTCACGATTCAGTGCCGTGGGCGGAAACTAGAACAGCCGCGGCGGCGGCCATTGTTTCGGTTAGGATACAAACAGAAACTCCATGCTTCCCAGCGGGGCCTCGAGTAATTTCCGGGGGCCCTACGCAGCTTGCGGATCGGACCTGCGTGTACGAATAAAAGGTGTAGTCCTTCTCAGTGTCATGTATGAATCTCCATGGGTCATATAGATCTTCAGATCAAAGTAGAGATGAAAGAGGGTGGATTGTCTCTGTATTGGGTTTGAGGAGTCAAGGATTAGGATAGGATAAGGATTAGGATAAGGATGAGCCGAACACCCCCCGGTTTTCACCAGAACTTGCTGAACAGACAAAAAATGTGTTTGAACGCCCGAACGTTAAAGTCTATGGGACATGGACATGAAAATCAACAGTGCTCATTTTAAAGGCTTATATGCATGGTATTGTCATAAAAAGTGTTTGGGAACTTGGGTCCTGCCCCAGGGGGCATGCATCAATGCAAAAAAAAGTTTTAAAAACTGCAGTTTCTTTGGGAGCAGTGATTTTAATAATGCTTAAAGTGAAACAATAAAAGTGAAATATTCCTTTAAATATCATACTTGAGGGGTGTCTATAGTATGCCTGAAAAGTTGTAAATTTTGCCCTTGTCCCCATCAATATGGGGACAAGGTGCTTTGGGGGTCACAGATCCCCAAAGCATCCTCCCCATGTTGAGGGCATGTGGCCTGGTACCATTCAGGAGGGGGAGCGCTATCTCGTCCCCCTCTTTTCCTGCGGCCTGCCAGGTTGCGTGCTCGGATAAGGGTCTGGTATAGATTTCTTAAAATTGGCGCAGGGTTCCCCTTAATATTCATACCACACCCAAAGGACCTGGTAATAGACTGGGGAGGAAACCCATGCCGTTTTTTTCAATGAATTTTATCTGTATTGCCGGGACTCGACAATTCATTACATCCGCAAGCAGTTTTAAATTACTTTTTTCCTTTAGAAATGTCATTTTGCTGCAGAGACTGTTCTAAACACAGGAAAAATGCACCACTTTACAGGCATACTATAGACACTCCCCAGGTACGAAGTTTGAAGGAATACTTCACTTTTATTGTTTCACTTTAAGCATTATTAAAATCACTGCTCTCGAAAAAACAACCGTGTTTAAAACTTTTCTTTGCATTGATACATGTCCCCTGGGGCAGGACCCAGGTCCCCAAACACTTTTTATGACAATAACTTGCATATAAGCCTTTAAAATTAGCACTTTTGGTTTATCATGTTAGTGTCCCATAGACTTTAACAGGGTTCTGCGGCTTTTGAATTTTCCCTGAACTCATCATATTGTTCGGTGTTCGCCAGAATCAAAGTTCGGCCTAAGCCATTTGCCCATCCATAGTCCAAATCACTTGTTTAGGAACATAAGTGGCCCCAAATGAGACTAGGACATCAACAGAGGCGTTGGCTGCGGCACAGATGGAGTTGTCATGGCCGGATTATTGCTGTCGGGCGTGAATACATCGCTGGTGGGGGTGAGGAGATGAGGCCCCAATTTAGCAATCTTTTAATGCCTTCTTTAGGAGTGAAGATATTGGTTGCTTGATTTTGGAATGTCACCATCAATTTGGTTGGGAAACCCCACTTCTAGGTAATGTTGCGATCCCGGAGAACTGCAGTGTCTTGAGCAATTTCTTGATGCTTCTGTGCAGTTTCAGCTGGGATATCTGTGTAAAGCAAGATTGAGGAGTAAGGATCTGTCAGGGAAGCGCTAGTGTGGGCTGAGCACATGTCCTTTTCATTAACATGGAAGAAATTAATACGTACCAGCACATCTTGCGGGACCATTTCTAGTAGGTAATTTGGTTTTGCGATCCTGTGAGCGTGATCTATAGCTAGATTACCTTGTGATAGTTGGGGAATAAGCTTGAGAAACATTTGCTGAATGTAGTGGATGGAGTCTGGAGGTTTGATAGGCTCAAGGATGCCTCTGAACTTTATTTTATTCCTCCTGGAGCGATCATCCAGGTCGGCCACTTTAGCTTGTAAAAATCTGATTTCTGAGTGCTAGTGGTATGCCTCAGATGCTTCATGGTGGGCAGTGGTATGTTCTGTAATTTACCTCTCAAATATTTCTGCCTGCTCCTCTATCTGATCCACTCTGGAGTGAAAGGAAGATAAGGATGAGCGGAGCTCATTATGCAAGTCCTTTTTTCAGGGACAACAGCATCAGTTTCAGGGTTTGTTCTGAGGCGGGCTGGTCACTGGCAGGGAGAGCAGCCAGGGATTACTGTGTGCTTTCACTTTCTTCAAGTTCATCACAGTGCTGTTTTTTATACAGTGGGACTTTTGATGGAGAGGGCGCTGGGGACTGTGCTGCCAGCTTGCCTCTGCCAGCAGGTGAGCTTTGATGAGATGGGGAGTCAGGCTTAGTGCTGTCCATGTCTTACAGGTTGTGTGCTGGTGCCTCTGTTGCTGGCATGGGAGGAGGAGGGGTGACGCTGCTCCAGCGCCATTTTTGCTGTGCTACATGCCTTTGTCTGTGACTCTCTGTGTATAGAAGTCGGTGAGTCGGCGCAGCTATATTTCTTCTTTGACATACTGCTGTGTTCCTTAATGTTCCAGTTCGACTCTGTTGTAGAGAGAGTGGGGTAAGGGTGCTATGACAGGCGGAGGGTTGCTTATTGTCCCAGGGCTGAGCGGAGCCCATTGGTCAAGAGGCCATCTTGCTCCATGGCCAGCCAGATTGGGAAATAGGTGTCCGAACGAGACACATAGGAGCATTTAAATACAATCTGCTGCTCTGTTTACCCACTTATGGGCTGCTGCCACCGAGTAGAGTTAGAAACTGTTATTTGCTATTGGGGGTTACATATTGAGTCATACAGAAGACCTATACATAGACCAGAACGCAAGCAGGGACATATGCGAGAATATCATACATTGCCTGATATACAGTATTATGCCCTTCAACCACCTCAGGTGTTCCAGTGTCTTTGACTTATATAGCTAATCTGGGCCCCGGTTAACTACAATTTCCTGGGAAGCACTTTCCCAAGGGGGTAACCTTGCGGGCACGCTCCTGAGTCCAGCATTTGCGTCTATAGACACGAATGCCGAACTCGGCTCGCCCCCCCCCCCCCCCCCCCCCGATGCCTGCGTTATTGGATTTGATGGACAGCAGCACGAGCCGATGGCTACGCTGCTTTCAATCTATCCAATGAAGAGCCAAGAAGACCGGGCCGTGATCCAGCGCGTTCTCGACGCGGGACTTTCGAGGACCCAGGTAAGTAAACTTGGGGGCTGGGGGCCGGCAATTATAGGATACATTAGGGTGAAAAAACAGGAAGGTTTACAACCTCTTTAAGGTGTCAGCATACCAAGACATTTTGTATAATTTCATGCTCCCAACTTTGTTGTAACAGTTTGGGGATGTCCCCTTCCTGTTCCAACCTGACTGCGCACCAGTGTACAAAGCAAGGTCTATATAGACATGGATGTGGAGGTCAGATGAGTCTGGGCATTTCAAACCTTTGAGATTGACATCACCTGGTCTTCCCAGACAAAGAGAACAATTTATGACACTGGCAGGTCTCAGCTTTGCAAAGGGGGCAGTACAAGATATTAACTCTGCAGGGTGCCCAAACTTTTGCAGACGCCATTTTTTTGTTTTCTGTAATTTTGAAAGTGTAAATGATGGAAATATAATCTAACTTTTTTTTGACAAATTATAAGAATGTCTAATCTGTAATTTGATGCCTTTTGGAGATTTTTCCATCTTTCCTTGGCTACCTAATGCACATTAATACAAATTTTTCCCTGGGGTGCCCAAACTTTCGATCCCCACTGTATATAAGGGGTCCATATAGTGAACTTGGTGTTGAGTTATTCACTTTACGGCAGGGGTGCCCAACCTTTTGAAGAGCGAGGGCCACTTAAGCAACTTGGTAACCATTCGAGGGCCACTATGAGTGGAGCGGGCAGTGAGATCAGAGAGAACCAATGTTTACATCCGGTTTCCATTAAGAACTATGTGGCTGCTGTGATTGGACACAGCAATCACATGGTACAAGACCATGTGATCACCCGGACACATCGGTAATGTGATCCGCTGTGTCCAAGGAACACTCAAATCATGGGGGGCTCGAGTGAGCCGTGGAGGAGCTGCTGATGGAAGGTGACATACTGGTATACGTTAAACTGCAACGGCATTGCTTCCCGTCCACCCATAGCCTATAGATGGTGGACGGGAAGAGGTGGAATTCTAGATCTTTCCCCAACCTGGCTGTAGCCCGCCGTCGGCTGAAAACGGGTCACAGGAATGCAGAAGGAAGTGCCCTCTTGTGATCCACAAGAAAAGTAGAGCCAAACAAGCTTTGAATATACCCCTGCTTAAAATTTCACCATAATCACTACATTTTGAGGAAACCCCCTTACAATGTGCAACTTCCCTTGCAGAGTGAACATTTTGTTTCCAGACTATTATCTATTTTTTCTGAAAGCAGTGAAGAATACAGTTGAATAAAGTTTTAAACCAATTTTTGTTCTTTTATTGATGTTTAGAAGCCGGAATCTCAATGCTCGGTCAATTGTCAACCAGGAACCAGAAAAATGCTGGGAAAATCTATCCACCCTTGTTGCTATGACTGTGTCCCATGTTCAGAGGGAGAGATATCCAATACCACCGGTATATTGTATTCTCATATATCTACTGTATAGGCCCAGACATTTTAGACTGAACAGCCTGGGGGGGGGGGGGTAGGCGCTTTGCAGCAGCAGTTAATGATGGGATGTGGGGTTCCAGCACCTTGTACCTCTGGACCCCTTACATTACACAGCACCCTGCACCTCTGGACCCCTATTACATTACACAGCACCTTGCGCCTCTGGACCCCCTTACATTACACAGCACCCTGGACCCCTTTACATTACATAGCCCCACACCTCTGGACCCTTTACATTACACAGCACCCTGCACCTCTGGACCCCTTTACATTACACAGCACCCAGCACCTCTGGACCCCCTTACATTACATAGCACCGCACCTCTGGACCCCTTTACATTACACAGCCACCCACAGTTTGTTACACAGACACCCCCTAACAGTTCTGGACCCCCTGCATGTTACACATACCTCCCTACAGTACAGACCCCCTCTCTACAGTACAGACCCCATCTCTACAGTGCAGACCCCTCCTTACAGTACAGACCCCCCTACAGTACAGACCCCCCTACATTACAGACCCCCTTTACAATATAGACCCCCCTACATTACATACTCCCTCTACAGTACAGGGGGACATTACAGTCCCCCTCTACAATACAGCCCATACAGACCTCCCCTACATTACAGAGACGTGACCTGTGGCCTGTGTATATATATATATATATATATATATATATATATATATATATATATAGAGATAAAAGTATGTTAAACCCAAATAGGAATGGAATGGAATGTAAACGCGAATGGAATAGGCAGACCCACTTGAACAATCCAATCAATTTTTATCAAATCAGGTAGACCCTTGTACTACATAGGTAGATCTAAAGGAGATTGTCCAATCAAATTGTACAGAAAGTGAGTGGATATAAAAGAAGAGGTGGTATTGTAGTGAGGAAGGTGTGGTCCAGAGCAGTGAACTCGCCCTATCACGCCCTGTTCTGTGATGCAGCAAGGCAGTGCATGATGGGAGGTGAACTACAGGATTTTGTCAAAAATGACTTCTGTTTATTATGAAAAGAGAAATTTTGGTGAACTTAGAATTCAAAATAAATGGAAAAAAGAGGGGTCACAAACTGGCTGCAATTGAGGGACACACTGGCGGCAATTGGGGGCACAAACTGGTGGCAATTGGGGGCACAAACTGGCTGCAATTGAGGGACAAACTTGCGTCAATCGGGGGCACAAGCTGGCTGCAATTGAGGGACAAACTGGCGGCAATTGGGGGCACAAACTGACAGTAATTGGGGGCACAAACTGGTGGCAATCGAAGCCACAAACTGGCAGTAATTGGGGCACAAACTGGCGGCAATTGAGGGACAAACTGGCGGCAATTGGGGGCACAAACTGGCAGTAATTGGGGGCACAAACTGGCAGTAATTGGGGGCACAAACTGGCAGTAATTGGGGGCATAAACTGGTGGCAATTGGGGGCACAAACTGGCTGCAATTGAGGGACAAACTTTTGGCAATTGGGGATACAAACTGGCAGTAATTGGGGGCACAAACAGGCGGCAATCGGAGGCACAAACTGGCAGTAATTGGGGGCACAAACTGGCGGCAATTGGGGGCACAAACTGGCTGCAATTGAGGGACAAACTTACCGCAATTGGGGGCACAAACTGGTGGCAATTGGGGGCACAAACTGGCTGCAATTGAGGGACAAACTTTCGGCAATTGGGGATACAAACTGGCAGTAATTGGGGGCACAAACAGGCGGCAATCAGAGGCACAAACTGGCAGTAATTGGGGGCACAAACTGGCGGCAATTGGGGGCACAAACTGGCTGCAATTGAGGGACAAACTTACCGCAATTGGGGGCACAAACTGGCGGCAATTGGGGGCACAAATTGGCGGCAATTAGGGGCACAAACTGGTGGCAATTGGGGGCACAAACTGGCTGCATTTGGGGGCACAAACTGGCTGCATTTGGGGGCACAAACTGGCAGCAATTGGGGGCACAAACTGGCAGAAATTGAGGGCAAAAACTGGCAGCAATTGGGGGCACAAACTGGCTATAATTGGCGGCAATTAGGGGCACAAACTGGTGGCAATTGGGGGCACAAACTGGCTGCATTTGCTGGCACAAACTGGTTGCATTTGGGGGCACAAACTGGCAGCAATTGGGGGCACAAACTGGCAGAAATTGAGGGCAAAAACTGGCAGCAATTGGGGGCACAAACTGGCTATATTTTAGGGGACAAACTGGCAGGGTTTGAAGGGCACATTGGCTGCAATTAATGGGCACGGTGGCGGCAATTGATGTTTTTTTTTTTTCAGTTTGTTTGCACTCCGCAAAAAAAATTGAGCACTAGCCGCCACTGACTGTACCCAGTCAGTGGGAACCAGAATTATTGTTGGTTTGTAGGGGATCAAATACTTTTTTTACTCACTGAACTGCAACTCAATATATTTGTATCCTGTGTATTTTTTTCTGCATTTTTGGTTGATATTCTGTCTCTATCATTTAAAATTCATGCAAAAAAAATTATAGACCCTTCATTTTTTTGTAAGTAGGCCAACTTACGAAAACCTGCAGGAGATCAAATAATTATTTTGCCCACTGTATGCCAAAATTAAATTTGCTCTGGTCTAAATAGAGGAATTACCCCCCCCTTTAGAATTCAAGTTTAATTATTTATCACAAATTATAATATTTTGTTGCTCTTTGGCAGATACCGAGAATTGCATGAGATGCACAGAGGGGGAATGGCCCAATGAGAAGAAAGATCGGTGTATTCCAAAATGTCAGGAATTTCTCCCCTACACAGATGATATCTCTATAATATTTATATTCATTTCTTTATCACTCTGCATTGTGACTCTCTTAGTAATAACAATTTTTATATCCCATCTAAACACCCCGATCGTCAAAGCCAATAACAGAAATCTGAGCTTTGTTCTCCTTGTCTCCATCTTGTTGAGCTTCCTCTGTGTGTTCTTGTTCCTTGGCCAGCCACTGGATGTAACCTGTATACTGCGTGTCATGACATTTGGAGTCATCTTCTCCATAGCCGTCTCTTCCCTTCTTGCGAAAACAATCATGGTTTACATCGCGTTCAAAGCCACCAAACCTGGAAGCTACTGGAGAAACTGGCTTGGAAGCAAACTGGCCAATTCCATAGTATCAGTGTGTTCATCCATTTAAGTAATAATATGTATTATCTGGATGTCTTTATCTCATCCTTATAAGGAAATGGACACTCAATCTTATCAGGACAAGATCATCATTCAGTGTAATGAAGGGTCAGTTATCGGGTTCTACTCTATGTTGGGTTATATGGGGTTTCTGGCAGCTGTGAGTTTTGTTCTGGCATTCATGGTGAGGACATTACCGGACAGTTTTAATGAGGCCAAATACATCACCTTCAGCATGCTGGTGTTCTGCAGTGTCTGGATTGCCATGATCCCGGCCTATCTGAGCACCAGAGGGAAATACATGGTGGCTGTGGAGATATTCGCCATATTGGCCTCAAGTGCTGGACTTCTAAGCTGTATATTTCTTCCTAAATGTTTCATAATTCTATTTAAGTCCAAACTGAACACTCAGGCATGTTTGCTTGGAAACAAAAACCGTAATTAGTCCATTATACTCTTTCTTCATAAAATGTAGACTCTTTTCTTTCATTAGTTACACTTTATTCATTAAAAAATATGTGTTTATCAACAGTAATAATTTATTGTTGTGCAAATGTTGTAAAAAATACAATTATTTTAAATGGTACAAAGAAGCTGAAAGATAAATGGTTATAGGGGTATATAGGGATGGGTAAAAAGTGTTCCAAAGGGCCATTTTTCTATACAACATATAGAATATGTAAAAGATAATACAATTTGTAGGAGCTTTTTATTTTTTTTTATTTTACAAATAAACATATTTCTAACAGTAAATGTGTTTTTCTTTGAAAAATACCGTATATACTCGAGTATAAGCCAAGTTTTTCAGTACATTTTTTTTGTTCTGAAAAAGCCCCCCTCGGCTTATACTTAAAGGATCAGTAAAGGAAAAATGTTTTAATGCTAAATAGCTTGCTTTACCTTATAGCAGTCCTGCTTTCATGTCCTCCATGTCCGTTTTTGCTTAGAAGTTGCTGTAATCCCTTGCTGAACTCCACACTTCCTGCTTGTCCGGCTCCTTATGAAAAAACTCATGGTTAGAGTTGAGCGGACACCTGGATGTTCGGGTTCGGACCCGAACCCGAACTTTAAAAAAAAAGTTTGGGTTCGGAAACCCGAACCCAAACTTCGAACCCCATTGAAGTGAATGGGACACAGACTTTTAGTAAAAAAAAAAAAAAAAATGCCCGGAGGTCCCCGTAAATTCAATAACCCTTAAGGTCTGGTATGGATATTAAGGGGAACCCCGCCGTCAATTAAAAAAAAAAAAGACGTGGAGTTCCCCCTAAAAATCCACACCAGACCCCTTATCCGAGCACGTTGACCTGGCCGGCCGCAGAAAAGAGGGGGGGACAGAGTGCGGCCCCCCCTCTCCTGAACCGCACCAGGCCACATGCCCTCAACATTGGGAGGGTGCTTTGGCGTGCCCCCAAAGCACCTTGTCCCCATGTTGATGGAGACAAGGGTCTCATCCCCACAACCCTTGCCCGGTGGTTGTGGGGGTATGCGGGCAGGGGGCTTATCAGAATCTGGAAGACCTCTTTAACAAAGGGGACCCGAGATCCTGGCCCCCCCTGTGTGAAATGGTAATGGGGTACACTGTACCCCTACCATTTCACGAAGGAAGTGTAAATAATAGTTGTCTGAAAAAAAAACACACACACCGTAGAACAAAATATTTTATTAATTAAACCAAATAAAAATCCAGCGGTGAATATAGACGATCGGTTAGATCGGGGATCCTCAAACTACGGCCCTCCAGATGTTGTAGAACTACACATCCCATGAGGCATTGTAACACACTGACATTCACAGACATGACTAGGCATTATGGGAATTGTAGTTCCTGAACAACTGGAGGGCCGTAGTTTGAAGACCCATGGGTTAGATCGTTCCCCTTAATATCCATATCAGACCTGAAGGGCCTGTTAATGGAATTTGGGGGGACCCCCACACTATTTTTTTTATGAATGAATCATCTCTGAATTGCCAGAGCCGACAATTCATTATAGCTGCAAAGCCGGTTTTAAATGCCCTTTTTTCTTTCTGAAATGACACTTTGTGCAGGGACAGTTCTATGTACGGGAAACATGTGCTTTTTCACATGCTGACTTTACACCGCCCCTAGGTACGAAATTTAAAGTAATATTACACTTTTATTGTTTCCCTTTTAGCATTATTAAATTCACTGCTCTAGAAAAAACGGCCATTTTAAAAACTTTTTTTTGCATTGATACATGTCCCCTGGGGCAGGACCCAGGTCCCCAAACACTTTTTAGGACAATAACTTGGATATTAGCCTTTAAAATTAGCACTTTAGATTTCAAATGTTCGAGTCCCATAGACTTTAACAGGGTTCTAAAGTTCACACAAACATTTGGTGTATTCGCAATTTCTGGTGCGAACCGAACCCAGGGGTGTTCGGCTCATCCCTGTTTTTGGGGACCAGTTGATGTTTTCCAAAGAAAACTGACTGTAATGCCACGTACACACGACCGTTTTTCGGGATGTAAAAAAAGATGGAGGAGGAGGGGAGAGTGCAGGATTCTGGATTATTAAAGGGACACAGCCACCCGAACTAAGGACACATACTAAGAACCCAGGAACGGGAGAGCCGTATGATGGAGCAGCTATAATTCTATTACACATTCTACCCCAGCAGGGGTGAGTGCCTCTGGTGAGTGGGGACCTATAAAGGGGAGCACCGGATTCACTGCGAGAATCACCTACTGTATTTTAAGTGATCACCCACCTTATTTAGGTGCACCTTGGACTATTCTTTATTCAATTATTTAGTTACAAAATTATTTTGCTTTGAATTCACTCCACATGGACTAATGTTTTTGTCATTGGATATTGACTTTTGGATTCTGATGATCCTCACTGGAACACTCCTTTAGAGATTATCTAAGGAGTTTATTACTTATTGTGTTCACAAAATGTAAACCAGGAGACCACTCATTACCTATAGTGGTTGCTGCTGGCTTCATTTATATATTATTTTATTGTGTTTCACTGTATTAGATTTCAATTTAAGCATAGGTGGGTTGTACATCTGGAACCTGGTCATACATAGTATCTGCTAGATCTGCACAACCCAGTCTGATGTATTAAAGTCTGAATGATCTGAATAATGCGCCCCCTTTCTGATCATCCACCGCTGCGCACAGGGAGATGTGAGTAGAAATAGCCTAGCTGCTGTTTTGTAAAATAAGTAAATGTGAGAACCAAAAAGAAAAAAAACACCAAACATATGTGACTATATAAAGTGTAGCATTCCAAAAACAGCGCTGAGAAAATATATTGCAATTCTCCTAAAATAACATTGAAAATCACAGTGCAAAAAGAATGTAAGAATCTGTAAGATAAGATAAGTGCATAAATCAAGCCGTGAAAGTCATGTGTATTTAGACAAGCAGTCCATAGAGTGATCTAAATTCTTCAGAGATCTTCCACCACACCAAGGTGAACAGTGTTTCCACCACCCGTCAAAATGGTCACTCACCGGAACTAATTGCCTCAGCACTTGCGTACCTAGGCAGTTCAGCTTAATATCATCAAGGGAAATCCTCAAGCGATAATGTGATGTCCTCTAAAGTGCTCCAAAAACGTAAAGGAAATAAAGGAAAATACCATAGTGTAATACCGTAAAAAAGTTCAGTGTCTCTATGCACTTCAAAAAACAACATAACAGTGATCCGTCTCTGTTACAATTCTGTGGGTTAGAGTGTGTTTACCCCTCTTGGAGGGGCTCCAACAGAGTGCGAGATCTATCTCAACGTGAAACCCAATGGATCTTCTTATTGAAATGTTTATGGCCTAAGGGCCTTAATATGTTTGGTGTTTTTTTTCTTTTTGGTTCTCACAGTCTGATGTATTGGTGACACTTCTTACCTGCACCAACCATTATATATTTTTTATTTACCAATTTTTTGCGTGGTACACACTTTTCTGATTCATTTTATTCTGACACATCCTTAACCATGGCATAATCCTACTCATGCTTACCTTTTTAGGACGGGGAAGGTTGCCCCTACTGGCCACACTCACCCATTCACTGGGGTATATTTACTGGCACCACCCAACAACCTACTAGTGACAGCGCCACCACCCCCACCCCTCATCTCTCTTACACCTATTTATACTTTCTTTGGGCAGTGTACATATAGGGGGGGGGGGGGCTGCAGTCCACTACCTTACATTACATTTATTTACTCCCCATTTTCACTCTCCTAAGCACAGTTTACCTATTTTCAGTGGAAATATGGTCCTTCCAGAAGGGTTTCCTTCAGCGGTGGAACCCAGGGCTTCAAGTTCACTCTATCCAAATCTCATCCATGCGGGAGAGCCTTTCTTTGTGGCTACAACAGAGGAACCTCCTCAATTGTCACTCCATCACACCTGTGTCTTGGGTCACCATCACTACAGATACCAGCAACAGGGGCTGACAGAAGTAGCCCAAGGCATATGGAATTTTCCCTCACAGGATAGTTTCTAATGTTCTGGAACTCTGGGCAGCGTTCTGCGCTCTGTAGGCCTTTCACCACTTAACAGCAGGAGCGTCAGTCCTCTTAAGACTGGTCTACCTCCCTGAAGTCCAGAACGTTCAGGCAGATTTTCTGTTGAGAATTTCTCTGGACAACGAGTGGACTTCCCTTTAGGTGGGTCCTGTCCCTGGGGGTCATTCCAAAAGTAGACTTGTTTGCCTTTCTGTGCAACTTCAGACTAGAGAGATACTACATGAGGTATCGGTATCCCCAGGCTTTCAGGTATATGCTATGACAGACCATTGGCGGTTCCACAGGGCCTATGCCTTTCCCCCGGTTCCTATCATTCTCCGGTTTCTGTCGAGGCTCAGGATAGAAGAAGCAGAGATAGTGACAATTGTCCTGTACTGGCCAAACAGGCCATGGTTTCCACTGTTGATGCAACTCAGCTTCCGGGACCCAGTTCCTCTACCCTACATCCATGCCCAGCCCATCTACATCTGATGATCTGGCTCTTGAGAAGGGAAGGTTGGAGGCCATAGGCTGTACAAGTAGGGCCATCTCCACATTATTAAATGCCACTAGAGCAGGCACCAACAGGGTCTACCAGAGGATTTGGAAAAAAGTTTGCAGACTACACCACTTCCACTGCAGGTTCTTGCAAAAACCCAAAGATACATGATATTCTGGGTTTCCTACAATCAAGCTTGGATCTCATTGTCAGTCAGCTCGCTGCGAGTCCAAGTCTCTGCAATCTCTGCCTTTATGTGTGTTTCCTGGGCTAGACACCCTTTTACTCAGTAGTTGTTTAGATGAGCAATAAAGCTCAGACCTCAGAAAAAGCCAAGATTCTCTAATTGGGATCTTCCCCTTGTCTTGGATTTTTTCTTAGGTAGAGAGTTGGAACATGAAGATCAGTCCTCCTCTATCAAATAACTCTCTCTAAAAGTTGCCTTCTTGTTGGCTATAACATCGGCCAACAGGGTCTCTGAAATCATCTCTCTGGGATGCAAGAAGACATTTTTAACCTTTATAATTCCTATGTTGGGTTTAAAACCCAAAGTGGCATCTGTGTTTCATGACAACCAGGAGACTACCATTCCAACGTTCAGATCTACCGAGGATTCCAGTGTTTCTTCCTTTAGATATTGGAAAAACTCGGAGTCAGTATCTTGAAGCTACAGCTTCTTTCCGTCAGACCGACCACCTGTTTGTTCTTCTTTTATGGGAAGAATAAGGTAATGCGTGCCTCTTCCAGATATATCGCAGCATGGATTGTTCAGGCCATTTAGTGGGCCTTCAAAGCCAAGGGCTTGGTACCTCCAGAAACAGTGACTGCTCAGTCAACTAGAAGTGTGTCTTAATCATGGGCGGCGTCGCGTCACGTGGCTCCAGAAGTTATTTTCAAGGTAGCCTTGTGGTCTTCAAGTAACACGTTCAAGGCACACTACTGCGTAGAGTCAGCCTTGTTAATTTTGGTTTACATATCTTGTCTGTTGATGGTGCCAATTAAACCTTCTTTGCTTTTGTCCAGCACTCTGCCCACCCGGGTGTGGATGGCTAGTTATTTCCCACACGTAGGCTGCCATGGAGTCTGTCAGGAAAACGGAAAATGTATATCAAATACTTACCGTAATTTTCCTTTCCTGATGGACTCTGTGGCTGGAGTAGGCTAAATTATGGAACACAGCCTCTGGCTCAGAGCAAAGATTTATGGGAGACGGGTCCTATGAGTGGGCGAGATTAACCCACACGTAGGCTGCCATGGAGTCACCAGGAAAGGAAAATTACGGTAAGTATTTGATATAAATTTTCCGTTTTTTTTCCCCTCAGTTTAGGCCGATACATATTCGTCTACATATTTTCCATAAAAATAAAATCACAATAAGTGTTTATTGATTGGCTTGCGCAAAATTTATAGCGTTTACAAAATAGGGTATGGTTTAATTGCATTTTTCTTTAAAAAAATTTTTTTACTACTAATGGCGGCGATCAGGTTTTTTTTTTCAGTACTGCCACATTATGGCGGACACTTCGGACACTTTTGACACATTTTTGGGACCATTGGCATTTTTATAGCGATCAGTGCTATAAAAATGCATTGATTAGTATAAAAATGCCACTGGCAGTGAAGGGGTTAACACTAGGGGCGAGGAAGGGCTTAATCATGTTCCCTGTGTGTGCTATAACTGAAGGGGGGGTGGACTGACATGGGGAAATGACAAATCGCTGTTCATACATTGTATGAATAGACGATAGGTAATCCCCGCCCCCCTGACAGGACCGGGAGCTGTGTGTTTACACACACAGCTCCCGGTTCTTGCTCTGTAACGAGCGATCACTGGGCACGTGCGTCGGCGTCAGGGGAAAGTGGGGGGCGCACTGTTTGGAAACAAAAATAATTAGTTCCACATTAACTTTTAATGGCATGCAATAGCGCATGCGGCCCTGTTGATGGGGACAAGGGCCTCATCCCCACAACCCTTGCCCGGTGGTTGTGGGGGTCTGTGGGCGGGGGGCTTATGGGAATCTGGAAGATCCCTTTAACAAAGGGGACCCCCAGATCCCGCCCCCCCTATGTGAATTGGTAATGGGGTACATTGTACCCCTACCATTTCACAAATAAAGTGTAACAAATTGTAAAAAAACACAGACACCGTTGGGAAAGTCCTTTATTAGAAATAAAAAAATAAAAATAAAAAAAGATTCCAGTGATGGTAATCCACTCTCAGTCTCTGCTCCAACGCTGTCGATATCCTGCGATGGGTGATCTCCTCCCCGGGGTCTAGCGATGAGATGATCTCCTCTTCACCCAGATGCAGGATCCAGCAATGAGATGTCCGCAGCGCAGAGCATCCTGTCTCCACCAGAGACTACCTGGGAATGATGCGGCGAGAGCCAGTGACAGCTTTTATGTAGCTGAGGGCGGGGCCACCCGTCACATTACCTTGTCCCCTCTTATGCAATGGGAAATCTCTGTTACATCAGAGGGGGACCCCCCGACCACCGGGCAAGGGTTGTGGGGATGAGGCCCTTGTCCCAATCAACATGGGGACATGGTGCTTTGAGGGGTCACAGACCTCCAAAGCATCTTCCCCATGTTGAGGGCATGTGGTCTGGTATGGTTCAGGAGGGGGGGTGCGATCCTGTGGCCTGCCAGATTGCGTGCTTGGATAAACATGGACATGGATATTTGGGGGGAACCCCACGCCATTTTCTTTTTGATGCAGGGTTCCCCTTAATATCCATACCAGACCTGAAGGGCATGGTAATTGAATTTGGAGGGACCCCCACACATTTTTTTCTTAATGACTTTTCTCTGTATTGCCGGAGCCGACAATTCATTATAGCCGCGAGTCGGTTTTAAATGACTTTTTTTCCTTCAGAAATTACACTTTGTGCAGTGACAGTTCTAAGCACGGAAAACAAGCACTGCTTTACAGGCATACTATACACTCCCCCCCCCCCCCAGGTATGAAATGTAAAGGAATATTTCACTTTTATTGTTTCACTTTAAGCATTATCAAAATCACTGCTCCCAAAAAAACGTCCGTTTTTAAAACTTTTTTTTGCATACATGTCCCCTGGGACAGGACCCGGGTCCCCAAACACATTTTAGGACAAAAACTTGCATATTAGCCTTTAAAATTAGCACTTTAGATTTCTCCCATAGACTTTCCCAGGGTGTTCTGTGGCTTTTCGAATTTGCTGCGAATACCCCATATTGTTTGCTGTTCGGCGAACAGGCAATGTTCAAGTTGAACATGAGTTTGACTTGAACTCGAAGCTCCTCCCTAGTCAGCAGAATGGCACTGCTGGGCAGATCAACATATATATACGTCGCCTTTAACCACTTGCTTACTGGGCACATATACCCCCCTCCTGCCCAGGTGAAATTTTAGCTTCTGGCACTGCTTCATTTTAACTGACAAATGCGCGGTCGTGCAACGTAGCTCCCAAACAAAATTGGTGTCCTTTTTTCCCCAAAAGTAGAGCTTTCTTTTGGTGGTATTTGATCACCTCTGCGGTTTTTATTTTTTGCGCTATAAACAAAAATAGAGCGACAATTTTGAAAAAAAAAATACAATATTTTTTACTTGTTGCTATAATAAATAGCCCAATTTAAAAAAAAAAAACATTTTTTTTCTCAGTTTAGGCCGATACGTATTCTACATATTTTTGGTAAAAAAAAAAAAAATCGCAATAAGCGACTGGTTTGCGCAAAAGTTATAGGGGCAGATTCACAAAACAATTACGCCTGTCTAACTGGGGTTAGACAGGAGTAATTTCAAATTTTGCGCGCCGTATCACTAGTTTGAATCCTCAAACCATGATACGGCGGCTTCGGGCTTCGATCCGAGAGGCTTACGTCTTCCGTCTTCCGTCTTCGGATCTACGCTGCCATCTATTTGCGGCCGCTGGGAGGAGTTCGCGTCGTTTTGGTGCGTCGGGATATGCAAATGTGTTTTTACGGGGATTCACGAACATACGAGCGGGCGTCGCAATCGTTTTCGTCTATTTTTTACTACGTAATGTTAGAGCAGCTTTTTGCTGCTCTAACTTTACTTAGCCCATGTTAAGTATGGCCGTCGTTCCCGCTTCGAATTTATTTAAATTTTTATTTTGTTTACGTAACTCGTCGGGACGTGGATCGGCCGTAAAGTACGCTACATAAACAACGAATGACGTCACGACGTGATTTCGCGCAATGCACGGCGGGAAATTTGCGAACGGAGCATGCGCAGATCGATCGCCGCGGGAACGCGCCTAATTTAAATGTTTCACGCCCCCTACTCGCGCAGATGGATTGCGACGGGAGAAATACACTACGCCGCCGTCGTTTACCGGAGAAAATCTACCTGAATTCCACGTAGAGCAAGGTAAAAAACGGCGGCGTAGTGTATTTCTGATACGCTACGCTAAGCAAAATGTCTGTGAATCTGCCCCATAGCGCCTACAAAATAGGGGACATTCACAAATATGTCCGTAGAGTCGATATCAAACAGTATTTTGCCGGTATTCCAAGTAAGGAAGGTGGACTTGCCCAACTTTCCGGCACTCTGGATTGGCTAATGCCTCAACTTATAATCCCCCTGGAACCTTGCCCCCTTCATTGAGGTTATTCAGCGATGTAGTCTTACGTGATTTGGAAATAGTCAAAATTACCAACAGTAAGATGGATAAAAAACTTGAAAAAGGACTCGACTCTCTTTATAACAACAAGGTATTGGTAAACCTCCCTGCGGATAAAGGGGGAGGAATTGTGGTTCTCGATTGGACCGAATATCTTAAGGAAATGCATAAGGTTGTTGATGACTGTGATACATATATCCCTTTACCTGGGAATCCTGTCATCCAATATAGAAACATATTGCAGGAATTGGTACAGAAGGGTTTTAAACAGGGTATTCTCAATGAAAAATAACAATTGTCCCCTCTACACAGGGCCCATAGGATTCCAGTGCTCTACTGTCTACCCAAAATACATAAGAGTCTTACTTGCCCCCCAGTCGACCAATAGTAAGCGGTATCGACTCATAGACATAGTACAAAGTACATAGACCATTTCCTTCAGCCCCTGGTCCAACAAGTATCATCTTATTTGAAGGACACGAGGCATGTAATTAATTTATTATCTCAAGTGAACCCAATGAACAAATGTGGATGGTGACAGCTGATGTCACATCGTTATATACCATCATCCCACACCATCCAGGGATTTTGGCGGTGAAATGTTATTTGGATCTTTTTTCAATTTACCTAAACCCCAAAGGGACTACATTATGGACTTATTAGAATATGCAGCAGGGCAGAACTAATTTTGGTTTGACCGCCAATATTATCGGCAAACATGTGGTGTTGCCATGGGGGCTAAGTATGCCCCCAGTTTGGCTAACCTATTTATGGCTAAGTGGTGAGAGGACATCGTCTATAAGGACCGGAGCCCACATTTGATTTCATTGGCTAGGTACATTGACGACTTCCACCTCCTATGGGGTGGCACCAAACATCAACTAGATGAGTTTTTTTCCTCACTCAATAACAATGAGTGAGGGATTCGTTTTTTCAATGATACTAGTCAGGAAACAATTAATTTGCTGGATCTCACAATAACAAACGATAATGGTTCTAAGTCCTATTTCAAACAGACTCACTCAGAACTCGTTTATCCCTCTGGGAAGTTGCCACAACGACTCCTGGTTGAGGTCGGTTCTCAAGAGTCAGTTCGTCAGATTGAGACAAAAAAGTACGGCAATGGATGACTATAGACATCAGGCAGGGATGTTAAAAATTAGATTACAAGAGAAGGTTTATGACCAGTAGTCCCTAGAGATCACCATTGAGGAAGTAGCAAATATTGACAGATCTCAATTATTGGATGCTCGTCCTTACAAAGGAAAGACCAATGATACCTTTTATCACAACTTTTTCAACACAACATTATGTGATTAAGAAAATTATACGCAAACATTGGCACTTGCTTGGCAACGATGGGATTATTAACACATTTTTGCCAGCTAACCTTCAGGTAATTTTTTAGGGGAGTCCTTTCTCTTAGAGATAGGGTGGCCCCTAATGTGGCCGATCCTCTGACCAAAAAGGTATATTTTTTTCAAAAACAACTATCTGGCTATCATCAGTGCCGCAGGTGCCAAGTATGTATATTGAATAAGTTCAAAGCAAGGAAGACTGATTCCTTTTTTTCCACTAGCACTTCTAAGGAACAGCCTTTTATCACCTGCAGCTCAACGGGTATAGTATACCTGTTGCAGTGCCCGTGAGGGCTCCAGTATATTGGCAGGACCAAACGGTCTATGCAGATCAGGTTAGGTGAACACATCACCAATATTAAAACAGGCTTCCAACATCATTCGGTTTCCAAGCACTAAGGCATTCATCATGATCGTAATCCGGAGAACACAGTTGTCTTGGGAATCAATACATTTTACCCACATTGGAGGGGTAGTTCGCTAGTCAGAGAGCTTTCAAAACTCGAGATGGCTTGGATTTATCGGGTGTGGTGTTACAACCCTTAGGGCCTTAACATTGACACCGATGTTAATGCTTTTATAGATAATGGGTAAACATTGAGTTTACATTTCTCCCTCTTCGAACTTGGTTTATATGTTCCCGATACCCTGATGTATGTGAACCAGCTCAGAAGTCCGGGTAAATCTCCAGTTTTTGTGATTTGCATTATTTAAGAAAGGGATCAATAGTTTGAATTTAGTCTCACATATATCTGTATAATTTGGACTTCCCGGCCATTATCAATTGGTTGAGATTGGAATCGTGTGTTTTTATATAAATTTGGGTGTCAACATCTGCCTGATTTTGATATCACACACTGACAATATATAAAAAAAATTTGCATGTGAAATTTTTGCATGTAAAATAATTTTCTGTGTATTTTTGTTCTGTTTAATTCAACTAGGACTTTGGGCAATATTGTTGGATGTAATCAGTGAACAATTGGTCATAGTTTTCCCACCAACTTACTAGACGGTGCATCACTGGCACCTTTTGTGATATTGGTTTTAACCAATGGTGTTTTTTCAGTTGATCGTGATTTGATGTGTTGTCTGTGGGAGACACTATGTATATTGACTGATTACATCTGCAGGTTTTTCCTGATTGATTCATGTTTGAATTGATTAGTATATGTGAGCTAGCCATCCAAATTTTTTGGAGCGAGTAGTTGAAAATATTCCTTTTCCTCATTTTACCTTAATTGGGCAATTCTTAGGTTCAATTGCTCAAAGCACACAATTTGTCTTTGGACGTTGTCATTGATATTCATGGATTATCTGCCGATTTATGGATATTGTCTATTATATTACATATTTTTACTTTTCATTATTTTAATTTATAAAAATAATTTTTTGTAGTTACAACTTTATCCGCTGTCATCTAGCTGATAATTGTCCCTTTTTTTAAATGATTGCCTACAGTTTTTTACCATTAGGACTGCTGCGGCGAAATATTTCAGATAGTATTGGAAAAATTATCCACTTCAATATGGTGGATTAGTGGGGGGGGGGGGATTCCTGGAGCTCTGAGCTGGGCGTTTCCGTTTTAAGTCAGCAAAACCGATCGTGTCCCTGAATGACGTCATCTGTGATGAAACGGTGAAGGGAGGAACGGCGTGCTGACGTCACCGACGAGACGACGCTAGAATCCCGAAAGGACTGGCGGATAGTGAGAGCCGGCCGGCTTGAACATTTTTTAAGACACGCTTCTAACTACATATACATTGTAAGTGTATTTCTTTGCTTTTTAATAAATTAATATTAACAGTAGTACACTGAGGAAGTGTTTGTATTTCTATGGGGACTAGACATGTGCATTCGTTTTTGTTAGAATGCATTTTCGTTCGCAAATCTGTTTTTTTCGTTATCGTTTTAACAAACGATAACGAAAGCGCAAGAAACTAAAACCGAAAGATCTGACATAAAAAATGCTTTATTTTCGTTTTCGTTGCGGTAAATATTCAATATAGAGGGATTCAATGCTGACTGAATACAGTGAATGAATAGCAATCTGTCTATCGAACCTGATATACACACACATACGGTACTTTTCGACATCATAGGGAAAAGATTTGACATCATAGGGAAAAGATTCAACATCATAGGGAAAAGATTTGACACTATAGAAATAATAGATTCGACATTACAGAGATTAGATTTCGATTTATGAGAAAATAGATTCGACATTATAGAGAACAGAAGGCTTATGGTGTATATTGAAAGTGCTAAGCAGATTTGACAGAGAAGACATACTGCACTCGTACATTTTAATGTACGATTCGGCGTAAATTTTCGAAGTTCTGTCGAATATTCTTTAACCATTCGACAGAAACCAAGTATTATTGGATTTTCGGACGAAAGCTATTCCCCAACGAAAAACAAAATAAATCAAAACGATTTTCGGGAGTAACTAAATACATTTATTTTCTAGACGAAAACGAAAAAACGAAACGAAAAATTCCAGTCTGCACATGTCTAATGGGGACCATCCATATGTGAGAGATACTGAGGATCCTTAACACTGAGGAGACAGGAAGTCTTGCCATTCAGTATAGGGAGACCCCGGGCGGGGTAACTAGCCACAGGCTGTTGTGATCTCCTGACAAGAGATCTGTAGAGTTGGTAAGGAGATTTATTATAAGAGGTGGAGATCTTTAACATCTTATCACTTTTTCTCTGGTGTTTATTCATTTGAAGTCACTGCTGATCAACATACTGAAGGACTGTTAGGCCGCGTACACACGAGGAGACATGTCCGCTGAAACTGGTCCGATCTTGTGTATGGCCTAGCGGACAGGTTTCCAGCGGACAAAAGTTTCTAAGCATGCTTAGAAACTTGTCCGCTGGAAACCTGTCCGTCAGACATGTCCGATGGTTAGTAAGCCTAACCATCGGACCGAAATCCCGTGCATGCGTCGAATTGATTCGACGCATGCGTGGAAGCATTGTACTTCCTTGTTTGCGCACGTCGCCGCGCCACCGTCACGTCACCATGTTCTCTGTCCTATGGGGATTTTGGTCTGATGGTGTGTACACACATCAGACCAAAATATCCCTGGAGACATGTCCGATGAAAATGACGCGGACCGGTTTCATCGGACATGTCTCCTCGTATGTACAGGGCCTTACTCTAATGTGTCACCTCTGATTATCATTCACTGCTTTTGAGATCATACCAATCACAGTGTTATGAATATATGAATGAGTTTATTCACTTATTGGACCTTATATTTATTCCACTGATTAATTCACATATACATTAATTCACTTTGATGTTTTGTTCATGTACTTTGTTTTTTGTCTTTCATATATCATGTATGCGCTATTATTGCATTACAGCGCTGCTATGTTTTCTCCTAATTTTTTCTATTGTGTGTATCTCACGTAATTGGTTGCAGCAGCAGTTGCTGTAACATTTTTTAGTTTTGTTTTTATTCATATTCACTGAGACAGTGCAGTATTTTTCCTTACACATTTATTTCAAGAATAACAGGATAAAACAGGCAATGCATTTCAGGGCTCCAACATCAGCCCCTTCACCAGTGGCGTTGCTAGGGGATGGCTCCTGGGGCTATAGCCCTGATTCTGGGGCCCATAGCCCCGAGTTTCTTACCAGTTGCAGCCAGCGGTGCCGTACATTCGCAGTGACAGTCCTGGTCCCTGCTCGCAACTGACTGACATTCCAGTTGTGGTTGGTTGCATCGTCTAGCAACCCACCCTGTGACTCCGCTTCCCGGCATTCAGCGGAGAATGGAACTTTCTGGCTTGCAGACCTGTCCTGGAATGGCTTCTGCCACACCTCCTGGCATTACTGTCTCCTCAGTATGAATAAAGTGATACTCCCGCGCTGTCTGTGAAATAGTGGATGAGGGGGAAAGGGAGAGGGTTGGGAGCACTGCTGCAAACACTAGAAGAGTCTACCTCAATAGACACAAGGAAATATATGTGCAAGTGAAAGGAGTCCAGGAAAGACAAAATTAATTTAGGAAGTCCAGTACTGGAAAATAAAGATAAAAATTAAAATAACAGTAAATTCCTCAAGGAAGGGAACAGATGAGGAGAGACCCAGCAGCCAATTCTGTGAAAGAAGTCGAGCCGTCACCCAAGAACAACACGCACACCTCAGGTGGTCCCAGCAGCTCACCTCATGGCTACCAGATATAGCCTAGCCAGCTGCTTTCACGCGGAGTCCAAATGAAGGTAGAATGTTCTTAAAGTCCTGGGATCATGTGCATCTATGTAAGTGCATAGAGTGCAGGCGTTTTTGGCTCCCCTTTCATATCAGTATCACACTATATATTGTTGTGTATCCTCTCCCCGTGTGTGGTGCCTGATCCCAGGACTTTAAGAACATTCTACCTTCATTTGGACTCCGCGTGAAAGCAGCTGGCTAGGCTGCTGGGTCTCTCCTCATCTGTTCCCTTCCTTGAGGAATTTACTGTTATTTTTATTTTTATCTTTATTTTCCAGTACTAGACTTCCTAAATTAATTTTGTCTTTCCTGGACTATACTTTGCCGTTTATGTGTTACCATCAGTTTACCAATTGGAGATGTTTATTGCTGTCTAGGTGTATCATTGTTATTTAGCTAACACTTTTTCACTTACCGTGCCCCTTTCCCACACCCATTTCCTAGCCTTGTGCCCTTTCTCAATTTATTTTCACAGCGCAGACTCCTTTCACTTGCACATACTGTCTCCTCAGTGGTTGGTTGCTATCAACCAAACAACCAGTTTGTCTAACTCCGATCCCTCCCAGTATGGAACCTTCTCATTTAGACCTGGCTGCTGCCAGTGCCCCGCCTCCCCCTTCACATGTTGTGAATTTAAAGAAGGTAAGAAACTTTAGGAGGCTTATATTTAATGCTAGAGAAGGAGCAGTTCTGGGGACCCTTATGTAAGGGGGACAGCTTTCTGGGTCCCCTCAAGTAAGGGGGCTTTCTGGGGACCCTGATGTAACAAGGAGGGCTCTATGGACCCTGATGTCAGGAGGGGGGTCTCTGGGGACCCTGATGTAACAAGAAGAGCTCTGGGGACCCTGATATACGGAGGGGGCTCTTTGGAGACCATAATGTAACAAGGAGGGCTCTGGAGACCCTTATGTATGAAGGGCCACTCTCTGAAGACCATGATGTAACAAGGAGGGCTCTGAAACCCTGATGTATGGAGGGCGGATCTCTGGGGACCATGATGTAACAAGGAGGGCTCTGGGGACACTGATACATGGAGGGGGCTCTTTCGAGACCATGATGTAACATGGAGGGCTCTGGAGACCCTTATGTATGGAGGGGGGCTCTTTGGGAACCATGATGTAACAAGGAGGGCTCTGGAGACCCTGATGTATGAAGGGCGGTTTTCTGTGTACCATGATGTTACAAGGAGGGCTCTGGAGACCCTGATGTATGAAGGGCGGTTCTCTGTGTACCATGATGTTACAAGGAAGGCTCTGGAGACCCTGATGTATAGAGGGCGGCTCTCTGGGGACCATGATGTAAAGCATATTACTTTATTTACTTCAATGCTATGGGCTCTAGCCCTAGATCTTTTGTAGACCTAACAACGCCCCTGCCCTTCACCAAGGATTAACCAAATAAAAAGTTGACAATCTGGTGACTGGTGACTTAATTTTGTAAAACACATTGGTAGGCCTCTCCAATTTCTAGATCAGAGTTTTGAATACACAAACCAGGGTCATTGTAGTAACTGCTTGGCTTGCAGAAGCTGCCTACCTACTAATCAAATGCCCTATTGTGAATACACCAACATAATGACATTAAATTAAACAAAAGAACATCAACCACTTTCAGCCCCAGATTTCATTGCCGTCTACTTACATTAGTATTAAAAAAAAATCACACAGGATTTACACAACTTTCATCCAGGATTAACACAATTTTCCATTTGAATCTCAGTAGATTTGGGTGAAAGCAATGTGAATCTTGTGTAAAAACATATATAAACCGATCCTTAGAAGTAGTTACTCGTGTCTATTTGTGCTATCAAGTAAACATGATTGTGTATTCAATTTAGGTTTAAATAATATAATGAAACATTTTGGAAAAAATATACAGCTTAGAAGTCCAGCACCTGAGGCCAATATGGCGAATATCTCCACAGCCACCATGTATTTCCCTCTGGTGCTCAGATAGGCCGGGATCATGGCAATCCAGACACTGCAGAACACCAGCATGCTGAAGGTGATGTGTTTGGCCTCATTAAAACTGTCCGGTAATGTCCTCACCATGAAAGCCAGAACAAAACTCACAGCTGCCAGAAATCCCATATAACCCAACACAGAGTAGAACCCAATAACTGAACCCTCATTGCACTGGATGATGATCTTGTCCTGATAAGAGTGAGCGTCCATTTCCTTATAGGGGTGGGAAGAGGACAACCAAGTAATGCATATTACTACTTGAATGGATGAACACACTGATACTATGGACTTGGCCAGTTTGCTTCCCATCCATTTCCTCCAGTAGCTGCCAGGTTTGGTGGCTTTGAAAGCAATGTAAACCATGATTGTTTTAGCCAGAAGAGAAGAGATGGCTATGGAGAAGATGACTCCAAATGTTGTGACACGCAGTATACAGGTTATATCCAGTGGCTGGCCAAGGAACAGGAACACACAGAGGAAGCTCAACAGGATGGAGACAAGGAGAACGAAACTCAGGTATCTGTTATTGGCTTTGACGATCGGGGTGTTCATATAGGAAATAAAAATCCCTTTTATTAAAACAGTCACAATGCAAAGTAAAATAGAGACTGTTAGGAATACTTTAGAAATGCCATCAGTGTAGGAAAGGAATTCAAAGAGTTTTGGAATACACCGATCTTTCTTCTCATTGGGCCATTCTTCCTCTGGACAATTCATACAGTTCTCACTATCTGCCAAAAGCAATAAATATAACACAGATTAATGTTTAGCTTATTTACTGAAACAGTCATTTGTAGAGGAGCAGTGGGAATGTAATTTGTAGTGTAGGGGGTTAGCTCGGTAGCTGGATGGGTTCACTACACAATGAACTATACAGAGAGGCAGCCGAAGACGGTTGAAAACAAAGAGTTTGGTTTATTCTTCCATATTGCTGGAAACAAGTGCAAGCATCCAAACAGCATAAACAAAACAAAACATAAAATAAACCCTGGCCACTTGGGGCGTCTACCTTCACCACACAGGAACCTACCTATGGAGTCTGGCTCAGTCTACTGCTGGGCAGACACTGCTGGTCATACAGCAGAGAAACAATAGTCTTTTTGATATTTATCACACAGAAAAATCAACAACCACCTTACCTCTTCAGAAGTCTTTCTCACTGCTCTCCTTAACTCAAAAAGCCTCAGGATGCAGCAATCAGTAGTCATCCTTTGGATAACTTATAGAGGCCCTAATTGCCTCATTCTAAACAGCTAAAGTTTTCCAATGCCCTAAACCTTTCTGGCTATTTATGTAGCCGACACTTGATAGTAATTGGTGAATTGTCTAAACAAGGCAGAAATGTATCTCCCATCTGTGACAACACCCACAGATTTACCTGACTTTCTGTCACAGTAGATACATTTATTGATGTTTTTCAGTACTGGTACTTTCTGGGTAAACTATTTATTCTCGTTGCACAAGAACAACCAATATGGCTTTAGGGCGTTAGGCACAGTGTCATTAATTACTATAATGTTAGTGGCCAGCCTGCCTGCAGAAGTGGCAACTCATGATGCTAATCTAGGACAGACAGCATGCAAGTCCACAAAAAAATTTAAGAAAAGAGGGCGCACTGGCCTTGTGCATGATCCCGAGTAAATTTATTGATAAAAATTAAACTACTCACAAACATGTGGAGAAATAACGCTTGTAAAAGCGACCTAATTGTGGCGATTGGTCCTGAAACTGACAGTCACCAGATAGCAAAGGAAAGGACATCAGGGGCATTGCTGGCTGAGACACAGTACCAATCCTGACCTCCCTGGGGCCCTAAGCAAAATTACATGTCACATTAAAGTTGATTTGGGGGGCCCTCTGCAGCTTTGAGGGGGCCTTAAGCGGCTTGAATAGTGAGCCTATAGGGTGGATCGGCCCTGCTGAGGCACTTTGAAGGAGTACCTTATTCCTCAGAGCCTAGCAGTAGTGGCTCCTTCTGCTTATTTTTTACACATGTACACTCATTAGACACATTCCAAGAAAGCACAGGGCCCCAATGCACTGTGGGGATGGTCCAACAGAGGGGTGGGGCTAAACTGACAGGTGGAGATAGAGGGCCAGATTCTCAGCGGCGTTGCGACGGAGTATCTCAGATACCCCGTCGTATCGCCTTTTTTTTGTCCTCGTATCTATGTGTGTGATGCTTAGCATCACTTTTGCATAGATACGCTTCTACATCCGACAAGTGTAAAACCATTACACTTGCGGATCGTAGTTGTAATGACAACTCCGGCCACTAGGTGGCCTTTACGTTGTTTTCTCATTTGCATATGCAAATGAGGTAGTACGCCGATTCCCGATCGCTTTTACGCCGCCCCGTCGTCGCGTACGTCGTTTTCGTCCTCGTAAGGTTACCCCAGCTTCGATGTGGAGTAACCTTACGAAGTACCGCCGGATGCCGTCGGGTGCCGTCGGATGCCATGTTAAGTATGGCGTCGGGTCAGCGTCGGCTTTTTCCGTCGCTTACGTCGTTTTACTAACTCGTTCGCGAATAGGGAGTTGTGTAAATGACGCTCACGGCGTTTTGACGTCGGTTTCAACGACGCTTTCCGACGTGAGCTGGAGCATGCGCACTGGGCTTTTTCCCTGGCCGGCGCATGCGCAGTTCGTTCGACGCGGGGGCGCGCTTAATTTAAATACAAGCCGCCCCATTTGAATTGCGCGGGTTTACGCTGGGCGATTTACGCGACGCAGGCGAAAACTACGGAGCAAGTGCTTTGAGATTAAAGCACTTGCTCTAGTACGATGCGGCGGCGTAGTGTAACTGGCTTACGCTACGCCGCCGGAATTCTATGAGAATCTGGCCCAGACACTCTACTGTACCTCCACTACATTGCATAGCAATGGTTGAAGCGTTTAAAACATTGTTGGCAGTGCAAATGCTGATCAGATGGGGTAAGGATGGTGGTCAACTGGTTTTGTCGACAAAAGGACTTCTTCCAGGGCAATCATGATTAGTGTTGAGCAGAATATGCCATATTCGATTTCGCGATATATCTCGAATATATAGTCGAATATTCGAGATATATTCGCTAAATGCGAATATTCGCGATATTTTTTGGAAATGAAATGATTGCGAAATTTCGCTATTGCGAATGCGAATGCGAAATTTCGAGAAATGCGGAAGGAGCACTCTGATTGGCTCAGAATATTCGTGATATTTTATAATACAAAATAATTGTGAAATTTCGAGAAATGCGGAATGGAGCACTCTGATTGGCTCAGAATATTCGTGATATATTACAATACAAAATAATTGCGAATATTCGGCAAATGCGGAAGGAGCACTCTGATTGGCTCAGAATATTCTTGATATTTTATCGTAATTTCGCAAAAATGCGATTGCGATATTTATTGCGGAATTACGATACATGCTTTAGGAGCGCTCTGATTGGCTCATTCTGAAATCGAATATATGTCTTATTTTAGCTAAAAACAATATTGCGATTTTCTCGAAAATAATCGCGCGATATCGCTATTGCCGAATAATCGCATTGCGATTTTTCGGCAATATAAAATGATCGCTGCAGCTACTCGTCCCAAGGTCTCTAATCATACCAGCAATGCTTTTAGAAGTCGATGGGGATCTCTAGGATGTGATCTGTTCTAAAAAAAAAATTGAAAAAACACGAATATTCGAAATAGCGAATATTCACCGCGAAATTCGGAATATATCGCGAATACTCGAATATGCCATATTCAAGCCGAATATTCGCAATACGAATATTCGTGAGCAACACTACTCATGATGCCCCGGAAGAAGTCCCTTTGTCGACGAAACTGGTCAGGTTGAGCTGTATGTTCCAGGCTATCGCGCATTTTACATGTTTGGATGCTCTGTGGTGGCCACTTTCCTTTTATATTATTTGCAACCCTTATGAGGTTTTACACCATCCAGCGTTTTATGTTTTATTTGGATCTGCTTACACGCCGTCGTTTGGGTGGAGTCCCCTGAATGCTCTGGAGCTGTTCCTGACATGGTTACCTTGTACATCTCCTGCTGTTGACCACTACCGGGACACATTCATCAAGCCTGTTTGACCCTTCATAATAAAGGGTCCAGGTTCTCTGGTAATATTCCAGCCTATAGTGGTGGTGGCATGTTTACTTGGTGAAGGGATTGGATAACCTTATCTATAGTTGAATCATGGAGTTTGTCATTTGACCAGTATGGTCCATTTTTCAGGGGCAGATTTTTTTGGACTGTTTATTTGTATTTTTTTTTTTTTTTTGCATTTTTAATATCAATCACTGTACCTCAACACACCTTTATTTTGTTTAGTAAAAAATATATACTGAGTTAAAAATGAAAGTATTGTACTGATCATTGCAATGGACATTGTTTGTGAATGATAGGGTATTCATGGAAGTATGAAGGTAAGCTGTACTCAAAGCTGTACTCAATTTCGCAAGGTGATTCTCCCGAAAAGGTAAACAGGAGACTAGAGTGCACTAATAAGTTCTTAAAAGAAACACAAATTAAAAAAAAAAATACCGGCAGATAAACTCAGCTTCCTAGAAGACCCTATTACAGAATTGGAAATCATAAATAATCTAAATGAGTCCCCTACTGGGAAAAGTCCTGGTCCTGACGGGCTAACTACTGTATACTATAGGAAATTTTGTGAGATTTTAGTCCCGAGGATGGACCAGATTCTCTAAGAAAATTGCTGGCGTAGCGTAAGCCATTTACACTACGCCGCCGCATCGTACTAGAGCAAGTGCCGTATTCTCTAACCATTTGCTCCGTAGTTTGCGTTGGCGTAGCGAAAATGGCCCAGCGTAAGCCCGCGTAATTCAAATGGGGCGGCTTGTATTTAAATTTGTACTCGGAGTCTCAGGTGGTCGTGCTAAGGAAAGGTCTGAGGGGAAAACAGGGAAATTGATCTGAGGTGGGAAAGTGACCTGAGGTGTGTCGGGGTCACATGGTCAGTATGCCTAAAAGGGGGCATACCCAAGTAGAAGTAAAAGAAGAAATAGCAATAAAAAACGGGATGGGTGGGTGGGACACAAGAAAACCGACGCCCAGAAGGAGGATGGAGGGCGGGTTTAAATACCTCCCGACTCCTCCTACAAACCCAGGCTGACCTTCGGTCAGCCTTTCACTTGTACTCGGAGTCTCAGGTGATCGTGCTAAGGAAAGGTCTGAGGGGAAAACAGGGAAATTGATCTGAGGTGGGAAAGTGACCTGAGGTGTGCCGAGGTCACGTGGTCAGTATGCCTAAAAGGGGGCAAAAATAAAACAGTAGGAAGAGCTAGCCAAGAGATTCGAAATGAAAGTAACTGTATGCAACCACAAGCCCCCAACGTAAGAATGCCTGTGACAGACATGTGGAGCTGACATATGTCCGGAAAAGAAAGCTGACTACCGCCAATCTAACTTCTCAACAACGAGAATACAGACCCCTCGACGAATGGCAGCAGAAACTGCACCTGTACTGCAAGCACGGCCCGGAGAGGATATTGAAGTTCTACCCTGGCTAAGCAGCAGGGAATGGCTACGAGTCATGCCCTGTGCTAGCAGAGAAGGGAGTACTAGGGAAAGTAAAGTGGCCTATCCCCGAGTACATCCGCAAAAGTCTTGTGCCCAGACTGTCCTGGGCCCAGCTTGAAAACCTGTTTGAGCTGAAAGTGGCAAAAGAAGCAAAAAGGCAAGTAGGAACTGAATGTCAGTGAGAAAAAGAACCCAGGACTTGAAGATCAAGCTCCGTCTGTAAAAAAGAAGCCCGTATCAGGAGTTTCAAGGAGAGCGTGCTACCATGCATAGAATTCGTAACCGGAGAAAGACGGATGGCGGCAAACTCTGCGATATCTGCTGGCCGTGACATGAAATCTGCAAAGAAGAACAACATCGTTAACAACATAAGCATAATTAAGCGTGCCCCCGCG
The DNA here is from genome assembly GCA_029574335.1 of Rana kukunoris. Taxonomy (NCBI): domain Eukaryota; kingdom Metazoa; phylum Chordata; class Amphibia; order Anura; family Ranidae; genus Rana; species Rana kukunoris. The sequence goes on along the minus strand of CM056049.1, from coordinate 22,725,228 downwards.
TCGGACGAACTGCACATGCGCCGGCCGGGGAACAAGCCCAGTGCGCATGCTCCAGCTCACGACGTCAAAACGACGTGATCGTCACTACGCAATGCCCCTATTCGCGAACGAGTTAGTAAAACGACGTAAGCGACGGAAAAAGCAGACGCTGACCCGACGCCATACTTAACATGGCATCCGACGGCACCCGACGGTATTCGACGGAACTTCGTAAGGTTACTCCTCATAGAAGCAGGGGTAACCTTACGAGTTCGTAAATGATGTACGCGACGACGGGGCGGCGTAAAAGCGATCGGGAATCGGCGTACTAGCCTCATTTGCATATGCAAATGAGAAAACAACGTAAAGGCCACCTAGTGCCCGGAGTTGTCATTACAACTACAACCTGCAAGTGTAATGGTATTACACTTGTCGGATGTTGAAGCGTATCTATGCCAAAGTGATGCTAAGCATCCAATGGTATATCTCAGCTCAAAAATGACGTATATATTGCAGTTCTGGAACCACCACCATATATTTGCACCCGATGTGATCAATAGAAATGGCTCCTTACCAATACTAGTAGACTCTTTTAATTAAAAAATAAGTCATAAACCGCTTATGTCAATGGGATGACTCAGAATGATCCGGATAGGCACGTCAGATGATCCAACATTCATATAGATAGGAACAGAAAGGCAATCATAGTGAAGTATTGTTTATTAAAATATAATAAAAAGTAACATGCCAAATGGCTGCATACTCAGATTGTGCCCTGATCCCGGCACTGAGGCTTTAAAGCGTATATTCGATATCCAATCGAACCCGCGGATTTGGATGTAGGACGGTGATCCGTCGCGCTGGTAGTCTCACTGGCCGGCGTACGTTCTACCGTCGAAGCAACGTGGATTCGGAGAAGGATCGAAAGTCCGTCGCACTGCTAGTTCCACTAGTCGGCGTGCGTTCCACCATCGGAAACCAACGGACCCGGAAATCGGAAGTGGTAGGGAAAAAGCGTGACTGGTTAGCGCTAACCAGTCACGCTTTTTCCCTACCACTTCCGATTTCCGGGTCCGTTGGTTTCCGACGGTGGAACGCACGCCGAATAGTGGAACTAGCAGTGCGACGGACTTTCGATCCTTCTCCGAATCCACGTTGCTTCGACGGTAGAACGTACGCCGGCCAGTGAGACTACCAGCGCGACGGATCACCGTCCTACATCCGAATCCGCGGGTTCGATTGGATATCGAATATACGCTTTAAAGCCTCAGTGCCGGGATCAGGGCACAATCTGAGTAAGCAGCCATTTGGCATGTTACTTTTTATTATATTTTAATAAACAATACTTCACTATGATTGCCTTTCTGTTCCTATCTATATGAATGTTGGATCATCTGACGTGCCTATCCGGATCATTCTGAGTCATCCCATTGACATAAGCGGTTTATGACTTCTTTTTTAATTAAAAGAGTCTACTAGTATTGGTAAGGAGCCATTTCTATTGATCACATCGGGTGCAAATATATGGTGGTGGTTCCAGAACTGCAATATATACGTCATTTTTGAGCTGAGATATATTGGGTGCTTATTATTTAGCACTATTGGGACTTTTCTTTTATTTCATTGTATGGACACTAGTTCACTTCACTAATAATATATGATTTTTGTAATAATAGATTGCACATTTCAATGTATATATATACACATAATTTTGTATTGATTTTGTGTTATCAGCGCCCCTTCACTCCCGATTCTACTTGTATTTTCACACACTGAAAATTTTTAGGTGGCAGCTCTTAAACTGGTATATTTAATATATTTAGGTTTAATTACACGTAATTCTACCCACTAGTTGGGAGAATTAACATTGTTTCTCTGTGGCGCAAAATTATACACATTTTCCTCACATGATGCTAAGCATCACTCGCATAGATACGAGGCAAAAAAAACGGCGATACGACGGGGTATCTGAGATACTCCGTCGTAGCACCGCTGAGAATCTGGCCTGGGGCCAGATTCTCCAATATTTTCGGCGGCGTAGCGTAAGCCAGTTACACTACGCCGCCGCTGCGTACTGGAGCAAGTGCTTTATTCTCTAAGCACTTGCTCCGTAGGTTTCGCTTACGTCGCGTAAATCGCGCAGCGTAAACCCGCGCAATTCAAATGGGGCGGCTTGTATTTAAATTAAGCGCGCCCCCGCGTCGAACGAACTGCGCATGCGCCGGCCGGGGAAAAAGCCCAGTGCGCATGCTCCAAAGGACGTCACATTTTCTCAATGTAAACAACGTAATCGCAGCGTACGCCAGCCCCATTGAGAATCGACGTACGCAAACGACGTAAACGACGCACAACACGACGCGGTCCCGAGGCCATACTTAACATGGCATCCGACGGGACACGACGGCATCCGACGGGACCTCGTAAGGTTACTCCACATAGAAGCTGGGGTAACCTTACGCGAACGAAAACGACGTACGCGACGACGGGGCGGCGTAAAAGCGATCGAGAATCGGCGTACTACTTCATTTGCATATGCAAATGAAAAAACAACGTAAAGGCCACCTAGTGGCCGGAGTTGTCATTACACCTACGATCCGAAAGTGTAATTGGATTACACTTGTCGGATGTAGAAGCGTATCTATGCAAAAGTGATGCACAGCATCACACGCATAGATACGACTAAAAAAAAAAGGCGATACGACGGGGTATCTGAGATACTCCGTCGTAACGCCTCTGAGAATCTGGCCCCTGATGTGTTCTTATATGAATAGCATTGGTACAAATTAAGGGCCAGATTCTCAAAGAAGTTACGCCGGGGTATGTGGAGATGCGCGGCGTAAGTGTAAATTTGCGCCGGAGTATCTATGCTCCGTACCCACAGAACTAGATACGCACCAAAATAGGCTACTCCCGACCGGCCTAACTTGCCTACACCTGCACATCTTGGGCCAGATTCAGCAAGACTTGCGCTGGAGTAAATCGATATGCGCCGCGTAACTGTAAAGATGGGCCGTTGTATTTATGTGGCCGTACCCACCAACCTAGATGCGCCAGAAAACGGGCCTTTTCCGATCGGCTTAACTTTCCATCGCCAGAGTATCGTTAGCGCATATTTTCGCTAGTCGCATCCGTCGCGCCTATTGATTTGCAATGCAAATATGCAAATGAGGGAGATTTCCCGATTCGCGAACGGATTAGCACCATACGCTGGCTACATGCGCCGCGCGTATGTGGAATGGCTAGCGCAAAGTTATTTCTACAAATAGCTGCTTTATCTTTACTCGGCCACAGGTCAGCAGGAGAGCAACTACAGCAGCAGCGTTACCGACGAAACTAGCAAGCTGAACAACCACACGTGCAAGGACAACACCTCTGTGTGCCAACATGCCAGGGGCTAGCACTAGTACTGGGTCCCCCGGTACGGAGGAGGCAGGCACGTGAGAGGATATACCGCACGCGCATGAGCCTCTTTGGCATGGGGGATGAGGAGGTGTATCGCCTCTTCAGATTCAGCCCTGATGCAATACTTGAACTAACCACAACCCTGCAGGGTGACATCACCAGCAAGACACACCGCTCACAAGCAGTGCAGCCACTGGTGAAGGTCCTGGCAACACTTCATTTCCTTGCAAGTGGATCATTCCAGCGTACAAGTGGAGTGGTGGCTGGGATGTCACAGTCCTCCATGAGCAGATGTGTGCACCAGGTTGTCCCTGCAATCCTCAGACGCATGTCCAACCAGTTCATCAGACCAACCACTGAGGAGCTGCGGCTGAAGGCAATGACAGATTTCTACAGCATTGCCAGATTCCCACGCACTGTGGGGGCCATTGATTGCACACATGTGGCACTCCAGCCCCCCAGTGCCACAGAGCACATATACCGCAATCGGAAGCATTGGCATTCCATCAACGTACAGGTGATAGCTGATGCCCAACGCCTCATATGGCATGTCCGTGCCAAACACCCCGGATCCAGCCATGACAGCTGCATATACAATCAGAGCCCCATCCCAATGGAATTCGAACAGAACATGTATGGGGACAGCTGGCTGGTTGGTGAGTGACATGGGTGACAGGCATGACTATCCCCTCCCATGATGTGACTCTGCATATGCACTGGGACCCCATCTAATGACTCCTTTCCGGAACCCCCAAACCAGAGGAGAGAGAAAATACAATGAAGCACACATCAAAACCCATGCAGTGGTGGGGCAAACATTTGGGCTCTTGAAGTCCCGTTTCCGCTGCCTGGATAAGTCTGGGGGGGCCTTATTGTATTCCCCTACCTTTGTGTGTCAGATCATCGGTGCATGTTGCATTCTGCACAACTTTGCCATGAGAAAAGGCTTGCAGATTGACATACGTGATGACCTGACCCCCCAACCAGACATCCCCCCCCTGCCAGAGGAGACCCATTCAGCTGATGGAAGAGCAGTCAGGAGGGTCCTTGCCGTAGGCATCTTTGGACAATAAACAAAAACATTGATCACACGGACAATGCACGCATGCACACCACTGATGTCCCTAGATCACACACACCACATCCACATCACATTGGATTAGCCCAAGTCCAACATGTAGGACTTGGGAGCAGCAACGCCAGCGTCAAGGCCCCAATGATGTCGCTGTCCATTCATACACCTTTCACACGTCATTCACACAGCCGTAGGGATAACTTCACCACGGCCGAGGGTGACACCCCTTACTGGCAGGAGTGCCACCCCCTCACATTCACACACCATTCACACTGCAACGTGTACAGTATCAATAAAAAAAAATCTCATATCCTGAGCATTAAGAATAAAATAAAAATCTCATGTCCTGAGCATTAAGAATAAAATACAAATCTCACGTCCTGAGCATTAAGAATAAAATAAAAATCTCATGTCCTGAGCATTAAGAATAAAATAAAAATATCATGTCCTGAGCATTAAGAATAAAATAAAAATCTCATATCCTGAGCATTAAGAAAAAAATAAAAATCTCATATCCTGAGCATTAAGAATAAAATAAAAATCTCATGTCCTGAGCATTAAGAATAAAATAAAAATCGAATATCCTGAGCATTAATAAAAAAAAAAAAAATCATCTGGGATGCCGGGGGCTCCTTCTGGTGGCCCCTCTCTGGCTCCTCAGCTGCCTGGATGGAGTGGGTGGGGGTGGGGGGGCATCTGGAGGTGGCTGATCCCCGGGTGGGCCACTCCTGGCAGGTGTGGCCTGCATGCCCTCCAAGGCAATGGCTATCCGGCCGAGGTAACAGTTTGTCTGGGCCTGCATCCTGAGCTGCTGGGCCTGCATCCTGAGCTGCCGGGTGACCTGGTATTGTTGGGCCCGCCGACTCTGCCTCCCCTGGTCCCGGATGGCAGCAGTGTTTGCCTGGACGGCTGCAGTGAGGTGCCTTATATCACCCTGCACCTCCCCCAGACTGGTCACCACTGCAGCGCAGTTGCAGCTGACTTCCTGCACTGCATTGGATATCTGGGCCACGGAGCACATGTTGTCAGCCACTCTGTCCAGGTGCTCAACTTTGTCCCCCATTTGCTGCGTCTGCCTGGCGTGATCTCTCGCCACCTGGTCCTGGACCAGATCAGACACCCCCCTGGTCTTATGGGTGGCCTTCCTGGGGCCAGGAGATGGTTGTCCCCGGGGGGATGGAGTCGCCTTTGAGGGGCTTCCTAGGATGGGGGAGGGTATTACAGATGGCCCTGCGGAAGAGGAGGACTCCTCCAAAAATAAAATAATGTCCTGCTCTGCCACAACAGGCTGCTCCTCAACCACCTCCGCAGGTGAGGTGTGGGCACTCTCCTTCTCCACCTCGGTCTCTTCACCACCCAGGGGCTCGGGCACAGGATGCCGTTGGGGGGATGGGGTGGACTGGCCGCCAACAGATGATGGCCCAGCTCCGTCATCTGTGGATGACACAAAGCAGACACATGCTGGGTGGTCCCACACACTTGGCACATGTACCCTCCCCCTCCCAAATGCAACACACCAAAAAGGGGGTAAAAATCACTTACCTGTCCTGGAGCCTTCCTCCATGGAGTCATATCCAGGGACCCCCTCCAACTGCTCCCTGTCCAGGCCTGACCATCTCCTCCTCCGTGGTCAGGCTGACCGCACATGGGGGTCCACCACCCGTGCCCCTCTCATGCCTCCTGTTGGTGGCCACCTTGCCACGGACCTTGCGCCGCAGGTCATTTTTTTTTTGTATATCGCCAGCAGTCCGGGTGGAGTACCCCAAAACATTCACCCTGCCAGCAATGGTCTCCAGGATGGCTTGCTTCCTATCCCGGCTGGTCTTCCGACTTTTTTTGCCGTGGAGGAAGTCATTAAAAGTCTCCATAGCCGAGATTATGACAGAGACCTCCTGTGAATTGAAATTGAGGTTCCTCCTCTCTTTGGGGGGAGCGGGAGCAGGCTTCCGCTGGCGCTTTTATACGCGCAACGGAACACATTGCGCTGACGTTTCCCGTGAAGTGGTGCCGACGGAAGTTGTGAGCATGCGCACAGGGGGCCGAGTGAAGCCTCACTCACTGCGCATGCTCCGTGGATGATGCGCTGAACGTAAGCCTCTGCGCTGGGCTCCGCCCATCATTTACATATGATCACACCCACTTCCACTTGCGTCGGGTTACGCCAGCGCATTTCCGTTACTCCGGCGCAAAGTAACGGACAGGCGCTTGGTGAATACTGTACTTCACTCGCTAGTTTGCGTCAGCGCAGCGTATATGTGATGCGATACGCTGGGGAAAATATGCGCGCATCTACCTGAATCTGGCCCCTTAGGTGCATATTTATGCCGGACGCATCTGGCAAACCCATTGGGCCAGATTCTCTAAGAATTCCGGCGGCGTAGCGTAAGCCATTTACACTACGCCGCCGCATCGTACTAGAGCAAGTGCTTTGTTCTCAAAGTTTTCGCCGGCGTCGCGTAAATCGCCCAGCGTAAACCCGCGCAATTCAAATGGGGCGGCTTGTATTTAAATTAAGCGCGCCCCCGCGTCGAACGAACTGCGCATGCGCCGGCCGGGGAAAAAGCCCAGTGCGCATGCTCCAGCTCACGTCGGAAAGCGTCGTTGAAACCGACGTCAAAACGACGTGAGCGTCATTTACGCAACTCCCTATTCGCGAACGAGTTAGTAAAACGACGTAAGCGACGGAAAAAGCCGACGCTGACCCGACGCCATACTTAACATGGCATCCGACGGCACCCGACGGCATCCGACGGAACTTCGTAAGGTTACTCCACATAGAAGCTGGGGTAACCTTACGCGGACGAAAACGACGTATGCGACGACGGGGCGGCGTAAAAGCGATCGGGAATCGGCGTACTAGCCTCATTTGCATAGGCAAATGAGAAAACAACGTAAAGGCCACCTAGTGGCCGGAGTTGTCATTACAACTACGATCCGCAAGTGTAATGGTTTTACACTTGTCGGATGTTGCAGCGTATCTATGCAAAAGTGATGCTAAGCATCACGCGCATAGATACGAGGCAAAAAAAACGGCGATACGACGGGGTATCTGAGATACTCCATCGTAACGCCGCTGAGAATCTGGCCCAGAGATTTCCTATGCAGGGGTAACTTTGCACCAGACTTGCTCAAGTCAGCTGGAGAGCAGCTTCAGCAGCACAGTTACAGGACAACACATGGCAGCCATGGTCCTAGCACTACTAATGAGTCCCCCCGCCACCAGGGCCGCCATCAGGGGGGTACAGGCAGTACACCTGTAAGGGGCCCGGGGGTCCCCAGGGGCCCGGATGGGAACCCCCTTAAAAAAAAAATAAAAAAAAAACTCTTTAATTTTTTTTTTAGGGGTCCGGAGGCCACCCCCCTTTTTTTATATAAAAATAAATTACCAAATAAAGGGGGCTTTCCATCTGGGACCTCTGGGCCCTTTAATAATAATAATGATAATAATAATTATATATATATTTTTGTCCGAAAGGCACTGGCCGTGAACTTGTTCTGCATACAGACGGCAGAACTTTTTCAGCCAACATTCACGAAACGATGTAGTTTTTCTGCTCTTTTGTCCGATGGAGTGTACAGACGGTTTGATTATACGACAAAACACGTCCATCGGAATATTCGATCGTGTGTGCGATCCTTTAGCCTGTAGGGTTCAATATTGGGTTGGCTCACCCTTGCAGCTATAAAAGCTTCAACTCTTCTGGGAAGGCCGTCCACAAGGTTTAGGGGTGTGTCTATGGGAATGTTTGACCATTCTTCCAGAAGTGTATTTGTGAGGTCAGGAACTGATGTTGGACAAGAAGGCCCGGCTCACAGTCTCAGCTCTAATTCATCCCAAAGGTTTTGAGGTCAGGACTCTGTGCAGGCCAGTCCAGTTCCTCCACCCCAAACTCACTCATTTATGTCTTTATGGTCCTTGCTTTGTGGACTGGTCCAAATCATTTGATGAAAGGGGGGTTATGGTGCGGGGTTGTTTTCAGGAGTTGGACTTGGCCCCTTAGTTCCATTGAAGGGAACACCTAAGGCGTCAGCATACCAAGACATTTTGGACAATTTCATGCTCCCAACTTTGTAGAAACAGTTTGGGGAGGGCCCCTTCCTGTTCCAACATGACTGCTCACCAGTGCACAATGCAAGTTCCATAAAGACATGGATGAGCAAGTTTGGGGTGGAGGAACTTGACTGGCCTGCACAGAGTCCTGACCTCAACTCGATAGAACACCTTTGAAATGAATTAGAGCAGAGACTGCAAGCCAGGCCTTCTTGTCCATCAAAACATATAAATAAAAATATATTAAAAATATATATAAAAAAAGGGGGGGTTCCCATCCGGGCCCCTGGGGACCCCCGGGCCCCTTACAGGTGTACTGCCTGTACCCCCCTGATGGCGGCCCTGGTCATAAGTCTCCATTGCTGTTATGAGGGCTGACATCTCCTGTTAAAGTTTTTTTTCCTCCTCTGCCTGTGGGGAATGGGAGCAGCCATCTCACAGCAAAAGTACCTTCCCTGGGGGGGGAATAAAACTGGATGTACTTTTGCATCGGCTGGGTGTAAGTTGGGCCGGCGTATCTCTGTAAGTTGGGCCGCCATAGTTGTGAGCATGCTCAGAAGGGAATGAACGTACTGAGCATGCTCCGTTCAAGATACGCCGGGCGTAAATCACTAGACCATTCATTTGCATAACGACACACCCACTTCCACTTGCACCGGCTTACGCCGACTAAATTAAGTTATGCCGGTGCAAGGTTAGGTGCAAGTGCTTTGTGAATACTGTACTTGCCTCTCTGAGTTACATTGGTGTAGTGTATCTGAGATACGCTAAGCCCGCCTAAAGATAGGCAATTCTATCTGAATCTGGCTCTAATGCCGCGTACACACGGTCGTTTTTTGCGATAAAAAAAAAACGTCGTTTTTTAAAACGTCATTTAAAATGATCGTGTGTGGGCAAAACGTCGTTTTTTGTCTTAAAAAAAACGACCAAAAAAAAATTCCAACATGCTTGAATTTTTTGTGTCGTTTTTCAAAACGTCGTTTTTTGTTTCACAAAAAGTCACCGTGTGTCGCAAAAATGTCGTTTAAAACGACGTTTTTCAACCCGCGCATGCCCAGAAGCTAGTTATGAAGCGAGCTTCAATGGAAAAGTGTGGTGAACGTAACATAGTTTTTTGTGAAAAAAACGATGGTGTGTATGCAACATCGTCTTTGAAAGTGACGTTTCAAAAACGTCGTTTTTTACTTCACAAAAAACGTCGTTTTTTTTCATCGCAAAAAACGACCGTGTGTACGCGGCATAAGAGTTTCGTCGCAAGGCATTGGAGGCAGCAATTACGATTATTCCGAAAGCAGGCAAAAGTCCATTATTGTGTTCTAGTTACAGACCTATTTCCTTATTAAATGCCGACGTGAAACTATTTGCTAAAATTTTAGCCAGTAGAATTAAGAACATCATGACTGATTTGGTACATACCGACCAAGTGGGTTTTATCCCAGGCAGGGAAAGTAGAGATAATAGTATTAAGACACCTCTACTGATTCCAGAAATAAAAGACAGCAAGTCCCCAGGTCTACTTCTGTCTATAGACGCTAAAAAGGCGTTTGACAGAGTAGACTGGGGATTCCTGCAGTCGGCGCTAGAATGCTATGGGTTTGGTTCGAAGATGTTGGGGTGGATAAAAGCCTTGTACAATCATCCAACCGCTAGAGTCAAGGTAAATGGTTCGTTATCAAGACCTTTCGAGATGTTTAACGGGACTCGACAGGGCTGTCCCCTGTCTCCCTTATTGTTTATTTTGTCATTGGAACCCCTATTGGTTAGTATTAGAAACAATCCCGATATAGTAGGGATACGGATAGACGATGAGGAACATAAACTTGCGGCCTACGCCGATGATATTTTGTTATATATAATGAATCCAAGTATAAGTCCCCCCAATCTCTTAAAAACCCTCAAACTATATGGGGAAATTTCAAATTTCAAAATTAATCCTTTAGCCACTTGCCCACGGTGTCATAGGAAAAAGACGTCATGATTTTAAAGATGGATATCTCGGTAACGGCAGAAGCTGCTGCCACAACCGAGATATCCATCTTTTCCGTGGGCAGTTCTGTACACGATAATGGCGGTCCCAGCGGCGGATTCGCCGCAAGATCGCCGTTATCGGTGGCGGGAGAGGGCCCCCCCCCTCCCGCCGCTCTCCCGCGCTCTCCGCCGCTTACCGGAGCCGTCGGTAACGGCGGAGGCGATCGGGTCCTCTTGCTGGCTGTGTTGGGATACGAGTGAGGGAAAAATCGCCCCCACCCGTCCCCCACAGCTCTGCTGGACGGAAGTGACGTCAAAACGTCAGTCCCGCACAGCGTCTTAAAGAAACATTTTTTTTTTCTGAGATTTGAAAAATGAATTTTTTTTTCTTTTTTTGCATTTAAGCCTAAATATGAGATCTGAGGTCTTTTTGACCCCAGATCTCATATTTAAGAGGACCTGTCATGCTTACATTCCTTGTAATAGGAATAAAAGTGATAATTTTTTATTTTTTATTTATTTCGATGTATAAAATTATAAACTAATTAAAAATAAATAAGAAAACAAAAAAAAAAAAAATGTAAAACGCCCCGTCCCGACGAGCTCGCGCACAGAAGCGAACGCATACGCGAGTAGCGCCCGCATATGAAAACGGTGTTCAAACCACACAAGTGTGGTATCGCCGCGATCGTTAGAGCAAGAGCAATAATTCTAGACCTAGACCTCCTCTGTATCTCAAAAAATGCAACCTGTAGAATTTTTTAAACGTTGCCTATCGAGATTTTTAAGGGTAAAAGTTTGACGCCATGCCACGAGCGGGCGCAATTTTTAAGCGTGACATGTTGGGTATCATTTTACTCGGCGTAACATTATCTATCACAATATATAAAAAAATTGGGCCAAATTTATTGTTGTCTTATTTTTTTATTCAAAAAAGTGTTTTTTTTTCTAAAAAAGTGCGCTTGTAAGACCGCTGCGCAAATACGGTGTGACAAAAAGTATTGCAATGACTGCCATTTTATTCTCTAGGGTGTTAGAAAAAAAATATATAATGTTTGGGGGGTTTAAGTAATTTTCTAGCAAAAAAAACAGTTTTAGTCTCGTAAACACCGAATCTGAAAAACAGGCCCGGTGGGCAAGTGGTTAAAATCTGAAATTTTGAACATAAGCGTGAAAGCACAGGATGTTAACAGATATAAACCTAACTTCCCCTTTACTTGGAAAGATACCGAATAAAAATATCTAGGAGTCAATTTAACTTCATCCCTTTATTTACGACCATAATTTTATTCCTTTATTGAACGATATTAAACTAGACTTACATAAAATAACACGTAGACAGAGGTCTATGCTAGGGAGAATAAACAGCTTTAAAATGCTAACCCTTCCCAAGATCCTATACAAACTACAAATGTTACCTATTCCAATACCAGAAGTATATTTCAAAGCACTAAAAAAGTTATTAAGGGGGTTTATATGGCAAAAAAAAAACAAAAAAAAAAAACACGTATTAGTATGTTCATATTAACTAGGGATAAGATACATGGAGGTTTAGGATTACCAGATATTAAGGCATATTACACTGCCATTCACATAGTACGGGTGATTGATTGGGTCCAAGGCAATAAAGAAAAAATGTGGGTAAAATTGGAAAGTAGCCTAAATAAATCTAGATTAGGGAAGGAGATTTGGATCCCGGCACAACTTAGACAGGCCAAAGAAGATATGCATAGGGTTACACAGACATCTATGTCAATCTGGGACAGTTTACACAAAAAGGAAAAATGGGGCCATGATTCCCCATTTATCCCACTTTATGACACAAATTACTTTGCACCGGGGAAAGTGGGTCCATATGGGTGCTGGATTAAAGACACAGATTTGAAATTAAAGGATATACTGAAAGAAGGGAAAATAGGTACTTATCTAGATCTCAGGGAGAATAACAAAATGTTTGAGCTGAATTGGTGGAGATACTTACAGCTGAAGCATTTCGTCGACTCCCTCCCCCGACCGATTAGGTCAGAGGAGAATCTGCTCCCATTGGAGAGATTGTGTTCAGCGCCTGATAGGGGGGGAAGGATCTCTAGGATCCATAAAATCCTGATAGGCTTAAATTTTAAGGATTAAGGATTTTGGATCAGTTCCCATGAGTAAGTCGCGTGACAGTGACGCAACGCGTAGGGGGAGGAGTCAAACGTGCTGAGACCAGCGGAGGTCTCCAATACGTTTTCTCAGCAATACTGAGCGGCTTTTCGTTTGGAACGGGGGATCTGTGAGTGATATCACACACCTAGCCACAATTCATTCACTGTTTTGCAGTGCTGCGCCATGGTATGTTTTTTCTCTCTATTACATGTACCGGATAACATCTGAGGAAACTTCAGAAACAGACCAGTGTCTTCAATGTAGTGCTGACATCTATATGAATGTGGATGTAATTTATTTTCCTTGGTTACTGGATTGTTTTCTTACCTTCACTGCTATTAAAATATCAAGGGATTATTACTGATTGCTGGATTTTTTCTTTCAACATTAGCATCTTCCTTATAGACCTACAGTAGCTCTGGATAAGTGTGGTTTTCAGAGATCAGCTTGGGAGGACACAGGATGGGCCAGATTCAGGTAGAGTTAGGCTGGAGTATCAGTGATACTCCAGCCTAACTGTCACTTTAAGCCGGCGTTTCTGTTTTCTGTAACCAGAAAACAAGAAACGCCGGGTTGGAGTTCCGATGCGATCGGCGTAATTGAATTTCGCCATCGCATCGCAACTTTAATTTAAAAATGGCGCCGGGGGCGTTCCCGCTGATTTACGCTGAAAAAATATGTTAATCAGCGGGAATCGGCAATTCACGATCGTATTCGGGCGCGACGCAGTGACTTTCCGACGTTTCCGTAAGCGATACGTGGCGTAAAGATAAAGCAGCCCCCTAGTGGAGTATCCTATGTTAAGTATAGCCGTCATCATCGCGTCGAAAAAAAAAAAATCGCGTTGCTTGCGTAAAACGTCCATGAATGGGGATTTGACGTCATTGACGTTCACTGACAGAATTTGGAGCATGCGCACTGGGATGCATTGACAGTCAACGCATGCGCAGTACGTTCGCCACGGGATCGCGCTTAGTTTAAATAATACACGATTTGAATTCCGCCGGCTCATTTGCGATACGCTGCCGCAACTTTAGGAGCAAGTGCTTCATGAATAACAGCACTTGCTCCTAAAATTTCTCCAGCGTAACGTAAATGAGAAACGTTACTCCAGAGCAAAGATGCTCCAATCTACCTGAATCTGGCCCGATCACTTTTTCACCGTTTACAAGTTTTTTATTGGCCTGTTGTGGCCCTATTGAACACTATTCACATGTATGTTGTTTTTATATATATGGTTTTTCACTGTTTGATTTCACATTATTAGTTGTAAATGAGCGCTTAATTCATTAGTATCATTACATTTTAAGGAACCTCCATTATATATTAAAAAATGGGAAGAGGAATTGGCAACAGGGGATACTGAGAAAGACCTAGGGGAAATATTAAAGATGGCACATATTACATGAACTGAATGTAGAGTGATAGAAATTAACTTTAAGGGCCAGATTCAGGTAGATGCGCGCATTTTTTCGCCAGCGTAGCGCAACGCATATACGCTACGCTGACGCAAACTAGCGAGTGAAGTACAGCATTCACCAAGCGCATGGGCGTTACTTTGCGACGGAGTAACGAAGATGCGTTGGCGCAACCCGACGCAAGTGGAAGTGGGTGCGATCATATGTAAATGATGGGCGGAGCCCAGCGCAGAGGCTTACGTTCAGCGCATCATCCACGGAGCATGCGCAGTGAGTGAGGCTTCACTCGGCCCCCTGTGCGCATGCTCACAACTTCCGTTGGCACCACTTCACGGGAAACGTCAGCGCAATGTGTTCCGTTGCGCGTATAAAAGCTCCAGCGGAAGCGCCATTCCGGCGCAAAAGTATTTCCGTTTCCCCCCACCCCAGGGAAGTTACTTTTGCTCTGTAATGGCTGCTCCCGCTCCCCCCAAAGAGAGGAGGAACCTCAATTTCAATGCCCAGGAGGTCTCTGTGGTCATCTCCGCTATGGAGACTTATAATGATTTTCTGCACGGAAAGAAAAGTCGGAAGACCAGCCGGGAGAGGAAGCAGGCCATCCTGGACACCATTGCTGGCAGGGTGAATGTGTTGGGGTACTCCACCCGGACTGCTGGTGATATCCAGAAAAAAATAAATGACCTGCAGCGCAAGGTCCGTGGCAAGGTGGCCACCATTCGGACCCATGAGCGGGGCACAGGTGGTGGACCCCCATGTCCGGTCAGCCTGACCACAGAGGAGGAGGTGGTCGCCCGCTGCCTGGAGAGGGAGCAGTTGGAGGGGGTACCAGGCTATGATTCTATGGAGGAAGGCTCCAGGACAGGTAAGTGTTTTTTATCCCCTATTTGGTGTGTTGCATGTGGGGGGGGGGGGTACATGTGCCAAGTGTGTGGGACCACCAACATGTGTCTGCTTTGTGTCATCCACAGATGACGGAGCTGGGCCATCATCTGTTGCTGGCCATTCCACTCCAACCCCCCAACGGGATCCTGAGGACGAGCCCCTGGGTGCTGAAGACACCGAGGTGGAGGAGAGTGCCCACACCACTTCTGCGGAGATGGTTGAGGAGGAGCCTGTTCCTCAGCAGGAGTTTTTTTTGGTTTTATCTGAGTCCTCCCCGTCTGCAGGCCCCTCTGTCATCCCCTCACCCATCCTCGGTAGCCCCTCAAGGGCGACTCCATCCCCACGGGGACAACCTTCTTCTGGCCCCAGGAAGGCGACCCGTAAGACCAGGGGGGTGTCTGATCTGGTCCAGGACCAGGTGGCGATGGACCATGCCCGGCAAACCCAACAGATGGGGGAGATTGCTGGCCACTTGGACCGGCTCGCTGACAGCCTGTGCTCCGTATCGCAGCTGCCCAGTGGTGTGCAGGACGTTGTGACCAGCCTGGGGGAGGTGCAGGCTGATGTACGGCACCTCACAGCAGCCGTCCACGCCAACACAGCTGCCATCCGGGAAGAGGGGAGGCAGCGGCAGCATGCCCAGTGGCATAATATCACCCGCCAGCTGAGAATGCAGGCCCAGACCAACCTCTATCTGAGCCGGATTGCCGTGGCCTTGGAGGGCATGCAGCCAACAGCTGCCAGGAGTGGCCCACCCGGGGATCAGCCTCCTCCAGATGCCCCCCCACCCCCACCCACTCCCTCCAGGCAGCTGAGGAGCCCGAGAGTGCCCACAAGGAGGAGCCCCCGTCATCCCAGATGAGGGTTTTTTTTTCGGGTTAATTTTTTTATTTTTTTATTCTTGCTCAGGTTATGAGTTTATATTTTATTTTATTACTCAGGTTATGAGTTTATATTTTATTATATTACTCAGGTTATGAGTTTATATTTTATTTTATTACTCAGGTTATGAGATATTTATTTTATTTTTAACTGCACACGGTCAGGAGTGCAGGGGACAGTGTGAATGGTGTGTGAATGTGAGGGGGTGGCACTCCTGCCAGTAAGGGGTATCCCCACGGCTGTATGAATGACGTGTGAAAGGTGTATGAATGGACAGCGACATCATTGGGGCCTTGACGCTGGCGTTGCTGCTCCCAAGTCCTACATGCTGGACTTGGGCTAATCCAATGTGATGTGGATGTGGTGTGTGTGATCTAGGGACATCAGTGGTGTACACGCGTGCATTGTCTGTGTGATTAATGTTTTGGTTTAGTGTCCAAAGATGCCTACGGCGAGGACCCTCCTGACTGCTCTTCCTCTGGCAGGTGGGGACTGTGTGGGTCGGGGGTCAGGTCATCACGCATGTCAATCTGCAGGCCTTTTCTCATAGCAAAGTTGTGCAGAATGCAACATGCACCGATGATCTGACACACGAAGGTAGGGGAATACAATAGGGTCAATAATAAAGTAAGTAAATATATTGCGCTAAACTAATAAAAATGAGAAATGAGAAGTGAATACTCTAGGCAGCCAACACAACAGTGGATATGTGTATAAATAATGTGAATAAAAAGTGTAGCGCCCGTAGAAATTAGTCCCTTTAGAGAGAGGGACCGAGGACCTTAAAACACCTTCAGGTCATAAGTGGCCCATGTGAATAAGGTAGGTGAATAGAACAAATCAAAGTAGATCAAAAATGAGTCAACTAAAATGAGGTAAAAAATTATTTTCCCCAAATGTATCACATAAACCTTAATCCTTGTATAATGACATTGGAGTGGTTGTGAACATATGTGCATTCAAATAGTTAAAATGACAAAATGTGCTTCCAAAATAACCCGCATGTGAGTCCATTCATATGGAGTGTTAACAAAGAAAATACAAATGTATTCAAATGTATTCCATATATGTCCGTACACATAGAGCAATAGCTGGTAAAAAAGCAATGCATCTGACAAATCAATTCAATGAAATGATGGCATAATCTCCAGTTACACCCCAGTCGATGTCTCTTAAGACGAAACCGGTCGGGTTCTTTGCTCCCTAACCACTCCATGAGCAATTGTTATTTTGATTTGATTTGATTTTTTGCTCTTTCTGCTTGCATTTGTTCATATCTGGTTTATTGAAGACATGGGGCCAGATTCAGGTAGAGTTAGGCTGGAGTATCAGTGATACTCCAGCCTAACTGTCACTTTAAGCCGGCGTTTCTGTTTTCTGTAACCAGAAAACAAGAAACGCCGGGTTGGAGTTCCGATGCGATCGGCGTAATTGAATTTCGCCATCGCATCGCAACTTTAATTTAAAAATGGCGCCTGGGGCATTCCCGCTGATTTACGCTGAAAAAATATGTTAATCAGCGTTTCCATAAGCGATACGCGGCGTAAAGATAAAGCAGCCCCCTAGTGGAGTATCCTATGTTAAGTATAGCCGTCGTCATCGCGTTGAAAAAAAAAAAATCGCGTTGCTTGCGTAAAACGTCCATGAATGGGGATTTGACGTCATTGACGTTCACTGACAGAATTTGGAGCATGCGCACTGGGATGCATTGACAGTTGACGCATGCGCAGTACGTTCGCCGCGGGATCGCGCTTATTTTAAATAATACACTCCCCGTACCCGCCCAATTTGAATTCCGCCGGCTCATTTGCGATACGCTGCCGCAACTTTAGGAGCAAGTGCTTCATGAATAACAGCACTTGCTCCTAAAATTTCGCCAGAGTAACGTAAATGAGAAACGTTACTCCAGAGCAAAGATGCTCCAATCTACCTGAATCTGGCCCATGGTCTTTTGGACTTTTTTTCTGTTCTGTTTTACCATTTGCGGTCTGCATGCAAGTTTGGGATCTATTGATTTTTAATTTGTTGTTTTTGATGTGTTTTTGGAAACATTAAAAACATTTTACACTATGAGGAGTATCCTCTCTTTTTTATCATATCTATGATCGGTCTTTTTTGTGAGCCAACCCCTCTAATCATCACTGGAATTTCCTGGCTATATGGCGGATTGCTGAATTCACATCTGTTGCCTGACGGCTGATTGCTGCATTCAAAATATCCATCCAGCCATCCTTCCGGAGAAAGAGAGATCCAGAAAGGCGGTTGGCCTACCAATGCCCATAGGACCCCCCACCGTAAGGTGAGCTGCAGGTCTACAACAGCTGGTAAGAAGTACCTAACCTATCTTTCAAGAATTTTAAATGCACCTATCTGAGTTATATTTACCATAAATGGACTTCTTCACTGGAGATTATGCCATCATTTCATTGAATTGATTTGTCAGATGCATTGCTTTTTTACCAGCTATGTGTACAGACATATATGGAATACATTTGAATACATTTGTATTTTCTTTGTTAACACTCCATATGAATGGACTCACATGCGGGTTATTTTGGAATCACATTTTGTCATTTTAACTATTTGAATGCACATATGTTCACAACCACTCCAATGTCATTATACAAGGATTAAGGTTTATGTGATACATTTGGGGAAAATAATTTTTTACCTCATTTTAGTTAACTCATTTTTGATCTATTTTGATTTGTTCTATTCACCTACCTTATTCACATGGGCCACGTATGACCTGAAGGTGTTTTAAGGTCATCGGTCCCTCTCTCTAAAGGGACTAATTTCTACGGGCGCTACACTTTTTATTCACATTATGAATACAATAGGGTCCCCCCGGACTTATCCAGGCAGCGGAAACGGGACTTCAGGAGCCCAAATGTTTGCTCCACCACTGCATGGGTTTTGATGTGTGCTTCATTGTATTTTCTCTCTCCTCTGGAAAGGAGTCATGAGATGGGGTCCCAGTGCATATGCAGAGTCACCTGGAAGGGAAAAGACAGGAGGATGTTAGTCATGCATGTGCCACTTGTGATGTGTGCATCATGGGAGGGGATAGTCATGCCTGCCACCCATGTCACTCACCAACCAGCCAGCTGTCCCCATACATGTTCTGCTCGAATTCTGCTGGGATGGGGCTCTGACGGTATATGAAGCTGTCATGGCTGGACCCGGGGTGTTTGGCACGGACGTGCCATATGAGGCATTGGGCATCGGCTATCACCTGTATGTTGATGGAGTGCCAATGCTTCCGATTGCGGTATATGTGCTCTGTGGCACTGGGGGGCTGTAGGCCCACATGTGTGCAATCAATGGCCCCCACGGTGCGTGGGAATCCTGCAATGCTGTAGAAATCTGTCATTGCCTTCAGCCGCAACTCCTCAGTGGTGGGTCTGATGAAGTGGTGGGACATGCGTCTGAGGATTGCAGGGACAACCTGGTGCACACATCTGCTCATGGAGGACTGTGACATCCCAGCCACCACTCCACTTGTACGCTGGAATGATCCACTTGCAAGGAAATGGAGTGTTGCCAGTACCTTCACCAGTGGCTGCACTGCATGTGAGCGGTGTGTCTTGCTGGTGATGTCATCCTGCAGGGTTGTGGTTAGTTCAAGTATTGCATCAGGGCTGAATCTGAAGAGGCGATACACCTCCTCATCCCCCATGCCAAAGAGGCTCATGCGCGTGCGGTATATCCTCTCACGTGCCCGCCTCCTCCGTACCGGGGGACCCAGTACTAGTGCTAGGACCGCGACTGCCCCTGGCATGTTGGCACACAGAGGTGTTGTCCTTGCACGTGTGGTTGTTCAGCTTGCTAGTTTTGTCGGTAACGCTGCTGCTGTAGCTGCTCTCCTGCTGACCTGAGGCCGTCTGGAATAAAGATAAAGCAGCTATTTGTAGAAATAACTTTGCACCGGACGTACGAGATACGCGCGGCGCATGTAACCAGCGTATGGTGCTAATCCGTTCGCGAATCGGGAAATCTCCCTCATTTGCATATTTGCAGGGGAAATCAATAGGCGCGACTGATGCGCCAAGCGAAATTATGCGCTGACGAGACTCTGGCGTCGGAAAGTTAAGCCGGTCGGGGAAAGCCCGTTTTCTGTCGCATCTAGTTTGGTGGGTACGGCCACATAGATACGACGGCGCATCTTCACAGTTACGCGGCGCATATCGAAATACTCCAGCGCAAGTCTTGCTGAATCTGGCCCTAAATGTTTAGCACAGTGGTACATAACCCCGAACATTGTACACCATTATCAAGAGGAGACCTCTAAATTTTGTTGGAGGGGCTGTACTGAAATTAGTACCATGTCACACCTTTGGGGGACATGTACGAAAATCAAAATCTATTGGATAAATGTTGTAGCGCTAATCCAAGAGATCACAGGAATTGTGATACCAGTCGACCCGTGGGTATGTTTGTTCCACGGAACAAACATGTCCATTAAGCAATACATGGGTACCTTACTACCCTATATTTTAAACTCAGCTAAGAGCCTGATCCCTAAACAGTGGAAAGACCCCGAGAGTCGAACTACGAGGAGTTGCCTACGTAAATTAAATGACACCTACTATCATGAACAGCTTAGGTTCATGGGGGAGGAAGGAGTAAGGGGTTTTAAGTTGAAATGGCAGGTTTGGATAAACTATAAGTTATCACAGAACTATTTAGATAAGATGATTTAGAGCAGGTAACGCAACAGGTAAAACGAAAAGAGAATGAAAAGACAAAAGATGTTGTTTGGAGAATGGGTGGGTGAGGACGGGCGGGGGGAGGGGTTGGGCAGGTGAGGCCGGGTAAGGGAAAATTTTTAATCACTAAGTAACTTTAGTATTTGGGCGTTTTATTTCAATGGTTGGAACTGGTTTCCTTCCCTTTTGTATTCACACTTTGGGCCAGATTCTCATATATTTTCGGCGGCGTAGCGTAAGCCATTTACACTACGCCGCCGCTGCGTACTAGAACAAGTGCTTTATTCTCAAAGCACTTGCTCCGTAGTTTTCGCCGGCGTCTCGTAAATCGCCAAGCGTAAACCCACG
This sequence comes from Rana kukunoris, assembly GCA_029574335.1. Lineage (NCBI taxonomy): Eukaryota > Metazoa > Chordata > Amphibia > Anura > Ranidae > Rana > Rana kukunoris. Next base: position 22,704,366 of record CM056049.1, on the reverse strand, counting down.
CAATTCAAATGGGGCGGCTTGTATTTAAATTAACTGCGAACGAACTGCGCATGCGCCGGCCGGGGAAAAAGCCCAGTGCGCATGCTCCAGCTCACGTCGGGAAGCGTCGTTGAAACCGACGTCAAAACGACGTGAGCGTCATTTACGCAAGTCCCTATTCGCGAACGAGTTAGTAAAACGACGTAAGCGACGGAAAAAGCCGACGCTGACCCGACGCCATACTTAACATGGCGTCCGATGGCACCCGACGGCATCCGACGGAACTTCGTAAGGTTACTCCACATAGAAGTTGGGGTAACCTTACGAGTCCGTAAACGACGTACGCGACGACGGGGCGGCGTAAAAGCGATCGGGAATCGCCGTTCTAGCCTCATTTGCATATGCAAATGAAAAAACAACGTGAAGGCCACCTAGTGGCCGGAGTTGTCATTACACCTACGATCCGAAAGTGTAATGCTTTTACACTTGTCGGATGTAAGAGGCGTATCTATGCAAAAGTGATGCTAAGCATCACTCGCATAGATACGAGGACAAAAAAAAGGCGATACGACGGGGTATCTGATATACTCCGTCGTAACGCCTCTGAGAATCTGGCCCATCATATCTACAATTATTTAATTATATGTATTCCTAAGATAACAAAGCTAAGAAGCTTTTCCATCTATGATGCGAACCAAGATGGAGACAGCGTATGAACGCACAATTGATTAAGTCTCCAAATAGAGTTCACTGAGGTGAAAATAAAAATAAAAATTAAGGAATATAGAACTCTAAAGCCCCGTACACACGATCGGAATTTCCGATGAAAAAAGTCCTACAGTTCCGTGTGTATGCCCCATCTGACTTTTTATCTGAGGAATTCCATCAGAGTTTAGATGGAGAACATGTTCTCTTTTACTACAATGGAATTTCCGTCGGAATTCTGATGTGAGTTTGCCCGGGCAAAAGCCTGATCGTGTATACGGGCAAGGCTGTATCCTGGCCTAGGCCAACAAGGCCCAGGCCTAGGGCAGCACTTTGCAGGGGGGCAGCACGGAAAGTGTCCCCGCTGGCTTGTGCTACACTGTTGGTGTAACGCAAGTCGTTTCTAATTTTGACTGTCCTATCATCCTGGACCACAAACCTTCCTCTCTGTGCTATATGTTTTCTGCTTTACCATTGGCATGGTTATATCTTCTTTATCCTCTCCATAAAATTATCAGAAATGTGTGCTTGAAGTAGAACTATAGGCAACACTTTTTTTTCCATTTTGGATAGAGTAAGGGGGGGTTAGAGCCCCTGTCAGTTTTTTTTTTTTTACCATCCCTGTCCCATTGCAGAGATTTCCCTTCACTTTCTGCCCCATAGCCAAACCGGAAGTGAGAGGAAATCTATGCAAATTAAGGGAATACATTCCCCCCACCCAGGCATTAAGAACTAGTGTCCCCAATGTCAGGGTGGGTCTTAAACAGAAAGGGGTGTGGCCTTGACAGGAAGGGGGTGGGTCATATTTAAATTAGGGGGTGCACAAGTTTAGTCAGGCCTAGGGCAGCACAAAACCTAAATACATCACTGTATACGGGGCATTATAAGCATCAATCTTTTTACGTTGTTTTATTATGGTCTGATAATATACCTGTAAGTCACACTTGTCTGTACCTATAATGTCCCATATGCTTTTTCTTGTTTTACTTTTAATCACTCAATATACCAGTGATGTTGGTACCCCCACAAGGGAAAATCTATAGACTCCATGCATACTTAACTTCTTTGTAATCTCAAAAAGTACACTTTAGGGCCAGATTCAGGTAGATGAGAGTATCTTTCCTCTGGAGTAACGCTTCTCATTTACGTTACTCTGAAGACCCTTTCAGCGCAAGTACTGTTATTCACATAGCAGTTGCGCGTAAACTTGCGCCAGAGTAACGATAATGCGCTGGCGTAACCCGACGCAAGGGGAAGTGGGTGTGATCATATGTAAATGATGGGCGGAGCCCAGCGCAGAGGCTTACGTTCAGCGCATCAACCACGGAGCATGCGCAGTGAGTGAGGCTCCACTCGCCCCCTTTGTGCGCATGCTCACAACTTCCGTCGGCACCACTTCACGGGAAACGTTAGCGCAATGCCTTCCGTTGGGCGTTTAAATGCGCCCGTAGAAGCGCCATTCCGGCACTAAAGTATATCCTGCTCCCCCTCCCCGCAGTGATGTTACTTTTGTTCTGAGATGGCTGCTCCCGTTCCCCGCAAACACACAGGAGAAAGCTGAACTTTAATGGCCAGGAGCTGTCAGCCGTCATCTCGGCTATGGAGACCTATGATGTCTTCCTCCATGGCTGTAAAATTTGACAGACAAGCAGGGACAGAGGTGTTGTCCTGCAAGTGGGGGTGCTCAGCTAGCTCTTATCGTCGGTAACGCTGCTGTAGCTGCTCTCCTGCTGACCTGTGACCGTCTGGAGTAAAGATAAAGCAGCCTTTTGTAGAAATAACTTTGCGCCGGACGGACGAGATACGCGCGGCGCATGTAGCCAGCGTATGGTGCTAATCCGTTCGTGAATTGGGAAAAATCCCTCATTTGCATATTTGCAGGGGAAATCAATAGGCGCGACTGATGCGCCCAGCGAAATTAAGCGCTGACGATACTCTGGCGTCGGAACGTTCCGCCGGTCGCAAATGACCCGTTATTGGGCGCATCTAGTTTGGTGGGTACGGGCACATAGAAACGACGGCGCATCATCACAGTTACGCGGCGCATATCGAAATACTCCAGCGCAAGTGTTCCTGAATCTGGCCCATAATGTTTATTTTAAGATAATGCCTGCCTCACCTCTTCTTTCTATATAGTAAGCCTGACCAAGTTTCTTACATACTGCCCAGCCACTGTACAATATTTTTTACTATTGTCTCTCAAATAGTACCCTCAAATAATTTTCATGGTAAACCCTGCCCTGCCTCTCCCTTTTGCATTGCAGCCTAACCAAGCTCTTTACATATTGCCCAGTAACTTTAGATGTTGTCTTTCAAATAATACTTTCTGATGTTCATTTTAAGATAAAGCCACATCATCTCTCCTTCTTACATTACCATAATATGCTGCTTTTTATAGTCCAGCCACTAAACAATATTTCTGGCTATTGTCTCTCAAATAATACACTCCAATATTTCTTTTTGTGAATCAAACCTGGGCAGATTTGGTCAACGCTAATGAACAATCCCCCCTGAGAAGATGAAATAAGGGAGCCTGTGCTCATAGTAATCCATAGTCATGAGAACAATTTGGTGGAGGAACCACCCACAACTTTGCTGAAGAAGAAGAGGAGGTGAAATCACCAGACCAGCCTGAGGACTGCAACAAGAAAGTCAAGTATAAAGTACATTTCAACTTTAAGGCCGCGTACACACGATCAGTCCATCCGATGAGAATGGTCCAAAGGACCGTTTTCATAGGTTAACCGATAAAGCTGACTGACAGTCTGATGTTCCTACACACCATCGGATAAAGAAAAAGATCGTGTTAGAACGCAGTGACGTTTATGCGTTTTAACACAACAACGTGTTAAAAAATGAAGTTCAATGCTTCCAAGCATGCGTCGACTTGATTCTGAGCATGCGCGGCCTTTTAACCAATGCTTTAGCATTCTAACGATCGGTTTTGACCCATCGGTTAAGTGTCCATCGGTCAAATTTTAAAGCAAGTTCTCTTTTTTTTTGACCGAAGGATAACTGACCGATGGGGCCCACACACGATCGGTTTGGACCGATCGTGTGTACACGGCCTCAAAGATATCTTACATGTAGTGTATGGACTTTACTGGACATTCTAAATCTCAGTGCTGATAAGAGCACGGTGAACTGCCTGAAGTTAGTTTGAAGTCTACCTCTATCCCTCAATGGTACAAAAAAAGTTACAGCTTTCAGAATTACATAATTTCAGTGTAAATTTAAAAACCATTAATAAATAAATGATATATAAAAAATGAAGTATACAGTACCTGTCTTGGATATCTGGCCTTTTGAACATGGGACACAGTCATAGCAGCAAGAGTGGATTGAAGATTTTGGCTTTTTTCTGTATCCGGGCAAACAAGAATCCACACAGAGAGACTCCAGCTTCTAAAAGGAAGTGAAAAAAACACTGGATAGTCAATAAGAGTGTGTTGCAAAATATTAATGTATATCCTTATCCATTACCAGGGGTCAAGTCCTGGCGAAAAAAAGTGTGGGAACTCCCACCCAAGATCCACTCCCCTAACAAAAAAAATGATACGCTCATATGCATAATTACTAAACCGCATGTTTTTTTTTCCGATCCACTGTACCTTAGTAACCCCAAGTTCTTTTTAAATCCCGCGATAACTCACGGCAGAGCTACGCAATGTCTCCTGGGAACAATGACAAAAGCTCCCAGGAGACATTGCGGCATCGAGGAAGTGACGGAATACCCGCACACTACCTGATGACTCCATATACAGGAAGCAGCCAGTAACATAAAGGATTACTAAGGTTTGCCTGCCCCTGACAGTGACTCGAGCTGGGCATCGCCGCTTAGTGAAGGATTGGCTCGGGCGGCTCGGGCGGCTCGGCTGCTCTTGTCCTACAAAGAGAACTGCGTTTTCCTGCTGTGAAAAAAGTACAGGGACTCCGTTCCCATGCGTTCCCGCAGGACTTGAGCCCTGTCCATTACACTTTAACTACTTAAGGACCTCCTCCTGCACATGTACGTCGGCAGAATGGCACAGCTGGGCACATGCATGTACAGGTACGTCCTGTACTAGTACCCAGCCGTGGGTCACGGGCGTGCGCCCCCAGCGTGCTCCCGTGACCCCGTCCGAAGCTCCGGGACTTGCATACCCGATCATCGCTGGAGTGCGGTGATCGGTCCCCGGAGCTGAAGAACGAGGAGAGCCCTGTGCTTCCCTGTGGCGGCGTCATCGATCGTGTCATCCCTGTTATAGGGGGACACAATCGATGACGTCACACCTACAGCCACACCCCCCTACAGTTGTAAACACACATTAGGGAACACATAACCCCATCAGCGCCCCCTTGTGGTTAACTCCCAAACTGCAAATGTCATTTTCACAGTAAACAATGCAATTTATATGTTTTTTATGCTGTGAAAATTACAATTGTCCGAAAAATGTGTAAAAATTGTCCGAAGTGTCACGAAAAAAATCGCCGATCGCCGCCATTAGTAGTAAAATATATATATATTTTTTTTTATAAAAATGCAATAAAACTATCCCCTATTTTGTAAACGTTATACATTTTGCGCAAACCAACCGATAAACGCTTATTGCAATTTTTTTTTACCAAAAATAGGTAGAAGAATAGGTATCGGCCTAAACTGAGGACATTTTTATTTATTTTTTATATATTTTTGGGGGATATTTATTATAGCAAAAAGTAAAAAATATTATTTTTTTTCAAAATTGTCGCTCTATTTTTGTTTATAGTGCAAAAAATAAATACCGCAGAGGTGATCAAATACCACCAAAAGAAAGCTCTATTTGTGAGGAAAAAAGGACGCCAGTTTTGTTTGGGAGCCACGTCGCACGACCGCGCAATTGTCAGTTAAAGCGGTTAAACTGCATACAAACCCAAAATCTATATTTCAGTAGGAATGCCAAAATGTGTACCGAGATCCTGCCAGGAGCAACACTTTTTATTTAAAATGACAACACTAAGCCACTGCCTCCCACTGCAGGATAACTCATGGCAGGCTGACAATGCTGCTGCTAGTTTTTAGGCAGTTGTTTAGCGTTGTCAGCCTGCTACAGGGAGTGCAGCTTATGGCGTGATCTCCAGTTAGAAATTGAAAAGGATTCACAAAAAATGAATTGCTTAAACGTTTTTGAGCGTTTTTCGGCGTTTTGCGTTTTTCCCTGCCAAAAAATGTCACTTTGAACGCAAATTTCGGGCGTTCAATAAACTCCAAAGCTCATTAACACTGAAAAACGCCCAGGTGTTAGCCTAGGCTAACATAAAGTTCAGTTTATGGGCTTTAAAAAAAAAAGCCAAAACGCCAATAAATTGCAGTTTATCAGCTTCAGTGTGCATGGAGCCTTACAATGCTGCTGCTAATCTTAAGTAGGCAGTTGTTTGGCATTGTCAGTCTGTGAAACAGGAAATGCTGCAAAATCACCAGTTAGAAATGAAAAGGGATTCACAAAAAAATGAATTTGCTTAAGAAAACTGAATACAGCAGGACATGAATCCTAACATACTGAAGAAAAATAGATTTTGGGTTTACATGCAGTAGGGTTGCCACCTGTCCAGGAATTACCCAGAAAGTTCGTGTTTTGTATCATGCATCTGGGTTTCAGTCCACCTGAAACCCGGACACATTATTCAGACCGGGCAGTGGCTCCCCAAGTAACCGAGATAGCCATACACAAATCTGTTGCCACTGTGGGCGGTTCTTATGCCCCGTACACACGATCACTTTTTGTGATGAAAAAAAAAAAGACATTTTTTAAAATGTCATTTAAAATGATGGTGTGTGGCCAAAATGTCATTTTATGTCTTCTGAAAAATGACCAAAAAAAAATTCGAACATGCTCGAATTTTTTATGTCATTTTTCAAAATGTCATTTTTTGTGTCATAAAAAATGATGGTGTGTGGGCAAAACTACGTAAAAAATGACGTTTTAAACCCGCACATGCCCAGAAGCAAGTTAGGAGACGGGAGGTAAAACTACCATTCATAATGGAGTAAGCACATTCATCACGCTGTAACAGACAAAAAAGCAGGAATCGTCTTTTACTAACAAGTAACCAGCTAAAAGCAGCCTCAAGGCAAATAGAACTTCCCCTTGATGCCGCGTACACACGGTCGTTTTTTGCGATGAAAAAAAAACGACGTTTTCTGTGAAGTAAAAAAAACGACGTTTTTGAAACGTCACTTTTCAAAGACAATTTTGCATACACACCATCGTTTTTTCACAAAAAGCGAGGTTACGTTCACAACTCTTTTCCATTGAAGCTCGCTTTATAACTAGCTTCTGGGCATGCGCGGGTTGAAAAACGTCGTTTTGAACGACGTTTTTGCTACAGACGGTGACTTTTTGTGAAACAAAAAACGACGTTTTGAAAAACGACACAAAAAATTCAAGCATGTTGGAATTTTTTTTGGGTCGTTTTTTTTAAGACAAAAAACGTCGTTTTGCCCACACACGATCAATTTAAATGACGTTTTAAAAAACGTCGTTTTTTTTTCATCGCAAAAAACGACCGTGTGTACGCGGCATTAGAGTGCCATCACTTTGTTCATCATTTTCAAAAAATGATGGTGTGTACGCAACGTCATTTTTGAAAATGAAGTTTAAAAAATGTCGTTTTTTTTCATGAAAAAAAATGACATTTTTTTTCATCACAAAAAGTGATTGTGTGTACGGGGCATGAAGGGCCAGGTACGGCATCACTGAAGGGTGGAATGATGATGTCAGCAAGAGCAATTTGGCCACACCCATTGGCACGCTCTGTGAGCTACATTACTACTTTCCTTGGGGCGATGTGGCTCCCAAACAAAATCGGCGTCCTTTTTTTCCCACAAATAGAGCTTTCTTTTGGTGGTATTTGATCACCTCTGCGGTTTTTATTTTTCGCGCTGTAAACTAAGATAGAGCGACAATTAAGAAAAAAATACAATATTTTTTACTTTTTGCTATAATAAATATCCCCAAAAATATATATATATAAAAAACGTTTTCCTCAGTTTAGGCCGATACGTATTTTTGGTAAAAAAAAAATCGCAATAAGCGCAAAAGTTATAGCGTTTACAAAATAGGGGATAGTTTTATGGTATTTATATTAAAAAATGTTTTTTACTAGTAATGGCGGTGATCAGCGATTTTTTTTCGTGACTGCGACATTATGGTGGACACTTCGGACACTTTTTTTTTTTTTATAAATTTCTGTTTATTAAAGGTTTTTGCACAAACAATAAAACATACATCCCTTGGCCAGGTTGCCAAGTTAAACCATCGGTCAACATGACCGGGAACATGAAAAACATTGTGCCATCACAGATGGCATAAACAAAACAATGCCCTCCCTCCCCCCCCCACTCCACTCCCCCTGCTCAGTTCCCTTCCCCCACCTGCCTTAACCCAAGATCACATCAGTAAGAACATACTCCTCCATGGCATGCTGCTAACAATATCGCCAAGAGACCAGACACGAGTCCGCTCCCAGGTTAAATATAAGTTGACCAAAATTGGACACCCACTCCCTACCCCACCGTGAGGTCCGATTCGTACCAGGCCCTCCACACCTTCTCAAATTTCCCCACACATCCTCGGGACAGATATGTTGCTTTGTAATACGGTAGCACAGCATTCACCAACCCCTTCCAGAAAGCGATCTCAGGGGCCCTTGGATTCCTCCATTTCAGTAAGATAGCCTTTTCCCCATAAAATAACAAGATGCTCAGTAGTGTTCTGTGCGCTCTAGACGGGACTACCTCCTCCACCAGACCCAGTAAACAGACACTAACTTCCTGCGGGACCGGAACTCCCAGCACCTCTGTAATGCAGTCCGTGACCCCCTTCCAGAACTGTTGGATCAGGGGACACGTCCAGAACACATGGTGTGCGTCCGCAGGGGAGGATGTACACCTCCAACCTTCAGCAGATACCGAAGGATATATTGATGCCAACCTGGCTGGAGTGTAGTACACTCTATGCAAAAACTCAAATTGGATTAGCCTGTCTCTCGCAGCCACTAAGTGTTTAAATGGGCGATCCCACATTTCATCCCACTCCTCCTCCTGTATATCCGGGACCTCCGCCCCCCATCTTTCCCTGCACTTGAGTAAACCCTGGGGGCTAGCCTTAAACAATTCTTTATATGTTACCGACAAGGTCTTGGGTAATTCCTCAGTCACCAGCAGGTCCTCCAGCCTGGAAGGAAAAGCTTCCACTTTCCGCGACTCAAACTGAGAATGGAATGCATGTCTTAGACTGAGATATCGAAAAAACTGAGAGTTTGGAAGGTCATGTTTAGCTTTCAATTGATCAAAGGTTAGTAATTCACCATCCCGAGTCACATCTTTGAGTAATTTAACCCCCTTGGAAGCCCACCTGGGTGCATCATTCAGTTTATAAAAGTGTTGAAGCTTGGGGTTCATCCAGAGAGGTGTTGAGGGGGAAAGCCCTTTATAGCTCGGAGAGGCCAGCTTCTCTACTTCTTCCCAGGCCTTAATCGTGGCTTTCATGGAAAGCGTAAGAGGAAGGTCCCTACCGGTCCCCCTATGAATGGCCAGACGGAGAGATTCATAAGAACCGAGATGTGCAGCCTCGAGCACCGTGGCTGAATCGCCCGCATCTGAGCAGAGCCATCTATGGACAAACACTAGCTGACCAGCCAAGTAGTACTTACGCCAGTCTGGAAGTGCCATCCCGCCCTGACCCCATGGTTCCTGCAGGACTTTCAACCCCACCCTAGGCATTTTAGGAGCCCAGAGAAAAGAGCTGGTGAGGCTATCCAGTTTCTTGAAGAAGGACTTCGGTATCCAAACCGGAGCATTCCTCAGAAAGTAAAGGATAACCGGGAGGATTTTCATTTTTAGGAGGTTAATCCTGCCAATCAGAGATAAGGGAAGTTTTTGCCAAGCCAGTGCCTTTTGTTTGACGAACGCCAAAAGTGGCAATAGGTTGAGAGACATGTAGTCCATCACGTTCACTGTGACCTTCACCCCCAAGTACGTTATTTGGGTGACCCATTGCAATGGTAGGTCAGGGCTTGCTCTTTCCCTAGCCCCTTTATCCAAGGGCAGAATGGACGACTTCCCCCAGTTAACTTTCAGGCCGGAGTATGTGGTGAATTTATTCATAATGTCTAAAGCGGTGTTCAAGGAGTCCACAGGATCCCTCAGGAACAAAAGAAGGTCATCCGCATATAGTGCTAAGCCCTCATCAATACTCCCCACCCTAATTGCCTTCACTGCCTCCGATGCTCTTAACGCCACTGCTAGGGGTTCCATCATGAGAGCAAACAGAAAGGGTGACAGTGGGCACCCCTGTCTGGTCCCTCTCCCAATCGTGAAAAACTCAGAAGTAGCCCCTCCCATACGAATGGCTGTCCTAGGTGCGCTGTAAAGCAGCTTGATCCACTGTCTGAAGAACTGACCAAACCCCATAAACTCTAGGACAGTATGCATGAAATGCCAGTCCACTGAGTCAAAAGCCTTTTCAATATCGATGGAGACTATTATCCTACAGGACTCATCTAAATTCGGGAGTTGTAAATGTGTAAACAGTCTCCTCAAGTTTGTATCCGTAGACTTACCCGGCATAAAACCCGTCTGGTCCACATCAACCAGGGATGATATAACCGGAGCAAGTCTTTTTGCAAGGATTTTTGTCAAAATTTTGAGGTCCATGTTGAGAAGGGCAATCGGCCTATAAGACGAACAGTCCAGTAGGTCTTTGCCCGGCTTGGGTAACAGGATAATATATGCATCAAGCATAGATGCAGGTAGTATCTTTTGATCCAAGCAGTAGGCAAACAAAGTCGTAAGTCTGGGGGCTAGTTGTTCCGCATAGTGTTTGTAGAAATCCGCCGGGAAGCCATCCGGCCCCGGTGCTTTATTAGGTGGGAAATCAAAGATTGCCGCCTCCACCTCCTTTTTTGTAACTTTGGCATCCAGTGCCTGGCAGTCCTCCGCGGCAAGTCTGGGGAGAGTCAGTGTACCAAGCAGATCTGTCAGCTCTCTGTGGTTGTAAGAGGGGATGGGGGCATAAAGTGCAGAGAAATATTTCTGAAATTCAGTCAATACAGCTGTTGGGTCTCTAACCAGGTCTCCGTCTGACCCCCTTATCACTGAGATATGCTCGATATGATTTTGATCTGCTACCAACCTGGCTAATAGTTTACCATTTTTATCCCCCTCCGAAAACAGAGAGTTCGCCCTATGCTTGGCTTCAGTGTGCGCCAGGTCATTATAGTGGAGGTGAAGTCTGCGCCTAGCCTCCAACAAAGCACCATATGTGCCATCAGTCTTGTTGGCGGCATGAGCAGAATCACATGCCCTCTCGTTTTCCTGCAGCCTCAGAACTTCAGCATTTTGGTCTATTCTAACTCCTTTAATCGCCTTAATAGATTCCCCGCGAATTACCGCCTTAAATGCGTCCCAAACCACCGGTGGGTCAGCCGAATCCACATTTAGAGACCAATAGTCGACTAGCGATTCTAGCAACTGTGTGGAGACCTGCTCTTCCTGCAACCAACCCGGGGACAACCTCCAGCTCCTGGCCCCACCAGATATTGGCAGGAGCAAGGAGACAGCAAGAGGAGTATGATCAGATATCCCACCCGCCAAGTATTCTACCCCCCTCACATAAGACATCATAGCCTGGTTCCCAAACGCTAAGTCTATCCTAGCTGAAGAGTGATGCGTCTGAGAAAGATGAGAATAGCAAACTGTGTCCGGGAATTTAGCTCGCCAAATTTCCGTCAACCCCGCCATGGTTACCCATGCCAACAGGTCTTGAGACCCAGTCCGCCCGGGGTTGGAGGAATCCAGCTCACCCATTATAGCATTAAAGTCTCCCATAACCAGGAGCGGCAAATGAGCATGTGGTGCCAATTTCACATAAATATCATACAAAAGTTGTACATTAAAAGGAGGTGGTACATATACCGACACAAGTAGCATTTTGCGGTTTCCTATGTCCAGAACCACTGCTGCATATCGTCCCCCTGGATCAGTTATCACCTGGTGTATCATGCATGGTAACGTCCTACTAATGAGTATAGACACCCCCCTAGCAAACGTGGAGTATGTAGCATGAAATGCCTTTTGGATCCAGTGCTTGCGTAATGCCAAAATTCTACTGCCCTCTAGGTGAGTTTCCTGTAAGAGGACCACATGTGGCTTAACTGATTTCAGGTACTGGAACATTGAGGCTCTCTTAAATTTACTATTTAGTCCCCTAATGTTCCAGGACACTACCTTAAACACATTAGCCATAATCCTGTTTACCAAATAATGCCCCGGCACGAGTAACACGCGCCCAGATATTTAGCCTAAAGCAGCACGCCATGGACTGAGAGAAGGCAATCTTTGGTGGAGAACCGAGAACTGAGCAAGACACAACAACCCCGAGAACACCCCCCCCCCCCCAACCCAACCGTCCCACCCCCCCTGCCATTATACCAGATCCAGAAAAAAAACAAAAAATAAAAATAAATAAAAAAAATGAAACGGGAAGCAAAAAGGCTTCCAAAAAAAAACCCTTCATCTGGTATGCAGCTTCAGCCCCAAAACAAAACAAACACCTAAAAAAAAAATTAGGTGTTTCAGAGATGTCCTCTGAATGGTCACTTGTCCAGCAGAAAAAAAGAAGAGAAAAAATAAAATAAAAAATACTTTAGCTCTAGAAAGTTCCGCTTGAGCAAGATAATTGTGGAGTCACAAATTCAGGACATAAATCTTGATGAGGAGAAGAACAGTGTCCCAGCACCATCTAGTGGCGTTAGATTAGTATAGCACCAAATGCCGGAGCCCATAGAAAACATTAGGTCATCAGTCACCCTGAGCAAAATGTCTCCTCGCAGTACATTTCAGGAAGGTGTACAAAAGGAAAAAGGAAAAAAACAGAAGGGGCCTTGGATGCCAAAACTCAACCAAAGAAAATAAGAAATGAATATATTTACCCCTTAGTATCAGGCAGCAGGAAAAAAAGAAAAATCAATAAAAGAATAAAAAAAAAAAAAAACTGTATTAGATCACACTGCAGATGTAGTGGCGATTGAACGTAGTAACAACAGTAGGCCGGCACACCAGGTACTAGGGTCAGATCCCAGATAACAGAAAAAAGAATGGAAAATATAATGACCTGAGACCCTGCAGCTGGCCAGAAGTCCAGCTAGATTAGGAATAAACGCAATACTCATCTAGCATCAAATCATGTTCATGGATTTCTGTCAAGCCATTCACAAGCATCTCGTGGGTGATCAAAAAACTTCACTGACCCTTGATGTTGAACACGCAGTTTACTGGGATAAAGCATGCTGTATTGAATATTTTTCTCACGTAATCTTTTCCTGACATCATTAAAGCATCTCCTTCTTCTCTGTGTTTCAGCCGAAAAGTCAGGAAAAAGCATTACCTTGGTGTTCTCATACTTCAGGTCCTGGGCCTTCCTGGAAGCAGTCAGGATCATATCCCTATCCCTGTAATTCAGGAATCTCACCAGGAAGGGACGTGGATATTCTCCCGGGGGTCTCCTTCCCATCGGCACCCTATGTGCCCGTTCCACCACGTCCGTTGGTGGTCTCTCACCCAGATTCAGAAGCTGCTTGAAAAAATTTTCAGCAAACGTGGTAGACTGTGGGCCTTCTGCCCCCTCGGGCAGACCAACCACGCGAACATTATTGCGCCTTTGTCTGTCTTCGGCGTCATCTGCGCGATCTTGTAGGAGTCTCACTACTGCCTGCAGCTCTGCTAGTTGATTCCCTTGAGATTGTGTCTCATCTTCCACAGTGGAAATTCTCCCCTCAGCCTCCGTCAGTCTCCCCCTGATTTTGTCCAAGTCATGTCTGATTAAAGTGCATTCAGTAGCAAGGTGGTCAATGCTTACCATGACCGCGGCCTTGCTAGCGTTGATAGCCTCCAGGATCGGTCTGGTAATCGCCTCCTGGGCCGGGTCCTGGACCGGAGGAGCAGGCTGTAGGTCATCCGACCGGATAGTCTGTTCTGGAGCATCCATCTGGGCCCGTTTGCTCGCAGGCTTCTTGGCGCTTCTGGTAACAGCCGGCAGATGCAAGATGGCGGCGGCTGAGGCCTCGTCCACGCCACGTGTGGATCGGGTCTGGCGCTGGCTCCTCGGGGTCTGATGGCCGTGTTTCGCCGCTCCCCTTCTCATGTCCGGATGCTCCCCCACCAGGATCAGGGGTATAAACCCCAAAATTGTGCCTCAAAATGCTCCGAAAATCGGATGAAAGAGCAGGAGTAATGCGGAGCTCTCACAGAGCACGTCCTGCCTCGCTCACATCCGGACACGCCCCCCCCACTTCGGACACTTTTGACACATTTTTGGGACCATTGTCATTTTCACAGCTATAAAAATGCACTGATTACTGTGGAAATGACAATGGCAGTGAAGGGGTTAACCACTAGGGGGCGCTAAGGGGTTAAGTGTGCCCTAAGGGAGTGATTCTTACTGTAGGGGGGTGTGGCTGTATGCGTGACATCACTAATCGTCGTTCCCTATATCAGGGAACAGATGATCAGTGACACTGCCACAGAGAAGAACGGGGAAGGTGTGTTCGGCGACCCGATCGGCGACGATCGGGTCCGCGGGTCCCGCGGTCACGGAGCTTCCGACCCACGGCTGGGCTCTTAAAGGCGATGTACAGGTACGTGCCTGTGCCCAGCCGTGCCATTCTGCCAACGTATATCGGGGTTAGGCGGTCCTTAAGTGGTTAAAGCGTAATAAATAAAAAAATTATAAACGGAATGGTGTCAGCTTTGCCCAATTTTTTTTATTTTGAACAGGTATGACAAGATACCTTTGAATATATATTTAACCACTTGCCTACAGGGCACTTTCACCTCCTTCCTGCCCAAGCCATTTTTCAGTTTTCAGCGCTGTCACACTTTGAATGACAATTGCGTGGTCATGCAACAAATTAAATTTTTTATCATTTTTTTTCCCACAAATAGAGCTTTCTTTTGGTGGTATTTGATCACCTCTGCGGTTTTTATTTCTTGCTCTATAAACAAAAGAAGAGGGACTAGTTTGAAAAAACGCACAATTTTTTTACTTTTTGCTATAATAAATATCCATTTTTTTTTTTTTAAACACATTTTTTCCTCAGTTTAGGCCAACACATATTCTTCTACATATTTTTGGTAAAAAAATAAATAAATATTGCAATAAGCGTATATTGATTTTTTTTTTTTGCAAAGGTTATAAAATAGGGGACAGATTTATAGCATCTTTTTTTTACCAGTAATGGCAGCGATCTGCGATTTTTATCTTGACTTCCTTCGATATTGCGGCAGACACATCGGACACTTTTGACACATTTTTGGGACCATTCACATTTATACAGCGATCCCTGCTATAAAAATGCACTGATTACTGTGTAAATATGACTGGCAGGGAAGGGGTTAACACTAGGGGGCGATCAAGGGGTTAAATGTGTTCCCTAGGGAGCGATTCTAACTGTGAGGTGAGGGGACTGACTGGGGAGGTGACCGATCGGTGTCCCTATGAATAAGGGACACACCATCGGTCTCCTCTCCACAGAATGTGGATCTGTGTGTTTACAAACACACAGATCCACAGTTCTGCTCAGTTACTGGGCAACCGCGGGTGCCCGGTGGACATCGCTGGTGCCCGGCGGACATCGCTGGTGCCCAGGGACATCACGGCCCCCGGGCATGCACATCGGGTCCCCAATGATGTGGCGGACGCACGTGCGACCCCTATTGGCTCTGGAAGACGTCATATTACGTCCGCCCAGAACAAGAGCCTCATCGTTGCGCCGTCATATGACGGCGGGTGGTAGGCTAGTGGTTAAAAGAGCAAACAGGAGGAACTAAGAGAAGTTCACTCTTTTTAAAAATATCCCTTAAATCATTTTAACCTGGGGGGGCAGAAGTAGTTCCCGATGGATAACCCCATAGTCCATGAGTATGAGTCGGAAATAATCCCTAGTATTTACTTTCTTGTCCAATTTCTGCATTTTTTATACTTATATGTGAAGGGCAGATAGAGATAATGGGCCAGATTCAGAAAGAATCTATGCCGGCGTATCTCCTGATACGCCACCGTAAATTCAAATGTGCGCCGTCGCATCTTTACGCCGATTCTGAAAGCAAGATACGCCGAAAAACATGGCTTCAGTAGTCCGGTGTAACTTGCCTACGCCGGCGTATCGTGGGCGCACAGTTACGCTGGACGCATTAGACGTTCCCATTAAAAATATGCAAATAAGCAAGATACGCCGATTCACGAACGTACGTGCGCCCGGCGCATTGATATACGTTGTTTGCATAAGGCGTATGACCGGCGCAAAGTTACCCCTGTTATATGAGGCCCAGGCAATGTTAAGTATGGACATCGGAACAGCGTCAAATTGTACATCGTTTACGTTGTTTGCGTAAGTCATACGCGAATAGGGCTGTGCGTAAGTGACGTTCACGTCGAAAGCATTGAGTATTTGCGATGTGATTTTGGAGCATGCGCACTGGGATACGTCCACGGGCGGCGCATGCGCCATTCGTTCGGCACCTCATTTACATGGGGTCACAGTTTATCACTCCCACCTTCCACCTACTTTAAATTACGTGGACTTACGCCGGCCCATCTACGCTACGCCACCGTAACTTAGGGAGCAAGTGCTTTGTGAATACAGCACTTGCCTCTCTAAGTTGCGGCGGCATAGCGTAAAGAAGATACGCTACGCCACCATAAAGATACGAAAATGTATCTGAATCTGGCCCATTATATTTGAAGCAATAAAGTTCATGGGTAACACTAAAATGTCATTTCTTGACTATAATTTTTACATATCTGTTGTGAAAATTGTACAATGAGTGGCCAATGTCATGAGAAGTGAGTGTCCCATGTGCTCCTCCTCACCGTATTATCGTCTTCATCCCATGTTATATTGTTGGGGTCAATGTGAAGTTGGTCTTCTTCTTTAGCCCATGGTGTGTACAAACCAACATTAGTATCTTTTGTTCTAATGTGGCGGGAAAACTTCACCCAATTTTCTATTTTGTAGTAGAAAGGAAATTCACCATTTTCATCAAAGAAGGTCATCCTGTCTGCCGTTTTATATGGATTTTGTATATGTTTCACATATTTATGCATCTGGAGGATAGAAAAACCTCAAAAAAATTAAAGAGGAAGTAAACCCACTTATTATTTTTTTTTGGAAAACAACACCTTCAAGACAAATGCATAACGAGCTTTGTAATACTCACCTCCGACCGAAACCCTGCAGCCGTCCTCGTACACCGCTCCTGGGGTTACCTCCGGGTATCGCAGCTCCAGGGATGTGATTGGTCGGAGCCGCGATGATGTCACTCCCACGCGTCATTTCTGTAAATATCTCCTAAACAGTGCAGGTTTAGGATATATTTCGAGCACCTACAGGTAAGCCTTAATCTAGGCTTACCTGTAGGTAAAAGTGCTGGTAAAGGGTATATGTATTTGTACTCAGAGTCCCAGGTAATCGTACTAGGGAAAGGTCTGGGACGACAACACGGAAAGTGACCTGGAGTGTGCCTGGGGTCACGTAGACGATATGCCTAAAAGGGGGCATACCCAAGTAGAAGTAAAAGAGAGAAGAAATACAAGAAAAAAGGGGAAGGGTGGGTGGGACACGAGGAAACAGCCGACAGGAAGGAGGATGTTGGGCGGGTTTAAGTACCTTCCGACTCCTCCTACAAATGCAGGCTGACCTGCGGTCTGCCTGCCAACTTGTACTCAGAGTCCCAGGTAATCGTACTAGGGAAAGGTCTGGGACGACAACACGGAAAGTGACCTGGAGTGTGCCTGGGGTCACGTAGACGATATGCCTAAAAGGGGCCAAAAATAAGACGGTAGGATGAGCTCGTAAGAGACTGAAATGAAAGTAGCCATATGTAACCTGATCGGCCAATGCCAGGAAGCCTGTGACAATCCAGTATGTGGATCCGGGACATGTACCGAAATGGATGCAAACCCCCCCCCCCAACCTAACCCAACAACGTGTAAGCGGACCCCCCGGGGAAAAGCAGCCGAGACTGCGTCTAACCTGAAAATACGGCCAGTACAAGCATGAAGTACAACCCTAGTCTAGGCAGCAGGGAACAGCAGAGTGTCATGTACTTTGCTAGTAAAGAAGGGAGCAGTAGGGAAAGGAAAGTGGCCTATCCCTAGGTACATTCACAGTAGCCACCAAGAGACAGACTAAGACTGACCGAGCACCAGTTGGTAGGACTGCTTGAGCCGAGAGTGGCCAAAAAACAAAGACTGCAAGTAGATATGAATGGGCAACAGAGCTCCAGACATCGAGATGGAAAACCTGGAAGGTATCCCAGGAGTCACACCCTTCCTAGGCTAAAATAGACATGACTAGCTGACCCAGCTTCATCTGTAGCAGGAAACCGGGACGATGTGGCACCGGTGTATGAGCCTAGGACCTGCTGGAAAAAAAGGCGGCGAGCTACCAAATATCGAAACCCCTAACCGGAGAAGGATGGATGGCGGGAAAAACTTTGACATCTGCTGCCCGTGACATGACGTCTGCAAACAAGAACAACACCGTTATACACAAGAAATAACCAACGAGCCCCAACTTGCTTTAGGAAAAGAGAAAAAAACAAACAAAAAAACTTGAGACTAAAGATGCAGCAACGCCGTGCAGGATAGTAAACATAGCACAAGACTGAAAACGTGTCCCGTCTCAAAGATCTAGCAAGGCCGAGCTAGCTGAGGCTAATCAGGCCAATTAACATGTAACACCCAAGCCTGTGAACCCGAGGACGTGTCAGGCAAGTGATATATGAGTAGTTGATTACCTGACGTATGAAAAGAATAGTAAAAGGAACACTGCAGTGGTGGGACGTAGTAACTTACAACGTGAAGAATGAACCACACATACTGACAAAACAAAGTATGAGAATGTGACAAACCCATGAAATTGCAAAGGCCGAGCAACCTGAGGCGTGGCAGGCAAATTAAAAACGTACACTCAGGCCTGATGAACCTGAAAACGTGTCAGGCCATTGTATGAGAAATGAAATGACAAGATGCATGAAATGTATGAGAAACGGATGAGGAGACTTGCCACCGTACAAGCCAATTATAAACGCTCATCTCAATCCGTAAGCCCCCATAAACGTGATGGGTGACATCCCCCCCAGCAGTGAACCACCATGAACATACCAAACGACCAACTGGGAAAACAAATTTGTGGGAAGAACAAAAAAAAAAAAAAAATATGAGAAACATAGACCCATGACAAAACATAAAGACCCATTGAGAACATGGACAGCATCAGAACATGTGATCAGCCGAGAGCGTAAACACATGAGGACCAGATACATGAGAAACTTAATTGCATGAGAAACCTAACACATGGGAACATGACTAGCCTGAAAAACGTAATGCATGAAAAACGCGATTGAGAAACGTAATGACGTGAAACATGATCGCCTGAGGACACGACTGGCATGCAAAGTGTGCACACATGAGAACATGACTAGCCTAAAAAATGTAACCCTTTTGAGAAACGCAATCATATGAGAACATAATCGCATGAGAACATAGAACCATGAGAAAAGTAAACGCATGAGAACACAAATACCATGCGCAACGTGATCGCATGAGAACAGGTACCATGAGAACAATTGCACGAGAACATGAATACCATGAGAAACGCGATCGCATGAGCATGTAATCGCATGAAATTGCATGCAAACATGAACAAAACATGAATACCATGCGAAACCAAATCGCATGAGAACCTGGATATCATGAGAAACGATCGCATGAGAACCTGAATATCACGAGAACCTGAATATCACGAGAACCTGAATATCACGAGAACCTGCATATCACGAGAACCTGCATATCACGAGAACCTGCATATCACGAGAACCTGAATATCACAAGAACCTGAATATCACAAGAACCTGAATATCACGAGAAACATGATTCCATGAGAACCTGAATATCATGAGAAACGTGATCGCATGAGAAACGTGATCGCATGAGAAACGTGATCGCATGAGAAACGTGATCCCATAAGAAACGTGATCCCATGAGAAACGTGATCCCATGAGAAACGTGATCCCATGAGAAACGTGATCGCATGAGAAACGTGATCGCATGAGAAACGTGACTACAACAATACCACCCTGCCACCTAAATCGCATGAGAACATGAATACCAGGAGAAACGTGATCGCCTGAGAAACGTGCATACAAAACATGAATACCATGCAATCTAAATCGCATGAGAACATGAATCGCATGAAAACGTGATCGCATGAGAAACGTGATCGCAAAACATGAAAACCATGACACGCGATCGCATGAGAAACGTGATCGCAAAACATGAAAACCATGAAACGTGATCGCATGAGAAACGTGAACGCATCAGAAACGTGAACGCATGAGAAACGTGAACGCATGAGAAACGTGATTACAAACATGAATACCCTGCAACCTAAATCGCATGAGAACATGAATACCAGGAGAAACGTGATCGCACGAGAACGTGATTGCATGAAACGCGAACGCATGGAAGGCGAATGCATGGAACACAATCGCATGGAACACGATGGCCTGAAAGCATGAAAATCACGCGCAACAGAACTGCATGGGAACATGAATACAAAACATGAATACCATGCGAAACAAATCGCATGAGAACATGAATACCATGAGAAACTAAAACGCATGAGACGCGACCGCATGAGAACACAAATACCATGAGAAATATGATCGCATGAGAACATGAATACCATGCGAAACAAAAAAAAAAACGCATGAGAACATGAAATACAAAATATGAATACCATGTGAAACAAAAATCGCATGAGAACCCGAAATTCAAAAAAAAAAAAAAAAAAACGCCATGTGAAACACAAATTGCATGAGAACGTGAATTCAAAATATGAATACCATGAGCAGCTGACCGCATGAGAAACGTGACCGCATGAGAAACGTGAATACAAAATATGAATACCATACGAAACCAAATCGCATGAGAACATGAATACCATGAGAAATTAACTCGTATGAGAAACATGATCGCATGAGAAACGTGATTGCCCAAGAACATGAATACTATGCGGAACAAAACCGCATGTGAACATGAAACCAACCATGAATACCATGAGAATCGTACTCGTATGAGAACATGAATACCATGCGAAACAACTCGCATGAGAAACGTGATCGCCTGAGAACATGAATATCATGCAACAAAAATAGCATGAGAACATGAAAACTCGTAAAATACAACATGAATGCCAACAACCTAACCTGAACCGACATGAGGATATGACTAGCAAAAGAAGCGCAACCGCATGGGAAGTGCGACCGTACGGAAGCGTAACCGGCATAGCATACCATATCTGACTAAAACAATCACTCACTGAGCCCACTGACTGACACCCCTCCACCCAGAACCTACGACGGGGAGATAGAAACGCGGAACCGCTCGCCCGACTCCCCCCCACCCCCCCAATACCAAAATACAGCCGCTGACTGATGCACCGCCCCCAGCCTGAGGAGAACCCCAAGAACCCCTCTAACCCCCCCCCCACCCATAATACCTCAGCACCATCACTGTGAATGCCACATGCCACAGGGGAGCCAGGCCGTACTGAGGGAGATGCTCCTTCCAGGCAATCACTGCACAGCTGAATGAGGCGATGACTGTGCGAGACATGTAGTCACACATGAAACGTAAACACACGGGAACTTGAAACATGGAAAAATAAATTGAAAACCCTACCGCATCTGACCGAACCATACCCTACCCGAACATTGAACATGACACCCTCCAATCCGAAACCTGAAAAACAAAGTAAATTGCGAGAGGCAGACTAGCCGGCGTGACACATGGGAGAACAGCCCCCCCCCATGCTGTCAGCTTGGTTCCTGAAGAATTGGGTGGACAACCCCTCCTACGCTGCCAGTGTGAACCTGGAAGATAAAGGGTGCCCAGCCCCCCCCCCCACCTGCTGCCACTGACTAACCGAACCTAGATCATGACACATGCCAACCAGAATCCTGAGACAGGTGAGAATGTGAGATCTCACAAACATTCCAACTCCCACCCCCCCCCCCATGCTGTCAGCTTTGATCACTGGAGAAATGGGTGGACAGTATCCCCCTCATACAGCCAACGTGACCCTGGATGAATGACCCCCCCCCCCCATGACACCTGCGTGGACGGGCAGCCTGCAAATTCCAGCATGCCCTCGAAGGAATGACTGGGTGGATGGACAGCCCGCCCTCCCCAGCGTGCGCTCAAAATTGACAGGGAGGAGGGGCGGCCCCCGCAAAAGCCGACGTGTGCCCGGAGGAGTGGAGGGCAGATGGACGCCCCCCCCCCTCGTGCAGCAGCGTGCACCTGGAGAAAAAGCTTCCCCCGTGTGAGCCTGGAAGGCAGACCAAGGAGGAAGGTGGGCTCTCGCTTCCCCCCCAACCCTCCCCCGCTGGTGATCGCACATGAGGTGGGTGTCCAGCTGGAGCCCTGGGGATAGCGGAGTATGGATTACACCCCCCCCCCCCCGAGCGCCGGGAGAAGCGAGCGGCCCAACGAATAGGGCGGAACATGGGATGAAAGGTAGCCGGGCTGCCTCCACAGGCTCGGACCGGGATGACGGGCGAGGCAGCTCCCACAAGCTAGATGGGATACGGGGATGAAAAGGGGGGCTGAAAGAGAGGCCCCTCAAAGGGGAGCCGACACCATTGCTGCGGCCGACCGCCGCTCTGTAGGAAGGTCCGACGTCACGTGACGCGCTGTGACCTAGTATGGGGTACCAGATTGCCGCCACTTCCCTTCACCCGCAGCCCCCCCGAATGAAAACCTGAACCCCCGCACGTGAGAGCGGGGAGAAGCGGAGCCAGCAGCCGTCCGTCCACCCCTTAGAACGAAAAAGCGGAAGTGACGCCGCAAAGGTCGCACCGGAAGTGACGCCTGTTAACACGAGGAAACAGCCGACAGGAAGGAGGATGTTGGGCGGGTTTAAGTACCTTCCGACTCCTCCTACAAATGCAGGCTGACCTGCGGTCTGCCTGCCAACATGTTGCTTTCCCTTGATTTTCCATCTCCCTTTATCAACATGCTTTTTTTTTTCCCCCAAAAAAACTTTCTGTTTATATTACATACCTAATTTTAGACTCATTGGGGTAGATTCATGTACAGATCCGACGGTGTATCTACTGATACACCGTCGGATCTGTGAGATCCGACGCTCGGATCTATGCGGCTGATTCCTCGAATCAGGTTCCGCATAGATCTCCCTTAGAGCCGACTGGTGTAAGTGAGTTACACTGTCGGTTCTTAGGCTGCATTCTCCCGCCGTCCGCTAGGTGGCGCTTCTTTTTTTCTACGCGACGAATATGCAAATGAGGAGAACCGCCGATTCAGAACCGAACGCCCGGCCGTCGCTTTTTTTTTACGTCGTTTGCGTTCGTCTTTTTCCGGCGGATGGTTACCCCTGCTATATGCGGGGTAAGTGCGGCGGATCCTATGTTAAGTATGGCCGTCGTTCCCGCGTCGAGTTTTGAATTTTTTACGTCGTTTACGTAAGTCGTCCGGGAATACGGCCATACGTTAATTGCGTTAACATCGAAAACAATGACGTCCTTGCGACGTCATTTAAAGCAATGCACGTCGGGAAATTTTGCCGGCGGCGCATGCGCAGTACGATCGGCGCGGGGACGCGCGTGATTTAAATAGTAAACTCCCCCTAGCCGCGGAATTTGCATTCCGCTGGGGGATTTACGATCCGCCAGGGCTAATTACGAGGCAAGTGCTTTCTGAATACAGCACTTGCCTCAAAAACTGGCGCAGGCGGATCGTAAACAAGATAGATCACGCGGATCAAAAGAGCCGCTGATCTACATGAATCTACCCCCATTGGTGTCATAAGTGGGTATCTGTGCTACCCAATATAATGCAACCAGATCATGGCTAGTGGGGGGGGGGGGGGACTGGCAGACTGGTACATATCTTCCTAAAAACATCACAGCACCCTTTCTCAGGACTCTGATGCAAGCAGTGGTCTTGATCTTGGGAGGAGTTATGCAAATATCAGAATGCTCTCATGAGTGGATGTCAGACTGAAGGAATGGGCATTTAAGGCTGGTGCAAGGATTTTTGACACCCCTTTGCCATGCCCATGTATACGGTGGAGGTGGCAGGGATGGAGTTTGCTTGCGGCACCTCTTTACCTATTTGTTCAGCTGTGGTCTCCACCTGCATTTCTGGACCTGGCCTGAAGACAAATGGTGGCAATACAGCACCTCTTTACAATACAGTGCCCGCTTTACATCACAGACCTCTTTCCATTCAAGTCCCCCAATTTACATCACAGCCCCCCTCCTTACATCACAGACCTTCCCCCTTTACATCAGTGTCCTCAGCCCCTCTTCCTTGCATCCCAATTTCTTTGCACATCAGTCCCCTGCACAACCCCCCTTGTACCCAAGGCCCCTTTCTAAAAACATTACTTGTACCCAGTACCCTTTACAACCACCCTTTGATTGTAATCCAGTCCTGTTTACAGCCCCGTTCCTTGCATCCCAGTCACCTCCACAAACCCCTCCTTGCATCCCTCCTTCAATTTACCCAGTCCCCTCCACAGCCCCCCTCTTTGTATCCCAGTCCCCTCCACAGCCCCCCTCCTTGTATTCCAGTCCCCTTCACAGCCCCCCTTTTTGTATCCCAGTCCCCTGCACAGCCCCCTCTTTGTATCCCTGTCCCCTCCACAGCCCCCCCTCCTTGCATTCCAGTCCCCTCCACAGTCCCCCTCCTTGTATTTCAGTCCCCTCCACAGCCCCCACTCCTTGTATTCCAGTATCCTCCACAGCCCCCTCCTTGTATTCCAGTCCCCAACACAGCCCCCCTCTTTGTATCCCAGTCACCTCCACAGATCCCCTCCATGTATCCCAGTCCCCTCCACAGCTCTCTTTTTTGTATTCCAGTCACCTCCACAGCCCCCCTCCTTGTATTCCAGTCACCTCCACACCGCCCTCTTTGTATCCCAGTCCCCTCCACAGCCCCCCTTCTTGTATTCCAGTATCCTCCACAGCCCCCCTTCTTGTATCCCAGTCACCTCCACAGCCCCCCTTCTTGTATCCCAGTCTCCTCCACAGTCCCCCAGGGCCGGATTAACAGAGGGGCTGATGGAGCTGCAGCTCCAGGCCCCTTTCTCAAGATAGGCCCATTTGACCAAAAAAAAAAAAAAAAAAAAAAAAATTTTTTTTTTTTTAAGATCGACTTCGAGGGTTGTAGCTCGATGACCAGAGGTCACAGAAACCCCACATTTGGGGGGTAGTCAGTTGAAGACCTACCCCACAACCGGTCAAAATATGGGATGGCTATCATTTATGGTTCCGGAGATACAGGGCTGCTTGCACAGCCTGTCAGAAGCTACATACAGAGCAGCCAGTATAAATACAAGCTGACACACCGCAGCAGACTGAGAAAAAAAATCATCATTTGTTTTTTGCTAGAAAATTACTCTATGGTGGTCTTTGCAACTTTTTATGTTGCACGGTATAGAGCTGCACGATTCTGGCTAAAACGACAACTGCAATTTTTTTGCTTAGAAGATAGATCACGATTCTCTCACGATTCGTACGGCATAACATCATCTTTAAAATGAAAAAAAAAAAAAATGGGCTAACTTTACTGTTTTGTTTTTATGGTTTTTATTATTCAATGAAGTGGGCAAATGCAGTGTGACATAAAATATTGCAGCAATTGCCATTTTTGTCTCTGCTAAAATATATATAATGTTTGGGGGTTCCAAGTAATTTTCTAGCAAAAAATATTGGTTTTTAACTTAAACAAGTGTTGGACTTTAAGTGGTTACATTTCTTGCATTTACACACAGAAGTTTGATCTAAAAAGGAAGTTGGTTATATTGTTTCATGTTGTTTACAAACTTCACAGACAGTCGGATATGTTCTTTACACACAGAACTTTATCCCTTTGATATAAGAAGAAAGCGTTAGTTACAATGTTTCCTGCTAAGAACTTGGCAGACTGCCCGGATATTTTCTTTTGACAGCTGAAAGTCTCTCCACTTGTTATATGAAAGAATCAGCAAACTCTGCATTGGAGATGTCAGGGGGTTGAATCGAGATCACAATTTTAACGATTAATTGTGCAGCTCTAGCACGGTACTGTATTTGCGCAGCAATTTTTCAAACATGTTTTTTTGGAAATAAACTGTTTCATACATTAAAAAAAACACTAAAGTTAGCACGATTTTTTTTTTTTGGTATCCTAAGCGATGCTTTAAACATTTTTTAGGTTACATGTTTAGAGTTACAGAGGAAGTCTAGTGCTAGAATTATTGCTCTCGCTCTAACGATCCCGACGTATGTAACCTGTGTGTATCTGGCTCTGATACTAGCCAGTGCCTACCCAGCCACTGACTGGTATCTCTCCCCAGCCTGTCCCCACACACCCTCTTACCTGCTGACCTGTAGATGGGGGAATCACTCCTGTAGTGTTATTGTGTTCTGCCAGTGAGTACAATGATCAGTGTTGCTATCTATAGCTGGCAGCACTGATTGTTTTTGGAAAAACAGGCTGGTTGTACTCAAGTCGATTAATAGATTGACTTGTGTAAAACCAGCTAGCCCATACATAGATCGACTATGGCTGGTCTCTGCATAATTGGTGTAATTTCAATTCATGTATGACCCGCTTAACCACTACGCAGTCCCTAAACATCCTTCCACTCTCCTATACATTGTGCCCACTGTCATACCCTCCACACTCCTCTTCTGTACATAGTGCCCACTGTCATACCCTCCACACTCCTCTCCTATATATTGTGCCCACTGTCATACTCTCCACACTCCTCTCCTGTACATAGTGACCACTGCCATACTCTCCACACTCCTCTCCTGTACATAGTGCCCACTATCATACCCTCCACACTCCTCTCCTGTACATAGTGCCTGCTGTCATAGACTCCTCTTCTGTACATACTTCCCACTGTCGCACCCTCCACACTCCTCTCCTATACATAGTGCCCACTATCATACCATCCCCATTCCTCTCTTGTACATACTGCCCACTGTCATACCCTCCACACTTCTCTCCTGTACATACTGCCCCATCATACCCTCCACACTTCTCTCTGGTACATACTACCCTCTGTCATACCCCCACACTCCTGTACATACTGCCCACTGTCATACTCTTCACACTCCTCTCCTGTACAAACTGCCCATTGTCATACCCTTCACACTCCTCTCCTGTACATAGTACCTGCTGTCATACACTTCTCTCCTGTATATACTGCCCACTGTCATACCCTCCACATTCCTCTCCTGTACATACTGCCCACTGTTATACCCTCCACACTCCTCTCCTATACATAGTGCCCACTATCATACTGTCCACACTCCTCTCCTGTACATACTGCCCACTGTCATACCCTCCACACTCCTCTCCTATACATAGTGCCCACTATCATACCATCCACACTCCTCTCCTATACATAGTGCCCACTGTCATACCCCCCAGACTCCTCTCCTGTACATGGTGCCTGCTGTCATACACTTCTCTCCTGTACATACTGCCCACTGTCGTACCCTCCATGCTTCTCTCCTGTACATGATGCCCACTGTCATACTCTCCACACTTCTCTCCTGTACATTGTGCCTTTTGCCGTACCCTTTGCACTCTTCTCCTGTACATAGTGCCCAATGGTAGACCCTCCACATTCCTCTCCCTCACCTGCACATACTTCCCACTTATATACCGTCCGTACTCCTCCCCTATGGCGCTTACACGCAAAAACAGTGCTTTAAAATGATACTGAATACCCATAATGTTACCAGCTCTAGAATGGACACACTTTTGTTAGTTCAACTAAAGGAAATCTCAGTTCTCATATTTGTTCTGTTACTAGAACTTATTTAATTTTGTGATTACTACTGTGATGTACAGAGGAACATAGGGGATCTCAGCTACTCTAAATATAGCACTTGTGAAAAAGTGTCCCTGAAAATATTTTTTAAATGTTGGCAACTATGCACTTATGCACTGCCCAAGGGCCACTGGGTCAGTAGTGGGCCCCATGAGAGGTTTCTGGGATCCTGTGATATTAAAGCGGTAGTAAACTTTCCTGACATTACTACTTTTTAGAGGCCCTGGGGTAGGGTATGCCACAATGTACAAGTATGCACAGCATATTACCACATTAGGGTACACTTAAATTTTCAGACTGGGCCCTCCATTGCTGCGCTGTGATTCTTACGCATTTATTTATTATTTATAAAAGGCCCCACCAAAATCCTCAGCACCAGGCCCATTATGTTCTTAATCTGGCCCTGAGTCCCCCTCCTTATATTCCAGTCTCCTCCACAGCCCCCTCCTTGCAATATATTACATTATTGCCGCTTACACAAACACAGATTTGAAAGATCCACACAGCAGCCCCGACCTGTATGGAAGTTGCCTAAGAGTTCTGTTGATAGTAGCATTGTTTTATACCTATCACACTTGCATTTTCTGCAAGTCTTTTTTTACTACCCTACCCCTGGTTACATTTGTTGTACCCTACAAGTACACCGTACCAATTTTCTTTGGAATGCTTCCTTCCCTACAGCAATCCACTACTGAACGTTATGAGACCACAGCTCTCCTGTCACCACTACCCTTGAAGGCTTTACTTCCACAATCACAAACTCACCTGATCTCTACTACCTACTCCGCCCAACAAGAAAAATCCTTACAAAGCCTACTTCTCAGCAAGACCTTACAACACAATGCCTCTTAAAGGGGAGTTTCGGCAAAAAAAAAAAAAAAATAACAGTCTGCAGCTGCTGACCTTTAATATATAGACAATTACCTGTCCTGGGTGCCCGCAATGTCGGCACCCAAAGCCGATCTGTCCCTCGGCTCTGGGGTCTTCGGTAAGGGAATCAGAAGGTGAAGCCTTGCGGCTTCATTTCCTGGTACCCTACGGCGCATGCGCGAGACACGCTGCATGTTCCCACTTGTCCCTGCTGTTATCTGAGACCTGTGTGTCTTCCAGAAGACATCGCGGGGGGGGGGAAGCAAGAGGCGTCGGACATGGTGTAGGTCTTTTTGGGTGGAACTCTGCTTTAAATTTATCTCCCTCAATGTACGAGGTCCTAACTCCCCCTTTAAAAGGTAATCTCTTGACAAAGAGGCCCGAACACTTTAAGCAGATGCAGGGCCAGATTAAGAACATAATGGGCCTGGTGCTGAGGATTTTGGTGGGGCCTTTTATAAATAATAAATAAATGCGTAAGAATCACAGCGCAGCAATGGAGGGCCCAGTCTGAAAATGTAAGTGTACCCTAATGTGGTAATATGCTGTGCATACTTGTACATTGTGGCATACCCTACCCCAGGGCCTCTAAAAAGTAGTAATGTCAGGAAAGTTTACTACCGCTTTAATATCACAGGATCCCAGAAACCTCTCATGGGGCCCACTACTGACCCAGTGGCCCTTGGGCAGTGCATAAGTGCATAGTTGCCAACATTTAAAAAATATTTTCAGGGACACTTTTTCACAAGTGCTATATTTAGAGTAGCTGAGATCCCCTATGTTCCTCTGTACATCACAGTAGTAATCACAAAATTAAATAAGTTCTAGTAACAGAACAAATATGAGAACTGAGATTTCCTTTAGTTGAACTAACAAAAGTGTGTCCATTCTAGAGCTGGTAACATTATGGGTATTCAGTATCATTTTAAAGCACTGTTTTTGCGTGTAAGCGCCATAGGGGAGGAGTATGGACGGTATATAAGTGGGAAGTATGTGCAGGTGAGGGAGAGGAATGTGGAGGGTCTACCATTGGGCACTATGTACAGGAGAAGAGTGCAAAGGGTACGGCAAAAGGCACAATGTACAGGAGAGAAGTGTGGAGAGTATGACAGTGGGCATCATGTACAGGAGAGAAGCATGGAGGGTACGACAGTGGGCAGTATGTACAGGAGAGAAGTGTATGACAGCAGGCACCATGTACAGGAGAGGAGTCTGGGGGGTATGACAGTGGGCACTATGTATAGGAGAGGAGTGTGGATGGTATGATAGTGGGCACTATGTATAGGAGAGGAGTGTGGAGGGTATGACAGTGGGCAGTATGTACAGGAGAGGAGTGTGGACAGTATGATAGTGGGCACTATGTATAGGAGAGGAGTGTGGAGGGTATAACAGTGGGCAGTATGTACAGGAGAGGAATGTGGAGGGTATGACAGTGGGCAGTATATACAGGAGAGAAGTGTATGACAGCAGGTACTATGTACAGGAGAGGAGTGTGAAGGGTATGACAATGGGCAGTTTGTACAGGAGAGGAGTGTGAAGAGTATGACAGTGGGCAGTATGTACAGGAGTGTGGGGGTATGACAGAGGGTAGTATGTACCAGAGAGAAGTGTGGAGGGTATGATGGGGCAGTATGTACAGGAGAGAAGTGTGGAGGGTATGACAGTGGGCAGTATGTACAAGAGAGGAATGGGGATGGTATGATAGTGGGCACTATGTACAGGAGAGGAGTGTGGAGAGTATGGCAGTGGTCACTATGTACAGGAGAGGAGTGTGGAGAGTATGACAGTGGGCACAATATATAGGAGAGGAGTGTGGAGGGTATGACAGTGGGCACTATGTACAGAAGAGGAGTGTGGAGGGTATGACAGTGGGCACAATGTATAGGAGAGTGGAAGGATGTTTAGGGACTGCGTAGTGGTTAAGCGGGTCATACATGAATTGAAATTACACCAATTATGCAGAGACCAGCCATAGTCGATCTATGTATGGGCTAGCTGGTTTTACACAAGTCAATCTATTAATCGACTTGAGTACAACCAGCCTGTTTTTCCAAAAACAATCAGTGCTGCCAGCTATAGATAGCAACACTGATCATTGTACTCACTGGCAGAACACAATAACACTACAGGAGTGATTCCCCCATCTACAGGTCAGCAGGTAAGAGGGTGTGTGGGGACAGGCTGGGGAGAGATACCAGTCAGTGGCTGGGTAGGCACTGGCTAGTATCAGAGCCAGATACACACAGGTTACATACGTCGGGATCGTTAGAGCGAGAGCAATAATTCTAGCACTAGACTTCCTCTGTAACTCTAAACATGTAACCTAAAAAATGTTTAAAGCATCGCTTAGGATACCAAAAAAAAAAAATCGTGCTAACTTTAGTGTTTTTTTTAATGTATGAAACAGTTTATTTCCAAAAAAACATGTTTGAAAAATTGCTGCGCAAATACAGTACCGTGCTAGAGCTGCACAATTAATCGTTAAAATTGTGATCTCGATTCAACCCCCTGACATCTCCAATGCAGAGTTTGCTGATTCTTTCATATAACAAGTGGAGAGACTTTCAGCTGTCAAAAGAAAATATCCGGGACAGTCTGCCAAGTTCTTAGCAGGAAACATTGTAACTAACGCTTTCTTCTTATATCAAAGGGATAAAGTTCTGTGTGTAAAGAACATATCCGACTGTCTGTGAAGTTTGTAAACAACATGAAACAATATAACCAACTTCCTTTTTAGATCAAACTTCTGTGTGTAAATGCAAGAAATGTAACCACTTAAAGTCCAACACTTGTTTAAGTTAAAAACCAATATTTTTTGCTAGAAAATTACTTGGAACCCCCAAACATTATATATATTTTAGCAGAGACAAAAATGGCAATTGCTGCAATATTTTATGTCACACTGCATTTGCCCACTTCATTGAATAATAAAAACCATAAAAACAAAACAGTAAAGTTAGCCCATTTTTTTTTTTTTCATTTTAAAGATGATGTTATGCCGTACGAATCGTGAGAGAATCGTGATCTATCTTCTAAGCAAAAAAATTGCAGTTGTCGTTTTAGCCAGAATCGTGCAGCTCTATACCGTGCAACATAAAAAGTTGCAAAGACCACCATAGAGTAATTTTCTAGCAAAAAACAAATGATGATTTTTTTTCTCAGTCTGCTGCGGTGTGTCAGCTTGTATTTATACTGGCTGCTCTGT
Source organism: Rana kukunoris (assembly GCA_029574335.1). Lineage (NCBI taxonomy): Eukaryota > Metazoa > Chordata > Amphibia > Anura > Ranidae > Rana > Rana kukunoris. The sequence continues at coordinate 22,672,670 of CM056049.1, read as the reverse complement.
ATGTAGCTTCTGACAGGCTGTGCAAGCAGCCCTGTATCTCCGGAACCATACATGATAGCCATCCCATATTTTGACCGGTTGTGGGGTAGGTCTTCAACTGACTACCCCCCAAATGTGGGGTTTCTGTGACCTCTGGTCATCGAGCTACAACCCTCGAAGTCGATCTAAAAAAAAAAAAAAAAATTTTTTTTTTTTTTTTTTTTTTTTGGGCAAATGGGCCTATCTTGAGAAAGGGGCCTGGAGCTGCAGCTCCATCAGCCCCTCTGTTAATCCGGCCCTGAGCAGATGTCCTCCTTGACCAGGAGACACACTTTGCCAAACTCAAGATGCCGGACTTCACCTTAAAGCATTTCCCTCATATAGTTCCCTCCTCTAATGACCGCAAGAAGCATGGGGTTCTCACAGCCATCCGGGACTCGCTCCACTTCCAGTTCCATTTGAAGTACACCCATCCACTAGGTCGCTTCCATCCGTCCTCATTTGTGATATAAACCAATCTCGTTATACAATTGCCAATGTCTATGCCCCTAACTCTGAACAACTCAGATTCGGCAAAAACCTCTTTGCTAAAATTCTATCCTATAAAAGTGGCAGATTGATTATAGGTGGAGACTTTAACACAATCAGTAATCCTAAACTAGATTCTTCTACAGGCAAGAAAACTACTTGTCAGCCACCTTCTACGCTTGCACAACCTGTATGACATATTTTTTTTTTCTCAAACAAAGGTTTTTATTGAACCGAAATATCAATACAAGCAACGAGCTCCAGAGCAGAAATATAACACCCAGACAGTGTGGCGCAGCACACCCATAATCAGGAAAAAAAGAGAGGTCATGGGAAAACTTTAAATACAAATGTATATACCCAACTCACTCCCCCAGCATTCAATGGACAGTCACCCAAATACATGTCTCCACCCCCCTACACCTTAATATAGTACATCCTATGCTAGACATCCACCCCCTCCCCGCAGCCCTAGAATAGGCGATCATACATCAAGTCTATCGGGGCCAAACCCGGAACATTCAGCCAAGGGGCCCATACTTTTTCAAACTTAGAATCGGACCCTCTATGTTGGTATATAACTTTTTCCAGACATAATGTGACCCCCATCTGTTTGATCCATTCATGCACTGTGAGTGGTTCAGTGTCTTTCCAGTGCCTCAGTACCATCAGAGGGCCTGAAATAGAGCTCTACAAATGGCCTGCCTAGAAACACTCTGCTCCATCAAGTTGTCACTTATCCCCAGCAAACAGGTTTTGGGATTTAGTGGTATCTGAGCCTGAAAAGCCCCGTTAAGGCCCCTTTCACATTTATACGACTTGTCTGACGCTTTTGTACTGCAAAATCGTATGACAAGTCATTCTCCATTATTTTCAATGGCTACCATTCATACTGGCACAACTTTAAGTATTTCCCGACTTCAAAGTAGTTCCTGCACTACTTTGGTCCGATTTTGATGCCACTTACACAAGCATTCATTGAAATCGCGGCAAAATCTCGGCCGCTAATCGCGGCAAAATCGCGGTAAAATTGCGCGACTTTGAAGTCTTACAAGTGTGAAAGGGACCTAGGGGTATCAATGACCTTCGTCCAATAAAGATGTAGTTTCGGGCACCGTCACAGCAAGTGGATAAGATCACCGTGATCTCTATAGCACCTAACGCAGGTCGGATCAACCCCCAGCCCCATCCGTGCAAGCCTAGCCTGCGTGTAATGCACTCTCAGAAGGATGTAGAGTTGCGACAGTCTGTGTGCCACGTTTAGGGAGCACATGGGAACTGCCTGCAAAGCCTCCTCCCATTGTCCCTCCTCAAATGCTCCCACATCTTGTTTCCACTGGGTCATAGCCCTCAAAGGGACACCCGGTATGAAGAGATTCAGGAGCATGGCATAACAACTTGAAATAAAGCCCTTGTACGTGTCGACCTCAAATAGATAGTTGAAGACAGACGTCGGGTCCAAGGACCAGATATCCGCCTCCCCATGCTTAAGTTTAAGGTAATAAAAATGCATAGAGGCCGGCAATCGGAAGTCTGCACTAAGCTCCTGGAAGGGCCTAAGTCTACCCCCCCTAATTACATGGGTCATAAGGGAAATGCCATATTGTTTTCACTTTGGGCCATAAGGTAGTTTAGCCAGTTTCCTGTAGTACTGATTGTCCCAAATAGGACTGTATTTAGTAAACCCTGTCACCCCCTGAAGCATCCTAACCTTGTTCCAAGTCTTCTGCATGAGTACATACGTGGGGGAAAGTTTGTTGGACTTAGTGTATCATAGGGCCTCTAGTCCCTCCGCCACCTCCCCCCCCCCAGTGGTAAAGAGTCCCGCAAATTCAGCTCCCGGTCCCGTCTGGGGCCCACAAGTCTTGCAATATGTTGCATTTGGGAAGCCAGGTAGTAGAGCCAGGGATTGGGCAATGCCAATCCACCGGCATCCTTCGGCCGTTGTAATTGTTCAAGCTTGACTCTAGGGGGTTTGGCGAGCCATATGAGTGAACGGAAGACAGAGTTGATAATCCTAAACTTCTTTTGGGGAATAACCATCGGGGAGTTGTGAAGTATATACAGCAACTGTGGCATAAGGATCATCTTTATCAAGTTCAATCTGCCTACAGGGGACAGTTTGAGCCTACTCCACACCTTGACCCGGTCGCGGCATCGATTAATCAGGGGGGTGAGGTTGAGACTGACGTACTCCAGCAAACAGGCAGTAACCTGGATACCAAGGTACCGAAATGACCTGGAGACAGGGATGTCCTGCATGGTCATCGGGGACAGGGAAGGGTCACGATCCAGTAATAGAAGGGAAGACTTCGACCAATTAATAACTAAGCCCGAGTATTCTCCAAATAGCCGGACAACATTCATGGCCTCCGACAGCGAAGCAGAAGTATCGCCTAGGAGAAGCATTGTGTCGTCGGCATACAACATGATCACTGAAATCCCCGGATCAAGGGGTTTGTCCTAATTATGGCAGCCAAGGGCTCTATGGCTAGGGCAAATAGAAGAGGGGACAGGGGGCACCCCTGCCGCGTACCTCTGTGTAGGTTAAAGGTGTGTGAAATCCCCCCCCTCCCGTACAGCTGCTACCGGGGACGAGTACAAAAGCTGTACCCATGCAATAAAACCGTCGCCAAACCTAAATTTACGATTCACCGCCCACAGAAACTATCACCCACATTCGACACTATCAAATGCCTTATGGGCATCCAAGGACAACAAAGCTCTGTCTCCCACGTTATCCGCCCTGGACTGGATATTTAGAAAAAGTCGCCTTAGGTTTATTGCCGTCGACTTTTGAGGCATGAATCCGGATTGGTCGGAGTGAATTATGGTGGAAATGGCGCTATTCAATCTTACGGCTAGGACTTTGGCAAGGATCTTAACGTCATTTTGTAGTAACAAAATCGGTCTGTACGAACCTGGGTCAAGAGGGTCCTTATCTGGCTTCAGAATTAAAACTATATTGGCTCTAGACATAGATCATGGTAGGGTGCCGGTCTTTTTTGCATCATTAAACACCCTCAGGAGGTGCGGTAGGATTGTTTCCCCATATTGCTTGTATACCTCCGCTGGGAGGCCATCATCCCCGGGGGCCTTTGAGTTAGGGAACAGACTGGTCGCTGCCTGCAGCTCCCCAAGAGTCAGGGGGGCGTCCAGCATCTCCCTGTTGGAGGCTGACAAGACTGGTAGTTAGACCGGGTCCAGGTATTCAGCCAGGGATTCAAGCAAATATGCTTGGCGAGACTCGTAGAGAGAGGAGTAAAAACTCACAAGCTCAGACAGGACTTGATCGGGGGAGCTAGCCATCCCACCGGCGCAGGTGCACAATGCCCCAATGGAAGGGGACATCTGTTGAGAATGGGCAATAGTTGCCAGTATGCGGCCAGTTTGCTCACCCTCCTCATAGAATGCCGCCCTCGGAAAAAAGCGTTTCCTCTCCGCCCCGAGGTCGTGACTCAATACAGCGCGTCCTGTGCCGAGAGCCACGCCTCGCTGTTAGTATCAGACTGGTCTGCAATAAAGGTGTCCTCTAACTTCCCGGCCATCAGTTCTATATCTTCCCTCTGAGCATTTGTCTGCTTTTAATGGCCTGGATCTCTGTGATAAACAGACCTCGCAGGACGGCCTTAATGGCCTCCCAAGTCACTTCTATGTTCTCTGATTCAGCATGAACACGCCAGAACTCTGAAATGCAGGATTCTATATGTTCATGGGAAGGGAACAGATTCAGCCAAAAGGCGTTCATCTTCCACGGGGCCTTGGCACCCGCAGAAGGGGGACACACATCTAAGGAGGCAACCAACGGAGAGTGATCAGATACACTTCTTGGTGCATACGTCACCTCCGCTATATATCGCTCAGCCGCCTGTGAACAGAGACATAAATCAATCCTAGACAAAGAAGAGTAACACTTGGAAAAACAGGAAAACTGTTTCACGTCCGGGTTCCTGGCTCTCCACGGGTCTTCCCACCCCACCTCCTCCATGAATTTCCTCAGGGCAGTGCAACACCCCTTCCTCCCCCCTCCCCCCTGCGGGTGTCTGTCCACCCGGGGGTCCGTGCAACAGTTGAAGTCCCCGAAGGCGTACAATGGCACCTCCGAGAACTGCACCTGGAACTCCACCAACGCCCTCAGTACCTGGTTATTATATGGGGGTGGTATGTACACAAAAGCAAGGATACATTTAAAAGTAAACAACCTACATAGCAGAAACACATATCTACCATCAGCATCAACATCAGAGCTAAGTTCCTTTTACTCGATTGAGCAATGTATCAGCACACTCACACCACTAGAATATGAGGTGTGAGTGGAGTGATAACCCCGGCCCACCCACCGATAGTTCAAACAGGACACAGAATCAGCAGTGAGATGGGTCTCTTGCAGGGCACAAATGGCCACCAGTCTTTTCCTCATCAAGGTCGATACCATAGTGCGTTAAAGAGGGTCTTGCAGCCCCCTAACATTCCACGAAAGTATCTTAACCACTGCCATCAAGGGGGGTCAAACACATATCCATCAGGGGAAAACTACCACCCACAAACCCACCCTCCTCCCTCCAAGTGGTAGTGAATGCTTCGGCATACTGTGGTGTGAATAGGCATAGTACAGTCAGCTGGGTAGTAAAGAAAACTGAGTCACCGCTCGGCAGGTAGTAAGAAGTAACTGCTCTGGAGCAGTCGATCGCATGACAACAACTGGAATCGCACAACAGTGCTTCGGCTGAACACATTGAACTCACTCGCTGGGGACCAACTGCCTGCATATAAGCCTGTCGTCGCGCCAACCTCTGGGGAGCCAACGGGCAATCCCTCCATGTCTGGGACAACCGGTCCCACAAACCTTCAATTGGGCCACCTGATGTGTCACTGGACAACTTCATTAGATGCAGTGGCAGCAATAGTCACATTTTCGAACTCACAGTTTGTACAAAGAATCACTGAATGTTTCCGGCAGGTTCCTCAGCCGAGGAAGAATCAAGGTAGCACAGCTAGTGTACATCAGACGGTTCAATCATCACGCTCGGGAAATCTCTGGGCATGGTGCAGTGCGCCCGCATTAGCATCCAGCCAATCCGAGGCATCAGCACGGTGCTCGAAAAAGTGGGCCTGCCCCCGCAATATAATTCTGAGTTTCACCAGGTATAGCATTGCATATGGCGCCTGCAGTTTCTGCAGGCGTTTTTTAATTTCAGTAAAGCGTGCCCGGCTCTTCTGGACTGCAGCGGAGTAGTCAGAGTAAAACGAGACCCGTGTGCCATTAAACTGAATATTCCTCTTTTCCCTGGCCAGCCTCAGTATAATTTCTCTGTCTCTGTAGTTCAACAGCCGGGCCAGCATCGGACGGGGGGATTCCCAGGAGGGAGAGGCCTGGTCGGTACTCTGTGAGCCCTGTCAACTGCATATAGGTGCGTAAAAGCATCTTTGCCAAACACATCCGCCATCCATTGCTCCACAAACTGCGTGCCTTGTACACCGGTCTTCCTATATTCATTTTTTTTGAGGAGCACTACTTCATTGTTGTGGACCTACCATCCATTCCCCTTTTTAGGAACTTTGGGCCAGATTCACAGAGCCCTTACTCCGGTCTATCTCGCGTTAGACCGGAGTACTTTCAAATTACGCGCGTCGTTTCATTAGTCTGAATCCTCAAACCATGAAACGACGGCTTCGGGCTTCAATCCGACTGGCTTACGTGTTCGTACGCCTTCGGATCTACGCTGCAATAATTTTGTGGCCACTGGGTGGAGTTCCCATTGTTTTCCGCATCGGGGTATGCAAATGAGCTTTTTCCGACGATCCACGAAGTTACGAGCATCCTTCGCAATCTCTTACGGCATCTGTAGTCATCTTTTTGCTGCGTAAAGTTATTCCAGCTATTAGCTGGTCTATAGTTAGACGGCCCATGTTAAGTATGGCCATCGTTCCCGCGTCGAATTTCAACGTTTTTTTTAATTTTTTACGTAAGTCGTCCGGGAATAGGAATGTACGTAAACGACGCTACTCAAACAAAAAATGACATAACAACGTTATTTCGCGCAATGCACGGCGGGAAATTTCTGAACGGAGCATGCGCAGTTCGATCGCCGCGGGGACGTGCCTAATTTAAATGCTTCATGCCCCCTAATCGCGTATTTCGAATCTGCCGCGAGAAATACACTACGCCGCCGTACCTTACGGGCCAAAATCTACCTGAATTCGTCGTAGAGCCAGGTAAAATACGGCGGCGTAGTGTATCTCTGATACTCTGCGCAAATGTAATTGTACCTGAATCTGGCCCTTGGTTTGGGTTATTGGATTAGATTTACCTCTAACCCTTACATTACGTTAGACTTGCATATTTATTTTTCATCCAATAATTACGGAAAAGTTGGACTTTCTGATTCGATTTTTATTCAAATGATTATTTGAATGTCCCTTCTTTATGTGTGCACTTTCATTTCACATAGGCCCAGATTCACAGAGAGATGGGCGCCAACGTAGCGCGGAGAGGTAAGCATTGCATTCAGCAATCCAGTGCTCCCAACGCTGCGCCAGCGTTGCGTGATTTTCGAAGGCGCACGCCGGCATAGGTGGAAGTGGGCGTGACCCCATGCAAATGATGGTCCGAGCATGGTGCAGTGTTTTATGCCTGGCGTATCACGAACTACACATGCGACGTGATGTCGCAGTGACGTGGATGCATGCACAGCACCCTCCTGCGCCTGCTCACAACCATGCCGCCACAACTGCCTAAGCTACGCCGGATCACCACGTACGCCGTGAACTTAATGTACGCCCAGCCAGACACACCGGCCGGCTTGTGTTCCCTGGTGCAGACCTTTGCATGTCTGTTGCTGGGTTGCACCTCATCTATGGGTAATAACTTTACGCCGGACGTACAACTTACGCGCATCTCGCGTTGCATGCGTCGGACGCACGCACGTTCGTGAATTGCCGTATTTCCTTCATTTGCATATTTGAATGGCTAATCAATGGGAGCAGCACCATGCGTCAAGCCCATATGTGCGCCCACCATACACCGGCGTGTGCATGCTACGTTGGCGGGGTGTAGCCTGTTTTTAGGCGCATGTTGGTTTGTGGGTGCATACGCCGGTGCACATTTGCACTTACGTCGGCGTAACGTGATATACGTCGGCGTAAGTGCTTGGTGAATCTGGGCCATAAAGTTTAGAGCTACATTTTATCCACCATTAGAATTCTTGTCACATTCATATGTCGCAAATGAGTAAGATACGCCGAAACACGAACGTACTTGCGCCCGGCGCATGTTTTAAGCGATTTGCGTAAGGGTTACTTCTGGCGTAAAGTTATTCCTCATATAGGAGGCGCAACCCATGCAAAGGTATGGACCAGGGAACGGACGCCGTCGAATTTATTGTTGTGTACGCTGTTTACGTAGGTTACATTCATGTCGTAGGCAGTTATTTTGACGTGACATGCACACTGGGATGCGTCCAAGATACGACGTATGCGCCGTTCGTTGTTAGTACTTGTTTGAAGCTCAGCCCATCATTTGCATTAGGTCACGCTTCATTTAAATGTATCACGCCCACTTCCAGCCCACTTCCACCTACTTTGACTTACGTCGGCTTATGCCGACGAATATACACTGGCGCAACGTTGGGAGCATTTGCTTTGTGAATTCCATGCTTGCCTCTCAACATTGTGCCGGCGTAGCGTAAAAGAGATACGCTACGGCGGAATAAATATGCGTCGATGTATGTGAATCTGGCCCATAGTTTTCTTTTTCCTCCATTAACGTATCTAATGCAGTTATAACATTTTGTATTACTTACAGCTCCCTTTTTGATTGTGAGCTCTCCTGAGCAGGGCTCTCCTAACCTTCTTGCATTGAATTGTATTGTAACTTTACCGTTTCCCTTTATTTTGTAAAGCATTGTGCAAACAGTTGACAGTATATAAATCCTCTATAATATTTGTAATAAAGCCCAAGCCCAAATAAAGCCCAAGTACTCTTAAAAACCTGTTTATGTTTATATGCAAAAGTTCATATAATTTTTAAATAACTATAATAATTGACAAACTTTTGCACTATACTGTTTTACCTGCTTAAATCTGTTAATATTAAAACTGCGATTAAATTTGTTGAAAAAATGTATAGCTTCACCCAAGGCTTCTACTGCAATATACATTCGAAGAGAATCTCCACGAAGAAAACTTGTGTCAATATTTGTAAAAAAAAGTCTTAATACACTCTCACCAAAAATAGTAACATTTTGGAAATAAATATTTTTTCCATTTTGATTTGATGTTATATTGTAAAATTTAACGATCAGATTATCCATCAGCTGCCCAGTTTGCGGATGTCTTGACAATAGATTGTCATCAAATTGACTTTCATCTATAAGAATTTGTGGATCAAAGAAATCTAAAGACAAACTTGTTATATACCTTATGAAAGTAGTTTGTAACGCGATTTCACCTGTCCAGCTTGGGGGAATGATAAGCATATTGTTTGTATTGATTTCAGAGTATGCATAAAGGTAATCTATGGCACTGCTTGTGGAGGAACCACAAAGTATCAAAACTTTACATTGTACTTTACTAAGTGTGTCTCTCCACTGATTCAGTGCAGCAGAAGTCGCAGTCATTATTTTTTCAAAAGCCACACAAATCTCCTGGGAAGCCAAAAGTCTCTTCAGAATTTTTGCCTCGTTCTCTCCGGTGTCATCATCTGATAAAAGTATTCCGACCCAATTCCAGCCAAAATGTTTCACTAGTTTGCTAATTGCCAAATATTGGACATTATCATTCTGAACGGTCCTGAAAACATGCGGGTAAAGGCGTCTGTCACTTAACATGTAATCAGTGGCTCCATAGCTGATCTGAAAAGAGAAGGATTAACTATTAACTATGGGACTATATTTTCTGATTATATTCATGTCCCTCTGCCAATGTAATTTTTGTTAGAGATTGCACTATACAAATTAAAAAAAAAATACAATTGATCTTTCAGAATAAATCAGCTAAATACATTCCAGGTGCATTAAAGATGATCAAAGTTTTACAGTTTTTCTATATTGAATGCAGCCATAGCCTCAGTAGAAACGCCTGCTCCCTGCCAGCATGCTGTAGAGAAGGGTACTACTTGCTCACTTGGTTGAAACAGTGGTCTACCTGCAGAGGTACACTATGCAGTGCCACCATCAGGAATTTTGGGGCCCCTTACACCGCTTCAGGTATGGGCCCCCTGGAGCAGAGAACCGGGGGGGGGGTGTTGCCGCCACAAATTTAGAAGCGGGGGGGAATCCCACAAGTTGAGAAGCGGGGGGTGCCAGGAATCGAGAAGCAGGGGGGGCTGTCGCCGCAAATTAAGGTTGGGGGGTTTGGGTGCTGACGAAAAAAAAAAGTGAGGATGCCACCTGGGGCACTGGGGACCATTGGGCCACTTAGAGGTCAGGGGGGCTTTGGGTGCTGAAAAAAAAAAGTGGGATGCCATCCGGGACCCTTACAGGTGTACTGCCTGTACCCCCCTGACAATATGACCCCTGTTGTTTCAGATCTATAACTCTCCAATCAGCAAGTGTTAAAAGTATTAGTCAATATAGCTTGGACTTATCAGTGGGCAGGTTGGACCTCTGCAGAGACCACTGCTTTCATACAGAGAACATTGACCCTTCTCTACGACAGGCTAGCAGGGGACAGGCTTTCCTACTCAGGCAAAATTTTGCTTAACCATAAAAATTATGCAAATTAGTAGACCCGACATCACAAAGGAAAAGGGGGATATAGTAACCAAGACTGTAATATTAATAATGCACCACAGAATGTACCCTGGTGGTTAACAGAAGCCAGTTTCAGAAATAGACTTGAAAAAAAGGGGTGTTCCGCCCAAAGAATCAAAAAAATTAAAAGTCAGCAGCTATAAATACTGCAGCTGCTGACTTTTAAAAATCGGACACTTACCTGTCCCAGGCTCCAGTGATGCGGGGGAACAAAGCCCTGCTCTTTTTCCCCTCCTCTCTGCGTCACCGGCATTGTCACTGTGGGCACCCGGCTGTGCCTTCACAGCCGGCAACGCACTGCGCATACGCAAGCCGCGATGCGCACCGTGATTGGCAGAGCAATCATCTGGGACCTGTGACGTGTCCCAGGTGATTGCGGAGAGGGAAGGGGGAGAAATCACTTTCTTCTGATCGCCGAGGCGACCTAGGAAGGAAGTGGGAGCAGGAACCCTCTAAAAATAGTTTTTTCCGCTCCCCCTCAAAAAAAAATGACATGCCAAATGTGGCATGTCAGCGGGGCCCCTTACTTTAAAATGGAAGTTCCATTTTTGGGTGGAACTATACTTTAACATAAACTTAACATTAACAAATCACCAGGACCAGATGGCTTACATCCGAGAGATCATAAGGAACTCAGTTAGGTGATAGTTAGACTGCTTTTCCTAATTTTAATGGGCAGTTTACTGACTGGAATGGTACCAGATGATTGAGGAAAAGCCAATGTGGTACCAATATTTAAAAAAGGGCCAGATTATATCCCTGGATACTACAGGCTAACATCAATAGTTTGTAAATTAATAGAGGAAATGTTAAGGGACTATATCCAAGAATTTGCTGATGAAAATCGTATCATTAGCAGTTATCAGCATGGATTCATGAAGGATCATTCTTGCCAGACAAAATCAGTTAACATTCTATGAGGAAATAAGCTGAGTAGAGTGTTCTTTGCTGTCAGAGCGGTGAGGATGTAGACCTCCTTTCCACAAGCACTGGTATAATCAGGGAGTGTCGGTAGTTTAAAAAAAACGTTTAGATTGGCATCTTAACAATCCCAACATACAGGGATATGGAATTTAATATTGACATAAACACACGCACACACAGCATAGGTAAACTGAATGGACTGGTGTCTTAATTCAACCATACCAACTATGGGCCAGATTCTTAAAAAAATGCGTAATTCCCGCGTAGCATAGCGTATCCCGTTTACGCTACGCCTACGCAGTTTTTACGGGCAAGTACTGTATTCTCAAAGCACTTGCTCCGTAATTTGCATCGGCGTAGTGTAAAGGGGACGGCGTAAGGCCGCGTAATTCAAATAGGGAAGGAGGGGGCGCGCTGTATTTAAATTAAGCGCGCCCCAGTGCCGAACGAACTGCGCATGCGCCGGCCTTTTATGTAGGCCACTGCGCATGCTTCGTCGTACGCCGCAAATACAGCGATTAAAACGGCAACGTAATTAACGTAAAGGCCTTTTCGCGACGAGTTACGTAAACGACGTAAAAACCCGACGCTGTCCCAACGTCCATACTTAACATGGCGTGCGTAAAGTTAAACCACCTTATAGCAGGGGTAAACTTACGTAACTAAGCCATGACTAAGCACTGATTGTAAGTGCGAAACGCGTCGGCCATACTGTATTTTGTTGGTTGCAGTGACTGTGTGTACAGTTGAAAAATAAAAGACAACTTATTTTAAGTGATTTCGGAGTGCGGCTGTCCAGTTTTCGTCCTTCAATTTGCATAAAATAGTGCTGTTGTCTAAAGTAGGCAAATGGGAGCCTAACAGGGATGAGCAAAAGTGTAGGATTACAGTGGCTCTTCCTATCCCATATGCCATATCCTCTCCCCTGTGATAATGGCAGGCACTCTCAAAGGCCCTCCAAGCAACAGGAGAAGAGGGGACCAAGCAGTCACATAGTTTTAACTCAAAAATACGAAGAGAACTTAGACAGCCACACTCCAAAAATGTTCTTTTAATTAAAATTGATCACAAAAATAAACATGCCACAGCAAAAAAATTGGAACAAAAGCTAGTTTTAACACATAGTTTGAACTCACCTGTGTGTATCTGTACAATCCAAGGATTTGGGCGATTGGGATTGTAGTGGATGAATAGCGATCTCCAATAACACCAACCAGCTTGCCTTGTCCTTTACATGAATAATTAGGAATTGTACCATTTGATCCAGATAAGATCTGCAGAACGCTCTGTACAGCCTTCCTGGGTTCCAACCACGAGTCGTATAGATGGAAGCCGAGAGTGATATTGGGTAAGATGTCTGGATCCCGGTTAATATTATCAATTGCGTAAAGGAAAGCTAGGATGGTCTTGAAATACCGGAAAGATGGGCTACAAAAAGTTATTTATTTATTTTTTCAAAAACAGTATGTTAACAATTTCTATATATATATGCAAAATGTTTTTAAAATATTTAAAACATGTAATCAGCTTAACTTTAAATACACGCAGGTTGCCGGACTCCCGCAGGAGTCTATACCCGGAAGTGGTAAGTGGTGCAAATACCTGTTTTATACAGGTATTTGCACCCCCCTCCCCCCTGAAAGGTGTCAAATGTGACACCGGAGGAGGGAGGGTTCCGAAAAGCAGAGGTTCACTTTTGGGAGAACCTCCGCTTGAAGGTGTTTTTACACTATTGGAGACTCTCAGCTGGATTCACGTAGCACTTACGCCGACATATCTCGAGATACGCCGTCGTAAGTACAAATGTGCGCCGTCGTATCTTTGCGCCGATTCCCAAAGCTAGATACGTCGAAAAATAAGGCTTCAGCCACCCGACGTAACTTGCCTACGCTGGCGTATTGTGGGCGCATAGTTACGCTGGACGCATTCAGCGTACCCATGTTAAATATGCAAATGAGTAAGATACGCCGATTCATGAACGTACTTGCGCCCGGTGCATGCTTTAAGCGATTTGCATAAGGGTTACATCCGGCATAAAGTTATTCCTCATATAGGAGGCGCAACCCCTACAAAGGTATGGACCAGGGAACGAACGCCGTAGATTTTTACGTCGCTTACGTAGTACGTGAATAGAGCTGTACGTAGGTTACGTTCACGCCGTAGGCAGTGTTTTGACGTATCATAGCCAGTTATTTCGACGTGACTGTGAGCATGCGCACTGGGATGCATCCAAGATACGACGCATGCGCAGTTTGTTTTTTGAAGCTCAGCCCATCATTTGCATGGAGTCACCCTTCATTTAAATGTTACAATCCCACTTCCAGCCCACTTCCACCTACTTTGACTTACGTCGGCTTACGCCGACAACTATACGCTACGCCGGCGCAACGTTGAGAGCATTTGCTTTGAGAATACCATGCTTGCCTCTCAACGTTGCGCCGGCGTAGCGTAAAGAAGATACGCTACGCCGGCAGAAAGATGCGCCAAGGTACGTGAATCTAGTTGTCTGTCTCAATTTCTATCCCACATGTGGAGAGCGTCTTTATTATTCTGGATGGAGATTGGTGTGTAGAAGTGTCTCTTTAATAACATCTAATAAGGCGATATTTGCCAGACACGAGAGTTTTATAGAGATTTATTCTCAAGGGAGTGGAATTGGCACACGTCACTTTGGTGAAGGATTTTGGTGGATCAACGAGATTTTGTTTCACTATCTTTTATCACTTTAAGTTGGACAGTATTACCATGTTGATTTGCATATGTTGGAGCGTATATATATATTTTTTTGGGGATATGCCATATGTCATTATTTATGGGTGTTTTATGGTGATCAGTTCACAAAGTTAATAACGAGGAATTGTATAGATTCATTTAGTGTGCTCCTGTGAAATTATTTGTCTCTCTCTTTTTTACATTGACATTTGTTTCACCTCATTTGCACAAATAATATATCATTTATTTTTATTTTTATAAAGAGTCACCAGTAATGCCCTTATGCGCATATACTATATTACCAAAAGTATTGGGACACCTGCCTTTACATGCACATGAACTTTAATGGCATCCCAGTCTTAGCCTGTAGGGTTCAATATTGAGTTGGCTCCTTTGCAGCTATAAAAGCTTTAGCTCTTCTGGGAAAGTCGTCCACAATTTTAGGAGCGTCTATGGGAATGTTTGACCATTCTTCCAGAACACCTTTGGGATGAATTTGAGTGGAGACTGTGAGCCAGGCTGTGCTGCCTTCGCAATGTATATCACATGCTTGGCACTCAGCAGGGTCTGTTTCTTTAAGACCCTCCATTTTCTTGAAGCCTACTGTAGAGGCGGGTCTTCTCTGTATTGTCTAAGGCTACTTGGGACATATCCTCAGGGCCGCCATCAGGAATTTTGGGGCCCCTTACACAGCTTCAGGCATGGGCCCCCTGGAGCAGAGAACCGGGTGGGGGGGTGCTGCCACCTGAAATTGAGGAGCGGGGGGGGGGGGGCTGCCACGAATTGAGAAGCGGGGGGGCCCTTTACAAAATGAAGAAATAAAGAAAAATATATATAAAAAGGGGGGTAGCCATCCTGGGCCCTTTAATAAAAAGAAAAAAAAGAGAGAGAGAGAAATATATATATGTGGGTGGTTGCCATCTGGGGCCCTGGGGATCTCTGGGCCCTTTAATCATTTTTTTTTAATAAAAAGAAATTACAAAAAAAAGGACCTCTGGGCCCTTTAATAAAAATAATCCCCTGGGCTCTTTAATAAAAAAGAAATAAAAAAATATATATATAAAAAAGAAATAAACATTTATAGAAAAAAAACAAGGGGGTTGCCTTCCAGGGCCATGGGGACCTCTGGGCCCTTTAATAATAATAATAAAAAAAATATATATAAACAAAAATAAAAAAAATATATATAAAAAAAAGGGGGTTTGACACATGGGGTCCTGGCGACCTCTGAGCCCTTTAATAAAAATATATCTATATATATAAAAAAAAAAAGAAGAAAAAAAAAAGAAATAAAATAATATTAAAAAATATTAAAAAAATAGTAAAACATTTTAATAAAAAAGGAGGGTTGTCATCCGGGGGCCCTGGGGACCTCTGGGCCCTGTTATAATAATAATAATAATAATAATAATAATAATAATGTATTTTAAAAAAAATTGTCCCTGAAAAATAAAACAAAAATATATTAAAAAATATATATTTTTATAAAAAAATAAAAATAAATGGGGGCTGCCATCCAGGGCCCTGGTAGCCTCCGGGCCCCTGGGGACCTCTAAAAAAAAAAAAATTGACCCTTTAATAAAAAATAAAATAAAAATATATTAAAAAATATATTTTTTTATAAAAAAAGAATAAAAAAAAGAGGGTGTTGCCATCTAGGGCCCTGTGGCCCTTTTTGGGGGTTCCCATCTGGGCCCCTTACAGGTGTACTGCTTGTACCCCCTGATGGCGGCCCTGCATATCCTGTTCATTCCAACTCTAACTACTGTAGTGACCAGATCCACAGGACATCCTAAAGCTAATACAGACTGCAAACTTGATGAACATCAAAGCCTGTGAGTAAAGGGGTTTTGCTAGTTCAGCCTGTGTAGAGGGATGCTAGACATTGCAGATAGATAATGTGTGTTTCAGCATGTAGTAAGCAAGCACATGTTAGTTAAGCCCTATCTTTTGTATTAGCTATGTATAATGTATGTTGCTTGAATAGCCATGCTTATATTTGTCTTTTATATGTTTGTTTCACAGTTTTACCACTTTCACACACATTCCTGTTCATTATATCTCAGTAAAGATTGCATCAGTTCAGCAAACCAGCGCTTCTTTCATTGAGATTCGGTTTAAACTTGATGTGAAGCTGTGTACCTGAAGCAACACACAGCCGAAACATTACACAGGCCTTTCTCGTCCAACCAGGGACGTCTTATTAGAATCATGGGCCCCTGGGCAAAGAAATGCTCTGGGGCCCCTACAATGATGACAGTGCGGGTAAACAGACTTCAAGTAGGTAGGAGGCAGACTGCCTCCCCTGTGTATCTATCACTCTGATGCCGCGTACACACGATCGGTTAAACCGATGAGAATGGTCTAATGGACCGTTTTCATTGGTCAAAACCGATCGTGTGTGGATGCTATTTAACCATCGGTTAAAAAAAAGCCAACTTGTTTTAAAAATCCACGCATGCTCAGAATCAAGTCGACGCATGCTTGGAATCATTGAACTTTATTTTTTTCAACACGTCGTTGTGTTTTACGTCACCGCGTTCTAAAAAAATAGTTTTTTCAACCGATGGTGTGTAGGCGCGACGGACCATCAGTCAGCTTCATCGGATAACTGATGAAAACGGTCCATCAGACCATTCTCATCGAATGGACCGATAGTGTGTACACGGCATCAGTGCCACCATGGGGCCATAATTTTGGGGAGCTGTGGGCTCAAGGACCAGCTGCTTTGGGGAAAGTGCAGGGGCCCCCCATGCAGCTAGGGGCTCCTGGGCAGTGCCCAGGCGTGCCCTCTCATTAAGACAGCCCTGCGTCCAACATCAGTGCCTGACCTCACAAATACACTTCTGGAAGAATGGTAAAATATTTCCATAGACGCACTCCTAAACCTTGTGGACGGTCTTCCCAGAAGAGTTGAAGCTGTTATAGCTGCAAAGGGCAGAGAAAACTCAATATTGAACCCTACCGACTAAGACTGGGATGCCATTAAAGTTCATGTGCGTGTAAAGTAGAGCTGCACACATTTTTTTGCTCAGAATAAAGATCACAAATCTTGCGGCGTAAAATCTATCAAAAAAAAAAAATTGGAATAACTTTACTGGTTATTTTTTTTTTTTATTGCATTTGAAAGACCGCTGTGTAAATACAGTGTGACATAAAATATTACAACAAGCACCATTTTATTCTCTAGTGTCTCTACTATATATATATATATATATATACATTTTGGGGGTTCTAAGTAATTTTCTAGCAAAAAAAATATATTTTAACTTGAAAACAACAAATGTCAGAAAAAGGTTTAGGTGGTTAAACTTTCCTAATTTACACACAGAAGTCTATTCCTTTGATGTAAAAGACAAATTGTTACAATGTTTAGATTTAACATTCCACTGAGTGCCATTTCACACTTATATCGCGACTTTGCAAGGCAACTTCAGCGCGACTTGGAGCAACTTACAACACGACTTAAAATTGCCTCCAGGACAGGCGACTTTGGCTGTGGCCAATCACAGAATAATTAGCTCTGGGGGAGGGAGGGGTTTGCCTGAGTAAACTATTTTCTCTTCCTATAAAGTTGCTTCAGTAATGACAGAGATCCGTCTTTGGAGGCAACTTCCATTGAAATCTATGGGCCAGATTCTCGTAGATGCGCGCCTAATTATGCAGGCGTTGCGCATCTCAGATGCACTACGCCGACGTAACACGGAGTGGCAAGTACCGTATTCCCTAAGTAAATGCGCTCCAAGATGCGCCTGCGTCGCGTAAAATCATGGGCGTAATCCGGCGCAACTCCAAAGTAGGAGGGAAGTGGGCGTGTTGCATTATAATGAAGCGTGACCCCATGCAAATGCAGGCCGGGACGAACGGAGCATGCGCCGTGACATGGATGACCCGCGCCATGACGTGGTTGACCCGCGCCGTGACGTGGATGCCTTCTGCGCATGCGCAAAGCCTCCCTACGATGCGCCGGCGCAGGGTATATAATGCGCCCACACATGCGCCCGTGCAGCGCAAACGTCTCCCATTTTTTGGATAGTGACGGCCAAAGTTTGTGCTGGACAGGATGACAACCGTGGTTAAGGAGAGGAGGAAGAAGAATTTCTCCCCAGAGGAGAGGGCCCTTGTCATCAGGGCCATGGAGAAGTTTGATTCGCGGCTCCATGGTGCTGACAGTGCCCGTACCAGCAAGTCCCGGAGGGATCAGATTTTAATGAGGGTCGCGTGCCAGGTCAATGCCCTCTCTCATGAGGTCCGGACACCGCAGGACATTCAGAAGAAAATGAATGACCTGCGGCGTCATGTGAAGGGCAAGCTGGCTGCCATAGCTCGGCATGCCAAGGGCACTGGAGGGGGCCCACCCTGCCCTGTCCGCCTGACTGAGGAGGAGAAGGTGGTTGCCCGCTGCCTACAGACGGAGCAGGTAGATGGAGTTGGGGGCTATGAGTCCCAGAAGCCAGCCGTGAGGACAGGTAAGTGTGTTTTATATTCTATCTGTTGTGTACATGTATGGGGGTGGAAGGGAACATGTGCCAAGTGTGTGGCTCCACCAACATGGGCATCTTTTGTGTCATCCACAGATGTGCAGGAGGGAGCGGGGCCATCTGTTGATGCCAGGGCCCATCAGGATCCATCCCCTGAAGATTCAGTCCCTCTGGCTGCCCCCCTGGAACAGGACTTGGAGGGAAGTGGGCACACCTCAACGGAGGAGGTGGTTGAGGAGGGTGTGGTAGTCCATGACCAGGCCCTCTATGTTGTTGTGGAGGAGGATGGTGGGTTGGCCGGACCAGCCCAGGCTATTCCTCTACCTGTAGCGTCCCCCTCCAACCTCTC
Source organism: Rana kukunoris (assembly GCA_029574335.1). Taxonomy (NCBI): domain Eukaryota; kingdom Metazoa; phylum Chordata; class Amphibia; order Anura; family Ranidae; genus Rana; species Rana kukunoris. The sequence goes on along the minus strand of CM056049.1, from coordinate 22,653,945 downwards.
CAGTCCCTCTCTTCCCCCCCCCCCCTCATCTCCGGCCCCTCAACATCCTCCCCTTATGCCCGGACCCCTGCCACTCCCCGCAAGGCGACGTGCAAGACCAGGGGTGTTCATAAGGTCCTGCCGGAAGAGCTGGTCAGACAGCAGGACCAGCAGAATCAGCACCTGGCCGAGGTCGTGGAGGAGATGAGGCGCCTGGCCGACAGCCTGGCATCCTCGGACAATATTACTGATGCCATCCAGGATGTTGCTGTTAACAGCGCAGCAACGCTGACCAGCTTGGGGGAGCTGCAGGAAAACACCTCGGAACTTGTGGGGGAGGTTCGTGCCCTGCGCCTTGCTGTCGAGGCGCAGACTGCTGTGCAGACCCGCATAGCGGTTGCCCTGGAGGGCATGCAGGCAGCCAGGGAGGGACGTGGGGATGCTCCTCCTCAACCTGCTGCCCCCCCCCCATCTGTGGCTGCCCCCAGGCAAGTGAGGGGCAGGACCCGTGGCACCAGGCAGAGCCCCCGCCAGGCCCATTAATTTTATTTTTCTTTATTATTATGCTCTGGATAAGAGCTTTTTTTGTTATTTGTTATGCTCTGGATAAGAGCTTTTTTTGTTATTTGTTATGCTCTGGATAAGAGCATTTTTTATTTATTTTTGTGCTCTGGATAAGAGCTTTTTTTATTTATTTTTTAATACTGCACACGTTGCAGTGTGAATGGTGTGTGAATGTGAGAGGGTGGCACTCCTGACAGTAAGGGGTGTCACCCTCGGCCGTGGTGGTGAAGTTAACCCCACGGCTGTATGAATGATGTGTGAAAGGTGTGTGAATGGACAGCAACATCATTGGGGCCTTGACGTGGCGTTGCTGCTCCCAACTCCTACATGCTGGACTTGGGCTAATCCAATGCGATGTGCATGTGGTGTGTGTGATCTAGGGACATCAGTGGTGTACACGCGTGCATTGTCTGTGTGGCATGCTGTATGTGTGTGTTTAACGGTCAAAGATTCGTAACATGAGGACCCTCCTGACTGCTCTTCCATCAGCTGACGGGGTCTCCTCTGGCGGGGGGGGGCTGTGTGGTTGGGGGGTCAGGTCATCACGTAGGGCAATGTGCAGGCCCTTTCGCATGGCAAAGTTGTGCAGAATACAACATGCACCAATGATCTGACCCACAAAGTTGGGGGAATACAATAGGGCCCCCCCAGACTTATCCAGGCATCGGAAACGGGACTTCAGGAGGCCAAATGTGCGCTCCACCACTCCACGGGTTTTGATGTGTGCTTCATTGTATCTTCTCTCTCCTCTGGTTTGGGGGTTCCAGAAAGGAGTCATGAGATGGGGTCCCAGTGTATATGCAGAGTCACCTGGAAGGGAAAAGACAGGAGGATGGTAGTCATGCATGCGCCACTTCTGTTGTGCATCATGGGAGGGGATAGTCATGGCTGCCACCCATGTCACTCACCAACCAGCCAGCTGTCCCCATACATGTCCTGCTCAAAATCTTCTGGGATGTTGCTTTGACGGTAGATGTAGCTGTCATGGCTGGACCCGGGGTCTTTGGCACGGACGTGCCATATGAGGTATTTGGCATCGGCTATCACCTGTACGTTGATGGAATGCCAATGCTTCCGATTGCGGTATATGTGCTCTGTGGCACTGGGGGGCTGGAGTGCCACATGTGTGCAATCAATGGCCCCGATGGTGCGTGGGAATCCGTCAATTCTGTAGAAATCTGTCATTGCCTTCTGCCGCAGGTGCACAGTGGTGGGTCTGATGAACTGGTTGGACATGCGTCTGAGGATTGCGGGGACAACCTGGTGCAGACATCTGCTTATGCTGGTTTGTGACATCCCAGCCACCACTCCACTTGTACGCTGGAATGATCCACTGGCCAGGAAATGCAGTGTTGCCAGTACCTTCACCAGTGGCTGCAGTGCACGTGAGCGGTATGTCTGGCTGGTGATGTCATCCTGCAGGGCTGTGGTTATTTCCAGGATGGCAGCAGGGCTGAATCTGAAGATGCGATACACCTCCTCATCGCCCATGCCAAAGAGCCTCATGCGCGCTCGGTAGATCCTCTCACGTGCCCCCCTCCTCCTACTCCTCCTTCTATGTGCCTCTTCCTCTGCATACCTTAGTAGTGATAAGACCATGGCTGGCCCTGGCATCATTGGCATACGAATGTGTTGTCCAGTAAGTGTGATTGCTCAGCTAGTCCGTTACGGTGCTGCTGTAGTTGCTCTCCAGCTGACTTGCACACGGCCTTGAGCAAAGTTACCCGTGCTTTTATGAGGGGTATGTTTACTCAAGGCTTTCGAGTTACGCGCACCACGAGTAGCCAACGCCGGACGCGCGTAGTTTCGGGAATACGCGCATCTCCCTCATTTGCATATTTGCATGCTAATTCAATGGGAACTGAATATTTTTCATGCGTAACTATGCGCCTACGCCGCGCTAGCTTAATGCATTTTCGCCGCACAGACGGAAATTTTTTACGCGCGTATGTGGTTCTGTGTTTACCGCGTATCGATACGCAGGCGAACATTTACTATTACGCCGCGCATATACATTTACGCAGGCGTAGCGCCTCTGAGAATCTGGCCCTATGAGTACAAGTTGCCTACAAGTCGCCTTGAAGTAGTACAGGAACCTTTTCTGAAGTCGGAGCGACTTCAGTAGTGTACATTAAGACGGCTCTGATTCACTTCAATGGAATTTCTCATGTTGGGCGACTTGGGGGCGACACAAGTCGGATCCCAAGTCGCTGTAGCGTGAACAGCACTGATAAAGAATGTTCTGATACTTGGCAGACTGCCCTGATTTTATGGCTGTGGCTTCAGCAGAGCAAAGAGAATTTTCTGCATAGAAAGATCGTCAACGGGGAAAAAAATCGCGATAACGATTCTTGCCGATTAATCGTGCAGCTCTAATGGTAATATAGTGTAATATAGTGTACGTAAAAATACTTGAAAAAATACAAAAAATTGTACCTTTACAACCCCTTTAAAACACGCATAAGCCATAAATGGCATGAAAACAATCTGGGTGGGCGATCCACAGCAGGAATTTAGTATAGGAACCCTCCACTCTGCCCTGTGCTGGAGGTTGTAAAAAACAAAACAAAAGAAAACGCAAAAAAAAAATAACAGATTGCATGTATGGTGCTATAAAGAATAATGACAGAACAATAAGAATTAACCCTTTCACGCCGAGCGTACACATATATGCGTCCTCGGCTTCAGGGGGTTATACCGTGATGATGCCCGCAGCTGCAGGCATCATCACGGTAACGTTGTTTAGAGCCGGCGATTGGCTATCCAGACATAACAACCGTTGCGGCTAAAAGCCGCTCGGTTGCTATGCCAGAGGAGTGGGAGGGGACAGCCCCCGCCCGCCGCCTTTCGCCGCTCTGACCGGGCCTCCCGTCCCACCGTGAGACGCGATCCTCAATGCTGCAGCTCCAGTGTTCAGTCGCAGACTAAAACGAAGCCCTAAACGGCTTTGATTCATCTCCGTAATGTAAACATGGAAGCAACGTCACAACGTCACTTCCGGGTTTCTCGGCTGCCAATGGCGCCAAATTAAAAAAAAAAATACACAGTATTCAGAATCGTGGTTTTCAGTGATCTGAATACTTTGAAGTGCAAAGGAGGGATCGGGGGTCTTTTAGACCCCCGATCCCTCCATAAAGAGTACCTGTCACCACCTATTACTGTCACAAGGGATGTTTACATTCCTTGTGACAGCAATAAAATTGATAAAAAATAAATATTATAAAAATAAATAAAATAAATAAGAAAAAAATTGTTTTAAGCGATTCCCTCCCCACGAGCTGGCGCAACAAAGAAAACGCATACGGAAGTCGCGCCTGCATATGAAAATGGTGTTCAAATCACACATGTGAGGTATCGCCGCGATCGTCAGAGCGAGAGCAATAATTCTAGCACAAGACCTCCTCTGCACCTCTAACCTGGTAACCGTAAAAAAAAGTTTAAAGCGTCGCCTATGGAGATTTTTAGGTACCGTAGTTTGTTGCCATTCCACGGGTGCGTGCAGTTATAAAGCGTGACATGTTTGGTATCTACAGTATTTAGTTGGCGTAACATCATCTTTCACATTATGCAGAAAAATTGGGCTAACTTTACCTTTTCATTTTTTTTTTAATTCATGAAAGTACATTTTTCCCGCCGCACAAATACCGTTCGACATAAAATATTGCAACAATCGCCATTTTATTCTCGAGATTCTCTGCTAAAAATATCTATAATGTTTGGGGGGTTCTAAGTAATTTTCTAGCAAAAAATTTTGATTTTAACTTGCAAACACCAAGGGCCAGATTCTCAAAGAAGTTACGCCGGTGTATGTGGAGATGCGCGGCGTGGGGTAGATTCACATAGATCAGCGGATCTTTTGATCCGCGTGATCTATCTTTTTTACGATCCGCCTGCGCCAGTTTTTGAGGCAAGTGCTGTATTCATTAATAGTGTTGAGCAGAATATGCCATATTCGAATTCGCGATATATCTCGAATATATAGTCGAATATTCGACATATATTCGCTAAATACGAATATTCGTGATATTTTTTGGAAATTAAATGATTGCGAATTTTCGCGAATTTTCGCGAATTTTTGCGAATTGCGAATTGCGAATTGCGAATGCGAATATTCAAGAAATGCGGAATGGAGCACTCTGATTGGCTCAGAATATTCGTGATATATTACAATATAAAATAATTGCGAATATTCGAGAAATGCGGAATGGAGCACTGTGATTGGCTCAGAATATTCGTGATATATTACAATACAAAATAATTGCGAATATTCGAGAAATGCGGAAGGAGCACTGTGATTGGCTCAGAATATTCGTGATATATTACAATACACAATAATTGCGAATATTCGAGAAATGCGGAAGGAGCACTCTGATTGGCTCAGAATATTCGTGATATATTACAATACACAATAATTGCGAATATTCGAGAAATGCGGAAGGAGCACTCTGATTGGCTCAGAATATTCGTGATATATTACAATACACAATAATTGCGAATATTCGAGAAATGCGGAAGGAGCACTCTGATTGGCTCAGAATATTCGTGATATATTACAATACACAAAAATTGCGAATATTCGGCAAATGCGGAAGGAGCACTCTGATTGGCTCAGAATATTCGTGATATATTACAATACACAATAATTGCGAATATTCGAGAAATGCGGAAGGAGCACTCTGATTGGCTCAGAATATTCGTGATATATTACAATACACAAAAATTGCGAATATTCGGCAAATGCGGAAGGAGCACTCTGATTGGCTCAGAATATTCGTGATATATTACAATATAAAATAATTGCGAAATTTCGAGAAATGCGGAATGGAGCACTCTGATTGGCTCAGAATATTCGTGATATATTACAATATAAAATAATCGCGCGATATCGCTATTACCGAATAATCGCATTGCGATTTTTCGGCAATATAAAATGAGCGCTGCAGCTACTCGGCCCAAGGTCTCTAATCATACCAGCAATGCTTTTAGACGTCGATGGGGATCTCTAGGATGTGATCTGTTCTAAAAAAATTTTTAAAACATTCGAATATTCGAAATAGCGAATATTCGCCGCGATATTCGCGTTATTCGCGAATACTCGAATATGCAATATTCGTAGCGAATATTCGCAATGCGAATATTCGTGAGCAACACTATTCATTAAGCACTTGCCTCGTAAGTAGCCCTGGCGGATCGTAACTCCCCCGGCGGAATGCAAATTGCGCATGCGCCGCCGGCGAAATTTCCCAGCGTGCATTGCTTTAAATGACGTCGCAAGGACGTCATTGTGTTCGTCGTTAACGCTATTAACGTATGGCCGTATTCCTGAACGACTTACGTAAACAACGTAAAAAATTCAAAATTCGACGCGGGAACGACGGCCATACTTAACATAGGATCCGCCGCACTTACCCCGCATATAGCAGGGGTAACGATCCGCCGGAAAAAGCCGAGCGCAAACGACGTAAAAAAAAAACGACGGCCGGGCGTTCGGTTCTGAATCGGCGGTTCTCCTCATTTGCATATTCGTCGCGTAGAAAAAAAGAAGCGCCACCTAGCGGACGGCGGGAGAATGCAGCCTAAGAGCCGACAGTGTAACTCACTTACACCAGTCGGCTCTAAGGGAGATCTATGTGGAACCTGATTCGAAGAATCAGCCGCATAGATCCGAGCGTCGGATCTCACAGATCCGACGGTGTATCAGTAGATACACCGTCGGATCTCTATGTGAATCTACCCCCGTAAGTGTAAATTTGCACTGGAGTATCTATGCACCGTACCCACAGAACTAGATACGCACCAAAATAGGCTTCTCCCGACCGGTGTAACTTGCCTACGCCTGCACATCCGGGGGTAGATTCATGTAGATCAGCGGATCTTTTGATCCTCGTGATCTATCTTTTTTACGATCCGCCTGCGCCAGTTTTTGAGGCAAGTGCTGTATTCATTAAGCACTTGCCTCGTAAGTAGCCCTGGCGGATCGTAACTCCCCCGGCGGAATGCAAATTCCGCGGCTAGGGGGAGTTTACTATTTAAATCGCGCGCGTCCCCGCGCCGATCGTACTGCGCATGCGCCGCCGGTGAAATTTCCCAGCGTGCATTGCTTTAAATGACGTCGCAAGGACGTCATTGTGTTCGTCGTTAACGCTATTAACGTATGGCCGTATTCCCGAACGACTTACGTAAACGACGTAAAAAATTCAAAATTCGACGCGGGAACGACGGCCATACTTAACATAGGATCCGCCGCACTTACCCCGCATATAGCAGGGGTAACGATCCGCCGGAAAAAGACGAACGCAAACGACGTAAAAAAAAAGCGACGGCCGGGCGTTCGGTTCTGAATCGGCGGTTCTCCTCATTTGCATATTCGTCGCGTAGAAAAAAACAAGCGCCACCTAGCGGACGGCGGGAGAATGCAGCCTAAGAGCCGACAGTGTAACTCACTTACACCAGTCGGCTCTAAGGGAGATCTATGTGGAACCTGATTCGAAGAATCAGCCGCATAGATCCGAGCGTCGGATCTCACAGATCCGACGGTGTATCAGTAGATACACCGTCGGATCTCTATGTGAATCTACCCCCCTAGGTGCATATTTATGCCGGACGCATCTGGCAAACCCATTGATTTCCTATGCAAATATGCAAATGAGGGAGATACGCCGATTCCTGAACATAGGCCCGTTCGGCGCAGGCTACGCGCGGTGTGCCTAAGCTGTTTCGCTGGCCTAAAGTTACCCCTTATAAAAGCAGGGGTAACTTTGCACCAGACTTGCTCAAGTCAGCTGGAGAGCAGCTTCAGCAGCACCGTTACAGGACAACACATGGCAGCCATGGTCCTAGCACTAGTAATGGGTCCCCTGCCTCCAGGGCCACCATCAGGGGGGTACAGGCAGTACACCTGTAAGGGGCCCAGGGGTCCCCAGGGGCCTGGATGGGAACCCCCTTAAAAAAAAAAACTTGTTTATATTTTTATTTTTTTAGGGGTCCGGAGGCCACCAGGGCCCCAGATGGGAACCCCCTTTTTTTATATAAAAAGAAATTACCAAATAAGGGGGCTTTCCATCCGGGACCTCTGGGCCCTAATAATAATAATGATAATAATAATTATATATATATTTTTGTCCGAAAGGCACTGGCCGTGAACTTGTTCTGCATACAGACGGCAGAACTTTTTCAGCCAACATTCACGAAACTATGTAGTTTTTCTGCTCTTTTGTCCGATGGAGCGTACAGACGGTTTGATTATACGACAAAACACGTCCATCGGAATATTCGATCGTGTGTGCGATCCTTTAGCCTGTAGGGTTCAATATTGGGTTGGCTCACTCTTTGCAGCTATAAAAGCTTCAACTCTTCTGGGAAGGCCGTCTACAAGGTTTAGGAGGGTGTCTATGGGAATGTTTGACCATTCTTTCAGAAGTGTATTTGTGAGGTCAGACACTGATGTTGGATAAGAAGGCCCGGCACACAGTCTCTAATTCATCCCAAAGGTGTTGAGGTCAGGACTCTGTGCAGGCCAGTCCAGTTCCTCCACCCCAAACTCACTGATTTATGTCTTTATGGTCCTTGCTTTGTGGACTGGTACAAATAATTTGATGAAAGGGGGGTTATGGTGTGGGGTTGTTTTCAGGAGTTGGACTTGGCCCCTTAGTTCCATTGAAGGGAACACTTAAGGCAGGGATCCTCAAACTACGGCCCTCCAGCTGTTCAGGAACTACAATTCCCATCATGCTTAGTCATGTCTGTGAATGTCAGAGTTTTGCAATGCCTCATGGGATGTGTAGTTCCACAACAGCTGGAGGGCCGTAGTTTGAGGATCCCTGACTTAAGGCGTCAGCATACAAGACATTTTGGACAATTTCATGTTCCCAACTTTGTAGAAACAATTTGGGGAGGGCCCCTTCCTGTTCCAACATGACTGCTCACCATGGCACAAAGCAAGGTCTATAAAGACATGGATGAGCAAGTTTGGGGTGGAGGAACTTGACTGGCCTGCACAGAGTCCTGACCTCAACTCGATAGAACACCTTTGAAATTAATTAGAGCAGAGACTGCAAGCCAGGCCTTCTTGTCCATCAAAATATATATATATATATATATATATATATATTAAAAAAAAATATATATAAAAAAAAGGGGGGGTTCCCATCCGGGCCCCTGGGGACCCCCGGGCCCCTTACAGGTGTACTGCCTGTACCCCCATGATGGCGGCCCTGGTCATAAGTCTCCATTGCTGTTATGAGGGCTGACATCTCCTGGGTGTTAAAGGTTTTTTTCCTCCTCTGCCTGTGGGGAACGGGAGCAGCCATCTCACAGCAAAAGTACCTTCCCTGGGGGGGGAATAAAACTGGATGTACTTTTGCATCGGCTGGGCGTAAGTTGGGCCGGCGTATCTCTGTAAGTTGGGCCGGCATAGTTGTGAGCATGCTCAGAAGGGATCGAACGTACTGAGCATGCTCCGTTCAAGATACGCCGGGCGTAAAGCACTAGACCATTCATTTGCATAACGAGACACACCCACTTCCACTTGCACCGGTTTACGCCGACTAAATTAAGTTAGGCCGGTGCAAAGTCAGGCACAAGTGCTTTGTGAATACTGGGCCAGATTCTCAGAGGCGTTACGACGGAGTATCTCAGATACCCCGTCGTATCGCCTTTTTTTTTGTCTCGTATCTATGCGTGTGATGCTTAGAATCACTTTTGCATAGATACGCTTCTACATCCGACAAGTGTAATACAATTACACTTTCGGATCGTAGGTGTAATGACAACTCCGGCCACTAGGTGGCCTTTACGTTGTTTTTTCATTTGCATATGCAAATGAAGTAGTACGCCGATTCTCAATCACTTTTACGCCGCCCCGTCGTCGCGTACGTCGTTTACGAGCTCGTAAGGTTACCCCAGCTTCTATGTGGAGTAACCTTACGAGGTCCCGTCGGATGCCGTCGTGTCCCGTCGGACGCCATGTTAAGTATGGCGTCGGGTCAGCGTCGGCTTTTTCCGTCGCTTACGTCGTTTTACTAACTCGTTCGCGAATAGGGACTTGCGTAAATGACGCTCACGTCGTTTTGACGTCGGTTTCAACAACGCTTCCCGACGTGAGCTGGAGCATGCGCACTGGGCTTTTTCCCCGGCCAGCGCATGCGCAGTTCGTGCGACGCGGGGGCGCGCTTAATTTAAATACAAGCCGCCCCATTTGAATTGCGCGGGTTTACGCTTGGCGATTTACGAGACGCCAACGCAAACTATGGAGCAAGTGCTTAGAGAATAAAGCACTTGCTCTAGTACGCAGCGGCGGCGTAGTGTAAATGGCTTACGCTACGCTGCCGCAAATATATGAGAATCTGGCCCACTGTACCTGCCTCTCCGAGTTACGTCGGTGTAGTGTATCTGAGATACGCTACGCCTGCCTTAAGATAGGCAATTCTACGAGAATCTGGCCCCAAATGTCAGAAATAGGCTTAGGCATGGAAGGGTTAAAGTAAGAGTGCAAATTACACTTTCCCTGAAGACTTCCCCCTGGGTTTAACCATGTCCTTTCTAGATCATTTTTTTTTTTTTTTGCACACATGTTAAAATCTGCATTCTTAGTTACCTAAAAACAAATTTACCTAAATGACCTAACCCCCCCAGAACAGAATATATTTAATGAAAGCAGAGGTCTTGTAGAACATAAATGAGTGTATTCTAACAGCGGAAGTGTCCCTCTGTCACTATACAATGTCTCAGTGGTGAGGATCCCTCCATCTACCTGACTAAACAAAAAGATAAAATCATCTATGGACAGATTTAAAGTGATCGCTTTTATAAAAGAAAAGAAAAAGTAACACATCGCTCCATCCACACAAACAGAGCAGACAGAGGAATCCTCCACATTTTCAGAAAATACTTTTCCAGCAGCTTCTCCAACACCCTGACAGTGTTATTGTTTGTCACAAGTTTTGTCACCGTCACCCACCCCCTGTCACCGTCACCCACCCCTGTCACCGTCACCCACCCCCTGTCATTTTCTGGACAGCTTGGCTTGCATGTATAGAAGGAAACATTCTATATACATTCTATACATTCTTATAATATTTCCATCACATGTATTTCTTCCAATCATTTTGTAAAGTCCTATTTGTTGTTCTTTGTCACCCTGATCACATTTTTTCTCTTCCTAGCAACTAAATAACATACTTGTATTTCTTTTCTTCAGCAGAATATAGATTTTCTTTTTTTGTCCTCACAGTGATCACTCCTCCGATGATCAAATCTCCATCCTGGAAATATTGGAGTTCATCAAACACATAAGTAAATTGAAGGGTACAGGCCGGACTCTGCATTCCTGATCTCCAGAGGGTCATACATTGCAGGATCACACAGAACTGGAAGATGTAGGTATAGGATATGACCATAGCTCTGATCACTGGGTTCTTCTTTAATTAAAGCCTATAATTCTCTATTGTGACACAGACCTCTGCAGCATGGGTGTCACAATGACAATGGGATGGCTTCTCTCCCCTCCTTTTATACAGTTCAGTACTATATATCTCTCTTTGTTCTCAATATACTCACATCATCTTCTATCTACTTTTAGTTGTTTGTGCAGGTAGTTTATTTGTGAGTGGATAAGTTTAGTCCTTTATTGTTCATATTATTTTAGCAACTCTAATCCAAGACACAGAATCTCTTTACAACAAATCAATGCTAAATATTCTGTATACCAAATGAATCATAGAATTGGAAAACACAAGTAGTACCAGATACTGTATATGAAATGTATTCTTCCACTTACAATAACAATGCAAATAACTGTTCTATATGACTTTTATTATCTTAAAGTGACCCTGTGAACTAAGCACAGCCTGTAAAAGAAGCACATTCAACACTCCAAAACTTCTCCTAACCTTCAACACCCCAACACTTCTCCTCCTAAACCCCCAACACTTCTCCCCCAACACTTACCCAACACTCTCCTCCTAACCTTCATTACCTCAACACTTCTCCTCCTAACCTTCATTACTCAACACTTCTCCTCCTAACCTTCATTACCCAACACTTCTCCTCCTAACCTTCATTACTCAACACTTCTCCTCCTAACCTTCATCCCCCAACACTTCTCCTCCTAACGTTCATCATCCAACACTTCTCCTCCTAACCTTCATTACCCAACACTTCTCCTCCTAACCTTCATCCCCCAACACTTCTCCTCCTAACCTTCATCCCCCAACATTTCTCCTCCTAACGTTCATCACCCAACACTTCTCCTCCTAACCTTCATTACCCAACACTTCTCCTCCTAACCTTCATTACCCAACACTTCCCCTTATAACCTTCATCCCCAAACACTTCTCCTTCTAACCTTCATCACCCAAAACGTCTCCTCCTAACCTTCATTACCCAACACTTCTCCTCCTAACCTTAAGCGCTCCAACACTTCTCCTCCTAACCTTCATCACCCAACACTTCTCCTAACCTTCAGCACCCAACACTTCTCTCAACCTTCATCACTCAACACTTCTCCTCCTAACCTTCATCACCCAACACTTCTCCTCCTAACCTTTAGCACACCAACACTTCTCCTCCTAACCTTCATCACCCAACACTTCTCCTCCTAACCTTCATCACCCAACACTTCTCCTAACCTTTAACACCCCAACATTTCTCCTCCTAACCTTCAGCACTCCAACACTTCTCCTCATAACCTTCATTACCCAACACTTCTCCTCCTAACCTTCATTACCCAACACTTCTCCTTCTAACCTTCATTACCCAACACTTCTTTAGTTGTTTGTGCAGGTAGTTTATTTGTGAGTGGTTAAGTTTAGTCCTTTATTGTTCATATTATTTTAGCAACACTAATCCAAGACACAGAATCTCTTTACAACAAATCAATGCTAAATATTCTGTATACCAAATGAATCATAGAATTGGAAAACACAAGTAGTACCAGATACTGTATATGAAATGTATTCTTCCACTTACAATAACAATGCAAATAACTGTTCTATATGACTTTTATTATCTTAAAGTGACCCTGTGAACTAAGCACGGCCTGTAAAAGAAGCACATTCAACACTCCAAAACTTCTCCTAACCTTCAACACCCCAACACTTCTCCTCCTAACCTTCATCCCCCAACACTTCTCCTCCTAACCTTCATTACCCAACACTTCTCCTCCTAACCTTCATTACTCAACACTTCTCCTCCTAACCTTCATTACCCAACACTTCTCCTCCTAACCTTCATTACTCAACACTTCTCCTCCTAACCTTTATCCCCGAACACTTCTCCTCCTAAGCTTCATCCCCGAACACTTCTCCTTCTAACCTTCATCCCCCAACACTTCTCCTCCTAACGTTCATCACCCAACACTTCTCCTCCTAACCTTCATTACCCAACACTTCTCCTCCTAACCTTCATTACCCAACACTTCTCCTCCTAACCCTCATTACCCAACACTTCTCCTCCTAACCTTCATCCCCCAACACTTCTCCTCATAACCTTCATCCCCCAACACTTCTCCTCATAACCTTCAACCCCCAACACTTCTCCTCCTAACGTTCATCACCCAACACTTCTCCTCCTAACCTTCATCCCCCAACACTTCTCCTCCTAACCTTCATCCCCCAACACTTCTCCTCCTAACGTTCATCACCCAACACTTCTCCTCCTAACCTTCATTACCCAACACTTCTCCTCCTAACCTTCATCCCCCAACACTTCTCCTCCTAACCTTCATCCCCCAACATTTCTCCTCCTAACGTTCATCACCCAACACTTCTCCTCCTAACCTTCATTACCCAACACTTCTCCTCCTAACCTTCATTACCCAACACTTCCCCTTATAACCTTCATCCCCCAACACTTCTCCTTCTAACCTTCATCACCCAAAACATCTCCTCCTAACCTTCATTACCCAACACTTCTCCTCCTAACCTTCAGCGCTCCAACACTTCTCCTCCTAACCTTCATCACCCAACACTTCTCCTAACCTTCAGCACCCAACACTTCTCTCAACCTTCATCACTCAACACTTCTCCTCCTAACCTTCATCACCCAACACTTCTCCTCCTAACCTTTAGCACACCAACACTTCTCCTCCTAACCTTCATCACCCAACACTTCTCCTCCTAACCTTCATCACCCAACACTTCTCCTAACCTTTAACATCCCAACATTTCTCCTCCTAACCTTCAGCACTCCAACACTTCTCCTCATAACCTTCATTACCCAACACTTCTCCTCCTAACCTTCATTACCCAACACTTCTCCTTCTAACCTTCATTACCCAACACTTCTCCTCCTAACCTTCAGCCCCCAACACTTCTCCTTATAACCTTCATCCCCCAACACTTCTCCTCATAACCTTCATCCCCCAACACTTCTTCTCATAACCTTCATACCCCAACACTTCTCCTCCTAACCTTCATTACCCAACACTTCTCCTCCTAACCTTCAGCGCTCCAACACTTCTCCTCCTAACCTTTATCACCCAACACTTCTCCTAACCTTCAGCACCCAACACTTCTCTCAACCTTTAGCACTCCAACACTTCTCCTCCTAACCTTCATCACCCAACACTTCTCCTCCTAACCTTTAGCACACAAACACTTCTCCTCCTAACCTTCGTCACCCAACACTTCTCCTCCTAACCTTCATCACCCAACAATTCTCCTCCTAACCTTCATCCCCCAACACTTCTCCTAACCTTCAACACCCCAGCATTTCTCCTCCTAACCTTCAGCGCTCCAACACTTCTCCTCCTAAGCTTCATCACCCAACACTTCTCCTAACCTTCAGCACTCCAACACTTCTCCTCCTAACCTTCATCACCCAACACTTCTCCTCCTAACCTTCATCACCCAACACTTCTCCTCCTAACCTTCAGCATTCCAACACTTCTCCCCCCTAACCTTCATTACCCAACACTTCTCCTCCTAACCTTCAACACCCAACACTTCTCCTCATAACCTTCATCCCCCAACACTTCTCCTCCTAACCTTCATCCCCCAACACTTCTCCTCCTAACCTTCATCCCCCAACACTTCTCCTCCTAACGTTCATCACCCAACACTTCTCCTCCTAACCTTCATTACCCAACACTTCTCCTCCTAACCTTCATCCCCCAACACTTCTCCTCCTAACCTTCATCCCCCAACATTTCTCCTCCTAACGTTCATCACCCAACACTTCTCCTCCTAACCTTCATTACCCAACACTTCTCCTCCTAACCTTCATTACCCAACACTTCCCCTTATAACCTTCATCCCCCAACACTTCTCCTTCTAACCTTCATCACCCAAAACGTCTCCTCCTAACCTTCATTACCCAACACTTCTCCTCCTAACCTTCAGCGCTCCAACACTTCTCCTCCTAACCTTCATCACCCAACACTTCTCCTAACCTTCAGCACCCAACACTTCTCTCAACCTTCATCACTCAACACTTCTCCTCCTAACCTTCATCACCCAACACTTCTCCTCCTAACCTTTAGCACACCAACACTTCTCCTCCTAACCTTCATCACCCAACACTTCTCCTCCTAACCTTCATCACCCAACACTTCTCCTAACCTTTAACATCCCAACATTTCTCCTCCTAACCTTCAGCACTCCAACACTTCTCCTCATAACCTTCATTACCCAACACTTCTCCTCCTAACCTTCATTACCCAACACTTCTCCTTCTAACCTTCATTACCCAACACTTCTCCTCCTAACCTTCAGCCCCCAACACTTCTCCTTATAACCTTCATCCCCCAACACTTCTCCTCATAACCTTCATCCCCCAACACTTCTTCTCATAACCTTCATACCCCAACACTTCTCCTCCTAACCTTCATTACCCAACACTTCTCCTCCTAACCTTCAGCGCTCCAACACTTCTCCTCCTAACCTTTATCACCCAACACTTCTCCTAACCTTCAGCACCCAACACTTCTCTCAACCTTTAGCACTCCAACACTTCTCCTCCTAACCTTCATCACCCAACACTTCTCCTCCTAACCTTTAGCACACAAACACTTCTCCTCCTAACCTTCGTCACCCAACACTTCTCCTCCTAACCTTCATCACCCAACAATTCTCCTCCTAACCTTCATCCCCCAACACTTCTCCTAACCTTCAACACCCCAGCATTTCTCCTCCTAACCTTCAGCGCTCCAACACTTCTCCTCCTAAGCTTCATCACCCAACACTTCTCCTAACCTTCAGCACTCCAACACTTCTCCTCCTAACCTTCATCACCCAACACTTCTCCTCCTAACCTTCATCACCCAACACTTCTCCTCCTAACCTTCAGCATTCCAACACTTCTCCCCCTAACCTTCATTACCCAACACTTCTCCTCCTAACCTTCAACACCCAACACTTCTCCTCATAACCTTCATCCCCCAACACTTCTCCTCCTAACCTTCATCCCCCAACACTTCTCCTCCTAACCTTCATCCCCCAACACTTCTCCTCCTAACGTTCATCACCCAACACTTCTCCTCCTAACCTTCATTACCCAACACTTCTCCTCCTAACCTTCATCCCCCAACACTTCTCCTCCTAACCTTCATCCCCCAACATTTCTCCTCCTAACGTTCATCACCCAACACTTCTCCTCCTAACCTTCATTACCCAACACTTCTCCTCCTAACCTTCATTACCCAACACTTCCCCTTATAACCTTCATCCCCCAACACTTCTCCTTCTAACCTTCATCACCCAAAACGTCTCCTCCTAACCTTCATTACCCAACACTTCTCCTCCTAACCTTCAGCGCTCCAACACTTCTCCTCCTAACCTTCATCACCCAACACTTCTCCTAACCTTCAGCACCCAACACTTCTCTCAACCTTCATCACTCAACACTTCTCCTCCTAACCTTCATCACCCAACACTTCTCCTCCTAACCTTTAGCACACCAACACTTCTCCTCCTAACCTTCATCACCCAACACTTCTCCTCCTAACCTTCATCACCCAACACTTCTCCTAACCTTTAACATCCCAACATTTCTCCTCCTAACCTTCAGCACTCCAACACTTCTCCTCATAACCTTCATTACCCAACACTTCTCCTCCTAACCTTCATTACCCAACACTTCTCCTTCTAACCTTCATTACCCAACACTTCTCCTCCTAACCTTCAGCCCCCAACACTTCTCCTTATAACCTTCATCCCCCAACACTTCTCCTCATAACCTTCATCCCCCAACACTTCTTCTCATAACCTTCATACCCCAACACTTCTCCTCCTAACCTTCATTACCCAACACTTCTCCTCCTAACCTTCAGCGCTCCAACACTTCTCCTCCTAACCTTTATCACCCAACACTTCTCCTAACCTTCAGCACCCAACACTTCTCTCAACCTTTAGCACTCCAACACTTCTCCTCCTAACCTTCATCACCCAACACTTCTCCTCCTAACCTTTAGCACACAAACACTTCTCCTCCTAACCTTCGTCACCCAACACTTCTCCTCCTAACCTTCATCACCCAACAATTCTCCTCCTAACCTTCATCCCCCAACACTTCTCCTAACCTTCAACACCCCAGCATTTCTCCTCCTAACCTTCAGCGCTCCAACACTTCTCCTCCTAAGCTTCATCACCCAACACTTCTCCTAACCTTCAGCACTCCAACACTTCTCCTCCTAACCTTCATCACCCAACACTTCTCCTCCTAACCTTCATCACCCAACACTTCTCCTCCTAACCTTCAGCATTCCAACACTTCTCCCCCTAACCTTCATTACCCAACACTTCTCCTCCTAACCTTCAACACCCAACACTTCTCCTCATAACCTTCATCCCCCAACACTTCTCCTCCTAACCTTCAAGATCCCAACACTTCTTCTCCTAACCTTCAGCACTCCAACACTTCTCCTCCTAACCTTCATCACCCAACACTTCTCCTCCTAACCTTCAGCACCCAACACTTCTCCTAACATTCAGCACTCCAACACTTTTCCTCCTAACCTTCAGCACCCAACACTTCTCCTCCTAACCTTCAGCACCCAACACTTCTCCTAACCTTCAGCACTCCAACACTTCTCCTCCTAACCTTCATCACCCAACACTTCTCCTCCTAACCTTCAGCACACCAACACTTCTCCTAACCTTCAACATGCCAAAACATATCCTAACCTTTAACACCGCAACACTTCTCCTCCTAACCTTCAGCACCCAACACTTCTTCTAACCTTCAGCACCCAACACTTCTCCTAACCTTCAGCACACCAACACTTCTCCTCCTAACCTTCGTCACCCAACACTTCTCCTCCTAACCTTCAGCACACCAACACTTTTCCTCCTAACCTTCAGCACACCAACACTTCTCCTAACCTTCAACATGCCAAAACATATCCTAACCTTTAACACCACAACACTTCTCCTAACCTTCAGCACCCAACACTTCTTCTAACCTTTAGCACCCAACACTTCTTCTAACCTTCAGCACCCCACACTTCTCCTAACCTTAAACACTCAACACTTCTCCTAACCTTCAGCACACCAACACGTCTCCTCCGGTCCTAACCTTCAACAGGCCAAAACTTCTCCTAACCTTCAACATCCCAACACTTCTCCTCCTAACCTTCAACACGCCTACACTTCTCCTCCTAACCTTCAGCACTCCAACACTTCTCCTCCAAACCTTCAGCACCCCAAAACGTCTTATAACCCTTTAGCATCCCAAAACTTTTTATAACCTTCAACACCCCAACACTTCTCCACCTAACCTTCAGCACCCCAATGTAAAAGGCGCTTGCCGTATTGCGTTCCATGCTGGAACGCATACGGCGACCGCGCGATGACATCATCTCCCGGCCCTGCGTGCGTTCCAGCTTGGAACGCGGAAGTGCCAAATGCAATCAACATTGCATTCGGCACACATGTCTTGCTACTATAAAAAGAGCGGCGTGTATTACAAACTCCATTCTATTATTGTGAGCTGTATCGGCCACGCTACAATCCTGGCACCTTTGCTTCCACACTGGACAACAAGCCAGGTTGCAACTTCATGGACATTCTACCACCACTCTCTCTACCTCCAGGCCGTCATTGCTGGGGACACATAGAAAGATCTTCCCTGCTGACACCCTACACAACGGAATCCTTTGCTGTTAACTTCAAGCCCTGCAAAATGGATAAGTAGCATTTGTTTAATCTGTAGTGCCTTAGAAAGACCTGCTACATATATTGCCTCTAAACATTCGTTGCATATAATTCTGGCTTGCTAGATATTAACATACTGCTTGGGACTGACTGTTGTGTTACTTCCTGTTGCTGTGGAACTTCTTAAAGGAACATATACTCTCAAATTAAGCTGAGCTATATATGCCTCTCGTACGCAACTATTAGTTGCTATCACAAACCCCATTTACTACGTGCTTGACATAAGTTCTTACTTATTTGTGGGCCCGTGCCCTAAGTTATTGGACATGTTCACCTTATCTTATCTATGCTAAGGGTTGAGGTATTTTACACCTGCTCCCTTAGTGGACTAATGCATTTCCTTATGTTTAAGTGATATGATGTAGAGAACCCCTAAACTCCTGTTCCTGATTGGAGGGGTCCAGTACTGATAATCACTTGCATAAGGAAGTGCATTGGAAGCTACACATGCATTGTAACCCTTTTAAAACGCTAGGTGCTGGTAGCATGTTGGAATACGTCCACCCCTAGAAGCTCAATGCATTTCTTTATGTGAGAGAGAGATGATGTAGAGAACCCCCAAACTCCTGTGTTCTGATTGGAGTGACGCCCGGGGTCCAATACTGAGATCTCAGATAACATAGAGAAGTGCATTGAAGTCTTAGCTATCCACAGTTGCGGTTCACTCCCATTCACCAGAGCTGTTACACCCAACACTTCTCCTCCTAACCTTCAGCACCCTAATGCCACGTACACACAGTCGAAATTTCCGACAACAAATGTTTGATGGGAGCTTTTGGTCAGAAATTTCGATCGTGTGTAGGCTCCATCGGACATTTGCTGTCGGAATTTCCAACAACAAAAATTTGAGAGCTGGTTCTCAAATTTTCCGACAACATAATCCGTTCTCGTAAATCCCGATCATGTGTGGACAATTCCGACGCACAAAATTACACGCATGCTCTAAATCAAGTATGAGACAGAAGCACTCGGTCTGGTAAAACTAGCATTCGTAATGGAGATAGCACATTTGTCACGCTGTAAGGGACTGAAAAGCACAAGGCTGGAAAGCGTGAATCGTCTCTCACCAAACTTCTACTAACACGACTGGTATTGAACTTCCCTTTAATAGTGCCGTTGTATGTCTTGTACGTCACCGTGTTCTTGGCGTTCGGAATTTCCGACAACATTTGTGTGAACGTGTGCATGCAAGACAAGTTTGAGCCAACATCCGTCTGTACGCGGCATAACACTTCTAACCTTCAACACTTTTTCTCCTAACTTTCATAACCCAACACTTTTCCTAACCTTTAGCGCCCCAACACTTCTCCTCCTAACCTTCAGCACCCCATCACTTCTTCTAACCTTCAGCAGGCCAACACTTCTCCTAACCTTCAGCAGGCCAACACTTCTCCTAACCTTCAGCACACCAACACTTCTCCTCCTAACCTTCAATGCCCCAACACTCTTCCTATTCATATTTCACCTTTACTTCCTGCTTCCTTATGGCATTTTACATTTTGATAGAGGACAGGGAATGGCCTTTTGTGCAAAATAATGGCTCTGGCTTGAACTTTTGCCGCGTACACACGATCATTTTTTGTGATGAAAAAAAACGACGTTTTCTGTGAAGTAAAAAACAACGTTTTTGAAACGTCACTTTTCAAAGACGATGTTGCATACACACCATCGTTTTTTTCACAAAAAGCGAGGTTACGTTCACCACTCTTTTCCATTGAAGCTCGCTTCATAACTAGCTTCTGGGCATGCGCGGGTTTGCTACACACGATGACTTTTTGTGAAACAAAAAACGACACAAAAAATTCAAGCATGTTGGAATTTTTTTTGGGTCGTTTTTTTGAAGACAAAAAACGACGTTTTGCCCACACACGATCAATTTAAATGACATATTAAAAAACAATGTTTTTTTTTCATCACAAAAAATGATCGTGTGTACGCGGCATTTGAGTAATCCAAAAAAATTGTTATATGTATTCTTGTGGAGGAGGAAAACATTTTATTAGTAGTCCCAAGTACTTATTGATATGTGTCCTTAACAGAAAAGTTTGTGGGCCCAGATGCAAAAGTTAACTTTCCACCCCCTCCACACTACCACCCGCTGTATCCACAATGACCAAGCTGCTCATAATGATTGCCACTATACTGCATGTGGCAAAAAAGTTATTTCATATTTTAATCTACATATTGGGAGGGTAAGTCAAAACATTTTGTAATAACTGTCCACATGTTGACATATCTCTAAAACAATTTATTTTATACCTGTACACAGAGGGCCAGATTCTCAGCTGAGATACGATGGTGTATCTCCAGATACACGGTCGTATCTCTGTATCTGGCCCTGGGTATCTATGCGACTGATTCTTAGAATCAGTTACGCATAGATTTTGCTTAGATCCGACTTGGGTAAGTCACTTACACCGTCGGATCTAAGTTGTAATGTTACGCTGGCCGCTAGGTGGCGTTCCCGTCGATTTCTGCGTTGAATATGCAAATGAGCGCGATACACCGATTCCCGAACGTATTTGCGCGCCGTCGTCGTAGTTTACGAAGTTTGCGTAAGCGTAAGGTTACCCCTGCTATATGAGGGGTAACCTTGCGTAGGTCCGGCGTACGCCATGTTAAGTATGGACGTCGGGACAGCATCGGCATTTTCCTTCATTTACGTAACTCATCACGAATAGGGCTGTACGTTAATTACGTTCACGTCGAAACCAATGTATTTGCGACATATGGCGTAAATGGGATACGCTACGCTACGCCGTTACAACGCTATTGTACGAGAATCTGGCCCATAGTTTGCAGGGGCCTGGAGTATCAGGTACCAAAGTGCTGGAGGCCAATGGAGAGAGTGTTTCTCTTGCAGCTCAATTCCAGACTCCCCTGAAGGTGAGACAGGAGGAGTCAGGCCCAAAGCCGCAAAGGTCGCCTATAAAGTTGCTTGCAGAAAAGGCTCAGGAACACTGCTTATGTGCCTGTGAGATGTAGCAGGTAACCAGGGTGACTGAGACAAAGGGTAGTCGATACAAGCCAAGGTTTCGGTGACATGTGGATAGCAGAGGAGACATCGGTAACAGCTGAGATTAAACAGCACTTCAGCCAAGGGCTAACTTCTTAGGTGGTGGGTCCTAGAGTCCTTTTTGCACTCTGATAGATGCTGGGTCCTAGAGACCTTCTTCTATTGGTACCCTGACAGTGTCCTCCCACCCCCGACGTGTGGCTTCCTCGGATATTTGATATGGAATTCCTGAAGGAGTCTAGGGGCATGGATATTGATCTTCAGTTCCCAGGAGCTCTCTTCAGGTGGATACACCTTCCTTACACTTGATCAGATATTGGATTTGCCTGCCTTGCATTCTGCAATCCACTACTGACTCCTCCCCGTATTTTGTTTCTTCTCCAACAGTTTCTGGTGGTGGAGGTGGTTCCACTCTCTCTGGGAATAGATCCAGAATGGCTGGTTTAAGGAGAGAGACATGAAAAACTGGGTGCATCCTATAAGAATCAGGCAAGGATAATTCAAACGCCACTGGGTTTACCCCACGCTTGATTGCAAATGGCCTTATGTATCTTGGCCCCCAACTTCTTCGATGAAGAAGATACCCCCTTTGTTTTTTGTTGAAAAACTTTCTGTAGTCGGTTTGAGCCTTCTGTATGCATTCTCGGAGGGTTCAGTAGTTTTGCTGTATAATAGCAAGTCTGTCCTGAACAGCAGGCACTGCTGATTCTGATATAGTTTCAGGCAAGACAAGATGTTGGAATCCATAGTTGGCCCAAAACAGAGACTGGTTTGTGACTGAGTTTAGCAAATTGTTATAGGCAAATTCTGCCAGTGAGAGCAGCAAAGCCCAGTGGTCCTGTAAATGAGGCAGAGAAACAGCGCAGGTACTGCTCCAAGGTTTGATTTGTGTGCTCGCTTTGTCCGTTGCTCTTAGGGTGATAGGCCAATGAGAGGCAAAGACCTTACAGAGCATTCTCCAAAACTTGGAGGTAAATTTACCCCGCCATTTAGAAACAATGCTACTGGGTAAGCTGTGGAGTCTCACAATTTCCTTTATGAACATGTGGGCGGTCTCAGTTGCTGAAGGTGTGTCTACCAAGGGTAGAAAATGGGCCATCTTTGACAGGCAGTCCACCACCACCAGGATGTCGGTAAACCCTTCTGGAACTGGAGCTCCACAATAAATTCCCATGGATATATAAAAAATGGTAAATATACTATAAAACAAATGTCCAAATAGTTAAAACCACAAACAGCGCTGGTAGTGATGATTCAGTGTAGTTCCCAAAAGAGACACCACCTCTACACTTAAGTGCAGCAACAATGATAAAGTGCATCAGTGAGATGAGAAATAGTCCATTGATAGCAGAGTTTGGAGAGAAACAGATAGCAAGCACCTTCCACCTGGATTCTCAGAGACACCGCGTGGGACAAAAACTCCCCTCTGGGGTACGCACTCACCGGAAAGCTCTAAAAGCAAGGCGATGTAAGTATATCCTCAGACTGATACAGCTCTTCACAATAGAGGAAATCAAAATCGTCTGATATGAGTCTCCTCAATTTGCCGATCTTCATTCCATTTTTGCCTGGCAGAGCTGTACAACTTGAACTTTTTGAAAGCCCTCTTAAAAATTCAAAGTGATCTGAAAGAATGGGCTAACCTAAACATCTCCTGGTTTGGCCGTGTGGCCTTAGTCAAGATGGTAGTTGTTCCCCGCCTATTGTATCTAATACAGTTGATCCCAATACGTCTCCCCCCCCCCTCCTTCTTTGCGGCCTACAAGAAAGCCTGTACAATCTTCCTGTGGAGGAACAAACCTCCCCGCATAAAATACTCACGCCTCACTCTCCCTAAGGATAGGGGCGGAATTTGTCTACCAGACCTCCACAAATATTACCTGGCCTGCCACCTGTCTAGGGTCGCAGATTGGAAGATACATCACCTAAAAAGGCCTGGGTCTTCCTGGAAGGGTACTTTATCCATACGCCTATGCACATACTCCCATGGCTCCCTACTCATCTGTGGCCCCAATCGTTCAAAACACACCCTTTAATATACCCTTCCCTAGCAGCCTTTAACAGGGCGGTGTCCCATCATAAACTCTCCTCACACCTTGGCCCAATGACTTCACTGAGGGGGAAATCTGGATTTTTCCCTGGGAGGGTCTACTTTCCTCCAGGAAGAATGGCCACACACAGATATCCTTGCAAACCATTTGTTCCTGAGAGGGACTCCACAATCTTATGAAGATCTAGTAGCCGAATCACGCACAAAGACACTCCCATTTTAGCCCTATAGGCAAATGAGACATTACCTCGCGACCAAAGCCACAAATGCGACTTGGTCAAGACAACTCACCCCCTTCGAATCTCTGTGTATGCGCCCTTGCCCCACAAAGACATCTTATCTCCTCCATCTACACCTACCTCCAGGATGACTCCCCCTCGGCTTCTAAACACCTACATGAATCCTGGGAAAGGGATTTGAAAATAGCTCTTACTGGTGAGGATTGAGAGAACATCTACACAAGCGCACATAAGGGTTCACTAAATGTTGCGATAAGGGCTGTTACTGATCAAAATTTTTGTGTTCGATTAATCGTTTTTTTTTTAATCGATTAATCGACTAATTTCGATTAATTATATTGCACATACAGATCCAACTACTTTTAGCTGATCTCCTTGCAGGCTGATTTCCAGTGTAGAACCAACCACTGGAAAAACGGGTAGCAGAATACAAAAAACACACAAAGGCAGCGCTCGATGGGAATAGCATTAAAACTTCAAGTAGGTAACAAAATAAAATATTGCACTGGAGAAAAAATCGATGTAGCTACATAAACTTAAAAATGGTGCGAGTAATACCAAACGGTAGCAAAAGCAGTCATAAAAACACGTAGCTAGGTATGATTCTGGTATAAAAATGTGTACAACAATACCACTGCTGAATGCAGATGAGGAGGGGTTAACATCAGTCCGTCGGCATGTAGATGTCCGGTGAAGGGAACTATCACAACTCCCAGTGGATGGCTGTAGAATCCCAGGTTGATAGAGGTAAGTGATGGCGGGAAGTGTAACAGTCCTTGCGTGTGGCAGATAGTAAGGTCCCGCCATCATGCAGATATGAAGGCACAGCAAGCCTTGCCGGTGTCCATGACGTTACCAGATCTTTGACGGAACTCCCTGAAGACCCGGAAGCCGGCGGAGAGGTGAGTACCTTTCAAAAGTATTTTAAACGATCAAAAAGATTTTGATCGACCAAAAAAATTAAAGATTAATCGATCGATTAAAAGTTAATTTGCACAGCCCTAGTTGCGATCCAAGAAAACGGATACACAATTATAACCAAATGGTACAGGACCCCTTCACGCTTATATAAATTCTCACCAACAATACCCAATACTTGCTGGAGGTGTAAATCTGATGTGGGATCCATGATCCACATATGGTGGGAGTGTGGGTCCATTCAGCCTTTCTGGGCCGAGGTACATTCCATCATTAAAAAGGTCACTACCTATGAGCTGGACTACATAGGTACCCTACCCAAACACGACTACTACAAATCCCTAGCCATGCATATGGTTAACGCAGCAAGGCTTTGCATACCACACCATTGGCGCTCATTAGATTCTCCCACCATTAGAGAATGGCTATCAAGGATAGCCAGAATGGCAGAACTAGAGGAACTGATCCACACCTCGCAGGAACGCCTACAGAAGTTCACACTAACCTGGGCATGTTTGACTTATTTTAAGTCCTCTGACTGTTAAAGCCTACTTCCCCCCCATGAAGCTGTTATGACCTGAGTACCCTGAACTGATTATTGCTTTCCCCTACTGACCTCAAGCTAGAGTTCTTTGAGGCGATGTGACAGAGAAGTGGACCCCACCCCCCCTTCCCCTACTAGCCTACCCCCCCTTTTCATTCCCTCACCCTCTCTTCATTTCCATATTTCTGAAACTCCCTGACCCCCTACCCCTTCCCTGGAAGTCTGATCCTAAATGGAATGCTATATTGATATGCACTGAATGTTCTAGGTGTGTCATTGCAACCTGTCATTTTATTGCCTGTAATATGTTTAACTTGACAAACGTCTGTACCTTTATTGTTGATTTTGCTTCAATAAAATTATTTGTAAAAAAAAAAAAAGAATAAAGTGAATACATTTTTGAGAATGTTTTGGAATTTGAGATATATGCGCATTCAGGAGAGCTATTGGTAGATATCTCAAGACCTGGCAACCTGTTACCTTGAAAATCATAAAAAAAAATGTTGTTCCAAAATGAT
Source organism: Rana kukunoris (assembly GCA_029574335.1). NCBI lineage: Eukaryota > Metazoa > Chordata > Amphibia > Anura > Ranidae > Rana > Rana kukunoris. Next base: position 22,627,968 of record CM056049.1, on the reverse strand, counting down.
CTAATTCTAGGACACTCCCACCAGATATGAGTCATAGTTCCCAGGAGTTGACATCCCCTAAAACAATTCGGATCTACTGTAGGGAAAATAGAAGCCAGCTTATTACTTTAATGTTGGCCTCCATCACTGAAACGTTTAGAATCCCCTTAAGGGATTTTGTAAATGATCTATGCCAGGTGTCTAAGTCCCAACTAATTTAAAGATCATTTTCCCATGTCTCCATATAAGAAGATGTCCCTGTAGGGTGAGTGAGGCACGAATATGCAACCGAAACACCGACTTGCAAGTGGTCGAACAGTTGAGACAAGAGACGGATATTTTCTAAGTTCATCCCAGAGCACAAGTGATTGGGAAAGAGACAGGACTAGAATTGAAAGTCTCTTTTTAGGGAGACACCAAAATAGGTATTCAAGCGAGCATTGTGGAGCTGCTTGTTTTTCAATATTAAGCCAATCTGGTTGTTCGGATTTAGAATAGATCGTCGAGATCTGTGCTAGTCTTGCTGATAGAAAATATTTATAGAGATCAGGAAGACCGAGACCCCCCCTTTTTTTTATGACGAAAAAGGGTGTTTTGGGGTATTCTATAACCAGAGGTGTTCCATGTAAATTTGACTATTTTACCCTGAAATTTTTTCAACTGGAATTTACGAACATGGATAGAGAGTGATGTTATTTTAATCGAATTGATCCTGCCTAACCATGACAATTCATGTTTGGACCAAGTTGAAAGATCATGTTCTAACTTCTTGAATAGTGGGGGATAATTATGTAAATATAAAGTTTCTACTCGGGCCGTCAATGTAACACCCAGATATTTAATTGAGATGTCATTCAACTCAAAATTGAATGATTGTTTTAATAACGAAACCTCTTGGGGAGTAAGTGAAACATTAAGGGCCCGAGATTTCGCTTAATTGACCTTAAGGCCTGAAATTTTAGAAAAATGATTTAGGACTAGGCGGATATTGGGAAGGGAGATTAGTGGAGAGGTCACAAAAAGAAGTATGTAATCCGCAAAGAGCCCACATTTATGCATTTGAGAACCATTCATGAATAGGCACTGTATGATGGTGTGAAACGCGTCAAGTTTTTCATCTGATTTTTTGCTGTGACATGTTTGTTATGTGACCAGTTTTATTAGAAAGGAACAACATTGTTTTTGGAGTGCGGCCATCCTAGCTTTTTTCTACAAATCTTGCATATCATTGCAGTGCCGTCACCCAAGTGTTTGGATTCAGTCATCTAGTTCTCTGGGACTTTGGAGGGGTTAAACTCTTTTTCTCAATGATACTAAGTCGATTGCTCTTCTAATTTGATCTGGACCTTGTCTACCTGGGATAAAGCCTACTTGATCTTTATGAATGTAGGAATTAATAAATTATGATAATCGATTGGCCATAATTTTTGTCAGTATTTTTATGTCGTTATTTATAAGGGAGATAGGGTGGTAATTACTGATTTCCTCTGGATTTATGTCTGGTTTCGGGATGACCGTAATGTGTGCTGTGTTTAGGTGTGTGTCCAAGGGATCTCCTTGTGTTTTATCATTAAAGAATTTGGTCAGATAAGGGACTAAGACATCAGCAAAGGCTTTATAGTATGGGATAGATCGGCCATCAGGGCCCGGAGCCAATCCCTTTTTTGGGGTCTTTAATTACATCCCTGACTTCTTCCCCCATAATAGGAGCCTCAAAGAGGCTTCTGTGTGAGTCAGATAGGGTTGGAATAGGTAGGTCATCCAAAAACCTAGAAATTGGGTTTTTATCCAAATGAGAAGGAGAATTATACAAGTTGGAATAAAAATTTCAGAATGCTTCCAGGATTTTAGCAGGATTGGCAGTAGGGGGTTGACCTGATATCCTGATTTTAGGCATGGTATGGAATCTGATACTGGGAGATAATTTTGCCGCTAGTAGTGGTCCCAATTTGTTTGCTTGTGTATAAAATGTATTGCCACTCCATCTTACTGCCTTTTCAGCCTGGGTAGTTAGAGCAAGGTTAAGATCTAGTCTAGTCCTGTCTAATAAAGCTATGGGAACCTTGGAGGGATTTATTTTGTGCTTAGTTCGTAAAGCTTTATATTCCACTTCCAATCGCTCTATGTTAGCCCTACGATCTCTTTTGACTTGTGTGGCAATTTGAATGAATATACCTCGAATAAAGGTTTTATGTGCAGCCCAAAAAACTTTGTTTGAAATGTCACCTGTGTCATTAAGAGAAAAGTATTCTCGTAATGTCTTATCTAAAACTTCAATTGAGGCAGGATTAGATAAAATAGACTCATTAGGTTTCCAGTGACTTTGTTTCGTACCTAAACCCGAGGAGCGAAAATAAATCATAACTATTGAATGGTCAGACAGTGCCGTATCTTTGATGTGAGCATTGATTATAAAAGGAAGCATGGGTGAAAGAGTAAAAATATGGTCTATCCTAGCATATGTGTTATGGGGATGAGAATAATATGTATAGTCCCTTTTAGATGGGTTTAATTCCCTCCAAATATCCTAGAGGTTATGGGCAAAGAGAATTTTGGTAATTTTTTGGCTTTCTCTGGTTGGGCGAGTTAACTGGTCTTTCAGGGGTTTGGATTTATCAAGTGCTTGATCAAATGCTACATTAGAGTCTCCCCCAAAAATCACATGGTCCTGAAAAATTTAGCTTGACCCCTGTTAGAGGCATAATAGGAAATAAGGGAATAGAGGTTTCCCTCTATCGTGCCTTGTACAGTAGAATTCTGCCTTCAGGATCATTGTACTGAAATGTTTTTCAAATTTACATTGTTTTGAAAAAATGATGGCTACCCCTTTAGTTTTATTCTCCACATTTGAGAGGTGGAATTGAGGAAAATAAGGATGTATATACTTGGGATTATATTGTCTTAGATGACATCTAATTTGAGATTTGTAATAATCTAGAATTTTTCTCCATTTTATTTGGGAATTCAAACCTTGGACATTATGAGATGCAATTTTAAGATGTGTCTGTAAACTAGCCATGGGAGTTCGGAAAGGTACATATACATAAAACGTCCCCACTCGCTCTTAGAAGTTCTTCAATTGGAAACTTCACAGGAGTCAACTGTACCAGATAATCAGAGAAAAAGGCATTCATATGTAGTAAAAAAATCAGGTAAATAGGAAAATGTAACATAAAATAACAAAGAAAAGAGAGGGAAAAAAGAAGAGACGTGTGAGAGAAGTCTCCCAGCATATACGACCAAGAACCAGGATGGGAGACACCTCCTGATTCCATACACTAATCACAAAAAGAGGTCTGACCAAAAGGATCAGACAACCTAACCCTCGGAGGCCCGTATGCCACCAAGGAATAGGAGGAGGTACATGTGAACCACCCCCGAACAGGGCACCCATAGTAAAACAGGAAACTACATCTTGAGCACAGCAAAATGATTGTTTATGCAAATCTGAAAGACAAAAATCGAAAAAAAAGTGAGAAAAAATATGTTATTTCAAGCAAATCTGGGAAACTGCAGAGCTTATAATAAATACAGGATGAATTTGTGAATGGGGTGAACCCCAAAAAAGGACCCCAGACAGGTCTGAGGTCAGACTCTGAAATGGACATGTGGAAAAGAAAACAAATTACAGTCAGGTGGGACCATTGTCCTTGAGTTTTTCATCTTTCCTTTGTTCCAAATAGGAGATTGTGGGCTTCTTGGGGTAGGTCTTTTGGGTGAACCAGTGCTGGGTGTAGAGGTGTCCATTTCCGCTTCTTGAGAGATGAGTTTAAGGTGGAGAAGAATACGTCCGCCTTCTTGAAAGTTAGTGAAGGAATAAGATCCATTTAGAGAAAACTTGACTGCAAAAGGGAAATTCCATTGGTATTTTATATCTTTCTGTGTCAGAATAAGTAATAGTGGTTTTTCTGATCTTCTTCGTTGGATTGTGGAGGGCGAAAGATCTGCAAATAACTGGACAGAGTGACCCTGGCACAAAATTTGGATGGCAGATCTAGCTTGTTTCATAACTTCTTCCTTTATGGAATAGTAATGAGGCTTTGCAATAATGTCTCTAGGTTTACCATCTATTCTGGGGGGTCCAAGGGCTCTATGAGCCCTGTCTAGTTCAAGACACTGCTGGGGGGTGGTAGGTAATAATGACTTGATTAGATCCTGAACTTCAGAATTAACATCTAGCACTGTTTCAGGTAAACCTCTTATTCTGATGTTATACCTTCGGGATCTATTTTCGAGGTCGTGAGTTCTGGAATTGGCGTAATTAAGTTGTTCCTGGATTGTAGATAATTGCATGGAATGTTGATTTGAAACCGAGACTGTTTCTTCAAGTTTATGTTCAGTTGTATGTGTTCTTGCTCCTAGATTTTAAAAATCAGATTTCAGGTCCCCGGTGATTTTAGTGGCTGTTTGAGCCGGTCCTTATCCAGTAATTACGAGAACCTTTGTAAAAGGTCTTCTATTTGGAGAGAATGTTCTCTGAGGTGAATATCTGACATAAATGCACTGTTTGGAGCAGCAGAGATATTCCCTCTATTGGGGTGTTTAGAGCCAGATACATCCATAGTAATATGGGATACAGCAGGGATTTGTGAGGGGAGAAGTACTTGTGGGATACTAGTCTGGGTTTCTGAGGCAAGTTTTGCTCTGCTGAGTCAATGACATTCCTGTACTCTGTGAGGGAATCCATTTTGGATTTTCGGCCGCGAATTATGGGATTAATTGCCGCTAAATAAGCCCCCCAAAAATTATAAAAAGGTACCCCCACAGCAAATTTGGTGACAAACCATTCACTCGGCTTTGAGATATGGGCGCCGCTGTTCACAGGTGGTGCAGAGCTCTCGACTCAGGCAGCCATCCACAGAGCCCTGCACATGCTCACTCACTAAAATGGCTTTTTTATGATGAAGGTTATAAGGTGTGGGAGGTAATGGTGGAAGGTTAAAGTTGGATTTCTGTTTTTTCAGTTCAAAGTGTTTTATTGTATTGCCTTTCATTATATCGGTTTGGTGGTTGAAAAAATGATGCTTGGGGGGTGCATGCGCGGCGGACTCCGGAATTGACGCCTGATCCTGGAGCTCCGCACTGCCGTGGCTAATCGAGCCGCATAGCGGGGGATACCGAGCGAGACACCGCTCGTTTTTGACTTCGGGGGTTGTCGCGGTTCTGGGGGTCTTCCCTGATGTCTACTAACCTGGCTCGCAGAGACTTGGGACTGCAGTTTAACTCGGAAGCCGCGCGGCCCGAATCCAAGATGGCAGGCGCGACTCCGCAGCACTCGGAGGACACAACTTGCTCTCAGCAGATTTTAGCTCCTGCTACCCTGCTCTACTCTCCAGCTACTCCTGTGAGTATCCCCCTGGTTGGGGCTCATTCCCCGGCGTCTACCGAATCACTATTAGAGCAGACTATGGAGGAATTGTCGGAATCCCTCTTGGGGCCTAGCTCAATCAGGCTTTGGACTGGCATGGGTCTGCAGCTCTGCCTTTGTCTGCGGTCCTCACGGTTCCTGATCTCCTCTCTCATTTGACTGCCTTGTTAGATAAGTGCCTTGCTAATATTGCTGCCCAGATAACGGGAGATATCAGGAAAGACTTTCAAATGCTGGGGACGAGAATGGAGAATATTGAAAATAAACTGGATATGACGGTTTCAAGAACCATTCAAAATTCCGATCATATCCAGGTCCTTCAAGACCAATTGGACATAGCTTTGTCTAAAATAGATGACCTTGAGAACAGGTCCAGGAGGGAAAATTTTCGTATCAGGGGCATTCCTGAGTCAACCAAGGACTCTGTCTCAGTGGCTCTGGACTTTCTAAAGCAATTGATACCGAATATCCCTCCCCATAAATTAGAGATTGACAGAGCTCATAGGTCCTTGGGTCCTCTAAGGAGAGATGGCCTCCCGAGGGATATTGTGGTGAAACCTCATTTTTTTTCTGTCAGAAAAGAAGTGATGAAGCTTAGTCGCTCTCAATCAGCTTTGTCCTGCCGTGGTTATGATGTACTCATGTTTCTCATCTTGTATGATTAAGGTCCCCGTCCAAAAAAGAACAGTACTTGGATTTATATTGTGGTGGTCCTGTTAGTATTCATCATTGGTCTGGTACTAATCTTCTTTTTTAGAAAGAGACGAAAAGTAAAGAAGGTCAAGGTGAAACATGAAATACAGATCGATGTTTTGGGAGTGCTATTCACCTTAACAAAGACACGGATCATCCCGGCTATCCTCGATCTCAGTCTCTTACCACGCTCTATATGATCTCCTCTAAACAGGGATCATTTTTATCTGGTAAGAGTACATTTATCATTGTGGTGGAGGTTCTTATCTTTCTGGCACTGGTTTAGTGTGTAATCGTCTTGCACCTGGTGGAGATTATCTACGAACTTTCTTTTGGTGGACTGTTATTTTGTGATTAACATTCATCTGAACATATTGTCTCACGGACTTTATCCAACCAATTTTTATTTGAATATATTGTCTCACGGACTCTTATTTAATTTTTAGCGCAATCTTTTTTCTTTTTTGCATATTGTTTGATGTAGTATAACATCTTTTTGATCGCTGCTTCTTGCATATAATTCCAAATAAGCGCAATTTTTTCCTTTTTACTATGATGTACAGGTGTTTGCTGACTTCGACGATACAAAGGAGAAAATCGTTTAAGCCCCTGCTGAATATTTTGACGCAACGAGAGATAAAGTACAAGTGGGCTTTCCCTTTTGCCTTAAAGTTTGATTTCAAGGGCAAGACTTATTCTTTCCGTAGCATCCAGGAGGGCGAATGTATTCTGCTGGACTTACACCTTATTTCACAAGAAGCGGGAATGGACTTTGCCAACTCCAATTCTGGTCCTACTAAACGTCCGTCGCCTGTGAGCCCTCTCACCAATGTCTGGAGCAAACCCAAGCCTAAGAGATCCAAGGACACTCAACCGCCTTGATTCATCACGATACCAAGGATCGGCTTCATCTTGTTCTATCTTCAGGGTTCACTGAGGGGGTGGTTTTGCCTCCCCCCTTTTTTTTTTTTCTCTTTTGTTCTCCCTTTTTGCTGTGTCCTAACCGGGTTCCTAGGTTTCAACTTTTTTTCCCCCCATTGTTTTTAGCTTTTGGACTTATCTATTAAGGTGTTACAATGATGTCTTCTTGTAATAAGTGTTAATCCCCCATATCTCAGGTTGTTCTTTTTTTTACATTGAGCCTCTTTTTATTTAGGCGGCTTGTTGCCGTGGCAGTTATGCTGTGCCCCCACCTATTCCATGGTTTGGGTTTTTCTCTCTCTGTGGAACAGGTTGCTACCCCTTATACAGGGTGTGGTGTTGTTTTGTTTTTTTAAGAGCACCAGGTTTCTCTTTCCCTGGGGCTCTTCCAGGTCTGCTGAAGTCCTGGAATTTCTTTTTATTTCTCTTCTTCATGCTCTTTTTCTCACTTTCTTCTCTCTTGCAGCCCTCCGCCGGTCTCCGATCAAGACGCTCTTCCTCCAGGGAGTCCTCACCTTTCCTGTGGCTGAATGTCCTGACAGGCTGATAATCCTCCGGATGGTAAGTGGCGTTTATTTGTTGATGGTTCTAGCTCCTAGGCTCCGTGGCTGACTGTCCTGATCATGCCGCTCCCCTGAGGGTGGCCACCCACAATGCTCAAGGCTTAAATTCACCTGTTAAACGGAGAAAAGTCCTGGATTATATGAATTCCCGTAAAATAGATGTTCTTTTTCTCCAAGAAACCCATTTCCCGATTCGTTATAAACCCCCTTTTATCCATGCCCAATTCCCTTTATTTTTTCTCTCTAACGCTGAAGACAAATCTAAAGGGGTGGCTGTGCTTTTTTCTAAACTTTGTAGATTTACTCTGAAGGCAGAATATGGAGACGGGGAGGGCAGATTTCTTTTAGTGAAGGGTACAATAGATGGTATTCTATATTCCTTTGTGTCCTATTATGCGCCCAATTCAGGTCAACCTAAATTTTTTCAGAATCTCTTTCGGGTCCTTGATCCCCATATAGAGGGTACGGTCATCTTTGGTGGGGATTCTAATCTTGCTTTTGATCGTAGTTTAGATAAATCTAAGCCCCTACGTGCTCAATCTGTCCGCCCAGCCAGGATTAGTTCGAAGGTTGCTAAAATGATCTTTCAGCAGGGCCTTATAGATGTTTGGAGGGAAATGAATCCCTCTAAGGTTGATTATACCCATTTTTCTCATGCGCACCAATCTTATGCTAGAATTGACCATCTATGGGTCCCTAATGCGCTAATCCCCAGGGTCCTTAAAGCATATATAACAGATACTGTTTGGTCAGACCACTCTATAGTGATTATGTCTATGGAAAAACAGTCCGCAAGTCCTAGTTCACTTTTCCATTGGAGGCTTAACGAAGCCGTTCTCACTGATCTAGCTGTCAGGTATGAGGTTGAGGAGGCCATTTCTGAGTATTTCACCCTTAATGATACTGAGGGCATTTCTGCAGAGTCATTGTGGGCAGCCCACAAGGCTACAATTAGGGGAAAGCTTATTCAAATCTCATCTCGGCTTAAACAATCTAAACGATTGGAGGTGGAGAATCTCGAGGAATCCTTTATCTCCCTTCAGAGGGAGCATAAGAAAAACCCCTCCCTGGTGCCTATGGCCCGTTTGGATAAAGCCTGATTGGATTTGAATCTAGCATTCACTGCGTCGGCAGAGAAGAGTATACGGGGCCCGCTTCTTGCCTCTAAACTTTCCCCTAGGTTTAAATCACGTGTTTTCCCTAAAATTAGATTAGGGGGTAGACATTTGTCAGCTAATCCCGTTAGCATAATGAAGGAATTCCACAGATTCTATGAGGATTTGTATAGTTCTCATGATGGGTCTAGCTCTCCTGGGGGTTGAACTCGTTCCTTGATAATCTCCATATCCCTAGTTTATCGTCAGACCATAGAGATAGGCTTGAGGAGCCTTTCTCTACAGAGGAGGTATTGGAAGTGATCAAACATTTGAAGTCTAACTCCGCTCCGGGCCCAGATGGGTTCTCGGTGGTCTATTACAAAACTTTTGGTGTTACGGTAGCTCTCTATTTGACCAGATTTTTTAATCATGCTTCCAGGGGTGCTCCCCTAGATGGACAAATGAACTCTGCGTTTATCACCGTCATCCCTAAACCCGATAAGGACCCGTCTGAAGTGAGCAATTATAGGCCGATCTCTTTGGCTAACCGTTTGGCTTCTTTTATTAGTGCCTATATTCATAGAGATCAAGTGGGATTTATTCCAAATAGACAGGGACCGGATCAAATCCGGAGAGCTATCAATATCGTATCCCTTTTACAATCGGGTTGGGATGGTGGTCCTAAACAGGCAGGTATGTTGTTGTCTCTCGACTTACAAAAAGCTTTTGATTCAGTTTTGTGGTCTTATTTATTTTCCCTTTTAGAACTATGGGGCTTTGGCCCCAGATTTATGGGTCTCATTAGGTCCCTCTACTCCTCCCCGATGGCTAGGATTCGATTACAGGGCCTTTATTCAGATCCCATTAAAATAGCTAGGGGTACTCGCCAGGGCTGCCCATTATCTCCGTTAATTTTTGCTATAGCTATAGAATCCTTGGCAATAGCTATTCGTTCTAACCCTGATATTGCTGGGGTTAGGTGTGGCCCTAATACTCATAAATGTGGTCTTTTTGCTGACGATCTAATTTTATTCATCACCTCCCCAACCACGACCCTCCCGGTTGTTTGCAAATTGCTGGAGGACTTTTATAAGATATCTGGCCTTAAAGTCAACTATTCTAAATCACAGGCTCTTAACATCTCGCTCCAACCTTCTTTAGTAGCTCAGCTAAAGGGTTCGTTCAGCTTCCAATGGTCGGATTCGTACATTAGGTACTTAGGAATAAATCTCACCCCTACCTTTGAAACACTTTACGCAGCTAACTATCCCCCGCTATTTAGGAAATTGCAGGCGGATTTAAGGAACTGGTCTAGCTCTGAACTATCCTGGCTGGGTAGGATAAATTCAATCAAAATGACCCTTCTCCCGAGGTTACTCTACCTTTTCAGGTCTCTTCCGATTTCAATTAGAAAGGATCAGTTGAACTCCATCCAAAATCAAGTTATTAAGTTTATCTGGGGTAACAAGGGGTATAGGTTCTCTAGACATGTATTGTTCCGGTTGAGGAAGGAGGGAGGCATGGGACTGCCAAACTTTTTTTGGTACTTTCAGGCTGCTCGTCTCGCTCAATTTTCCTCGATCTATCTAAGGCGGGGTAGGCCTGATTGGGTAGATATGGAGAGACAATCTGTTCCCCTATATACACTTGATTATCTTCCGTGGTGTACCCCTAAATCTCGCCGGCCAGTTTTATCCCCATCTCTCTCTCATACTTTGGCCTTCTGGGATAAACTCAAACAGCCATCCTCTTTAGTCTCCTCATGTAAACCCCTTGCTCACTTGTTCCACAATCCTGACTTCCCTCCGGGGATGGAGATCCAGTCTTTTAGCTGGTGGTTAAACAAGGGACTGTTCCGTATAGGTCATTTTTTCACCTCGGTAGGTCCCATTTCCCTGGCTACTTGTATCCAAAAACTTGATCTCCCAGACTCTGAACGTTTCAGATTCTCCCAAATCTCTCATTTTTTGCACTCTATTTGGACAACTAAACCCTGCCAGCCCCAATTTACCCCATATGAGCTTTAGTGTGGTCAGACTACGGAGCAGAGGGGCGGGATCTCAATAATCTACTCGTCGCTTGCTCATTCGGATGTGAAGCTTGGTTATATGACTGCATGGGAGACTGATCTACAGGAAAGTTGGGACTTAGATGCTTGGCATGTGGCCTTTTTCTGCTCTTATAAGGGTATTCTTAATATCTCTTTGTCTGAGGCGTGTCTTAAGGTTATAACGAGATGGTATATGACTCCGTCCAGGCTTTCCATGATCTTCCCTTCAGCTTCCCCCCTATGTTTTAGGGGGTGTCAGTTGGAGGGAACTATGCAGCATATATGGTGGGACTGTCCCAGGCTTAGAGATTATTGGAATAGGATTTTTTATATGATCTTTAAGGTTACGGGTGTTAGGGTTCCGAAGTCTCCTTCTGTCGCTCTTTTGAATTTCCAAATTCCCAAGATTTCTAAGTTTATCCAGAAGCTTATATTCTTTATATTTTTGGGGGTTAAACTCACCATCGCAAAATCTTGGAAACTTCCTAAGGTTTCCCTTCGCACCACGAAACAAAAGATTTCTTGGATTATGACACAAGAAAAGTTAGTGAGTTATCTGTTAGATACAACCCGACAATTTGAGGAGACTTGGGAACCCTGGGTCACATATATAAATGCTTGAAATTCCTGAAGGAACTTATTATTATGGGGGGGGGGGGGTTTCCCCCCTTTTATTTTTTTTATTTTTTCTCATTATTTTTTATATATATATTTTTTTCTATTTTTTTGTCTTGGCTGGTGGTCAGGCGGAGGTGCTCTCTCTCTAGCTTTCTTATCTGTTCTTCTTTCTTCTACATGTACTTTGTTTCTTTTCCTTTCCCCTTTCTTTGGTCTCCTTCTCTCCTTCTACTTGTTGAAGGTTAACTCAGGATATTTTTTTTTTTGTTTTTTTGTTTGTTTTGTTTTTTTGTATTCTTGTGTAGATTGCGTGACTCCAGGTTAGTCTTTTTGTCTATGGTTTTCCCTTTGGCTTTGCCCTCTGGTCATTCACACAGTATGTTCCCATTAGGGGTGTGGGTGTCAGAGTGCTTTGTATAAAGGGTTTTTTTCCTTTTATTTTCTGCTTTATTATTTTTATTACTATTATTTTTTATGATGGTATATTTATACAAAATCTGTTCTCTAATGAAACCAGCCTTTTTCACTGTTGTTAACCTTTTTTGTCTAGGCTGTTATGTCTTTTACCTGGACCTTTCTGGATTTTGATTTGTATTTCCTGTACTTTTTGAGCTTTGGAAGGTCTGTTTTTTTTGTTCCTTCTATATAAAATAAAATACTTTGAAAGAAAAAGTGATGCTTTGAAATTTGAGGATATGGGAACATTTAGCTCTACTGTACCAAGAATATCCGAGAACAAGAAAAACAGAGTGTGCTATGTCAATTAAACTACAGAAAGATCAAAGACTAGGCACAACCCAATAATGTATTTATCTAGAATATACTCTCTTACAGTGATGTACATCAAAAATAACAATCAAGAGACTACTACTGTACCTTAGTTGGTTCATGGAGGAGGAGGAGGAGGGTTCACAGAGAAGGAGGAGTAGGAAGAGAATGAAGAGGGGGGTTCATGGAGGAGAAGGAGGTCTAATGGAGGAGGAGGTGGATTCATGAAGGAGGATAGGTGGAGGATAGAAGGAGGAGGAGGATAGAAGGATTTTTTTTTTTTTCCAAATATGTTTATTGGGTTTTAAAAAGACAATTATAATCACATAGTCAACATTAACTGAACATATTCTAATTACTAAAGGAAAGGACATCTTCAGTGTAGACAGAAGCATATAACAATGTGTATGTCAGAAGAATAGCATCATGTATACATATCATGAGGATGTTAAACTTATATCAAATCAATTAAAAAGGGGAGAAGGAAAAGATAAGGGAAGGTATTGGTAATGAAATGGTATAGTTTAACTCAAAACGACATTGGAGATATCACAACTTATAGTCAATAAGGAAGGTGACATAGGCAACATAGTAAATCTGGGTTGTGTTATGTAAGTATCAATGTTTGGTATTCTGAAGATTTAGTAAAATGAATCCAACACGCCCATTTATCCTGGAACTCCTTTGAAGAGTCGTGAGATTGGGAAATCAGGTCTTCCATATTGGCGATGTGATCCACCTTGCGTAACCAGTCTGAGATTTTAGGGGGGGAAGTCTGGGACCATTTAATGGGGATACACAATTTGGCCGCATTGATGAGATGTATAATAATAGAGTTTTTGTACACAGAGTTGGGTAGCGAAGATAGATGCAGCAGGTATTGTCCGGCTGAAAAGTCTGGGGTGTAGGTGGTGATGGATGTTATAAGATTGTGGATAGTTTTCCAGAAGGGCGTGATGAGGTAGCATTCCCACCAGATATGAAGAAGCGTACCCGTTTCAGTATTACAGCGCCAACACAAGGGGGATGAATTTGGACTGTATTTGTGGATAATGTAAGGGGTCTTATACCATCTGGAGTAAACCTTATAGCTATTTTCCTGCGTAAGGACATTCAATGAACCCTTATGGAGGCGGCGAAACACTGAAAACCATTGGTCATTTGAGATTGACATTTTTAGATCTTGTTCCCATTTTCTATTAGTCTTGTCTAATTGTGGATCAACTGATGAGTTCAAGATATTATATATAAGGGAAATTAAGTGGTCTTGAGGCTCTGATTTTAAACATAGTATCTCAAAAGAAGTCTGAGGCCTCGTACACACGAGGGGATATGTCCGCTGAAAACGGTCCGATGGACCGTTTCAGCAGACATCTCCGCTCGTGTGTATGGGCTAGCGGACAGATTTTTCCACCCGACAGATTTCAAAGTATGCTTTGAAATCTATCCGGTGGGAATCTGTCCGCCCGACATGTCTGCTGGTTAGTACACTTACCAGCAGACATGTCGTCCCGCACCGCCGCCGCGCCGCTGCCGAATGGATTCGGCGCATGCGTGGAAGTGTTTTACTTCCTGGTGCGGTGACGTAGCGGTAACGTGGCGGCGTCAACGTCACCTCCGCGTCACCGCCACGTCACCGCGCCGTCCGGCGGCGGGGAATTTGATCCGATGGTGTGTACACGCCATCGGATCAAACTCCTGATCGGACATATCCGATGGAAATGGTCCGCGGACCGTTTTCATCGGATAAGTCCGATCGTGTGTACGAGGCCTTAGGCCTGTGCCAATTGTTAGTGGAGCCAAATTTAGTCAAGAATTCTACGATCAAGTTAAAGTCACGTGAGGAGATTCCAAGGTCTGGGAGTTTAGAGGAGAAATTTTCAAAGTTTAAAAGTTTGCCATGCTCAAAAACTAGTTCAGCTCTGAGGATCTTTTTGGAATGTGTTGCAGAGGGAGTGTTAACATAAGGCTTACGAAATATTTCGGGATTGAAATCAATAGGGGTGACGGGACCATAAACATTAGAGATCTTTAAGGATTTGCATAAGGATCTGAAAATTTTAAGAGATGTTCCTGTAAGGGGATGTGAATTAACAGAGTGAGGTATTTTCTTAGGGCTAATACATGGAAGATGTTCTATAGGGACTGGCATGGAGAATAAAGATTCCTCCAAGCTTATCCAATCCTTATAGCCCCTGTGGAGGTGCCAATTAATGATTCTAGCCATGTGGCAGGCCCAATAATAGTTTTTAATATCCGGTAGTCCAATACCAGATAGAAGGATTTTAATGACAATAATAACAACAGGCAATAATAACAACAGTGTTCAATCCAAAGGGGAAAAACTCCTCGCGCTAACAACAATAGATTGAATTAAATATTAATTGAAAATAGATATAATGAAGTAAATAAATAAATAAATTAAATTAGGTGATATCCAGCAGCAACACGAAAATATGTGATATACATACAAAACAGAAATTAAAAACAACAAGGTTGCGCTTAGAGGCACAATGTGATATTGTGAAGGAAATAAATAGTGTCTATATAAGTAGACAAAAAACAAACATATTCAATATAATCATAATTATGAACAAAATAAATTATATCAAAGTGAATGGTAACAAAGTGAATATATCGAGTCCATACGGGCTAAATAAAAATAAAATTAAAAAATCTCTAATAGTCCTTCTAATAGGGTAATGAGAAAAAATAGCAGCTTTCCAAGTTGAATGACAAAGGTGATAGCTGTAGATTGTGAAGGTCCTGTATAAGTTCACCATCAGTTACACAATATTACTTCCAATATGGTAAGGTAAATAGGGTGTACTCTTACCAGATATAAGGGGGATTCAGGCATGTCACTCCCAATACGTCTGGAGTAGGACGCTTCCGGATCTTCCACACTGGGTTGATGCGATCTCCACTGGACCAGCAGGTATTCAGCAACTGCAATAAGCTCAGCATCCCATTCGGATCAAAGAAAAAAGAAGAAAGAACCGGGAACTCGCCATAGTGAAAAATACTTCCAGAAGTTTTATTCAAATTGTGCAGCATATACACAAATAATTTAAAATTGCCGGCTAAAAGCGTCACCGCGTTTGTTACGTGACCCCGGAAGCACGGGTGCACGTTCTTTTTTATCCTGTATGCTTTTAGCCGGCAATTTTAAATTATTTGTGTATATGCTGCACAATTTGAATAAAACTTCTGGAAGTATTTTTCACTATGGCGAGTTCCCGGTTCTTTCTTCTTTTTTCTTTGATCCGAATGGGATGCTGAGCTTATTGCAGTTGCTGAATACCTGCTGGTCCAGTGGAGATCGCATCAACCCAGTGTGGAAGATCCGGAAGCGTCCTACTCCAGACGTATTGGGAGTGACATGCCTGAATCCCCCTTATATCTGGTAAGAGTACACCCTATTTACCTTACCATATTGGAAGTAATATTCTGTAACTGATGGTGAACTTATACAGGACCTTCACAATCTACAGCTATCACCTTTGTCATTCAACTTGGAAAGCTGCTATTTTTTCTCATTACCCTATTAGAAGGACTATTAGAGATTTTTTAATTTTATTTTTATTTAGCCCGTATGGACTCGATATATTCACTTTGTTACCATTCACTTTGATATAATTTATTTTGTTCATAATTATGATTATATTGAATATGTTTGTTTTTTGTCTACTTATATAGACACTATTTATTTCCTTCACAATATCACATTGTGCCTCTAAGCGCAACCTTGTTGTTTTTAATAATAACAACAATAATATTAATACTATTATAATATAATTATATAAATATTAATATAACTTATATTAAAAATACTAAAATAACAGTAAAAATATGAAACATACATGAATTATTTTATTCTTAAAGCAGGGTTTCAACCACAATTAGCATTTTTTAAATGTATGTCCTTCCATCATGCGTTTTTATAATATAAATCAGGTCACTTACTATTTTACAATCAGCCACCGCTCCGCATAGTTATTCAAAAAAGATAGTTTATAAAACTATGTCCACACCGTTGTCATTTTGCTTGTGGGCACTGTGAAGACCACAAGCACTAACTTCCTGGAAGTCTTGGATGGGGAGTGATAATTGGGTAGCGCACTGCATCCTGGGAAATGATGACACACATTTCCCAGGAGCATTAGAGGGAGATGATGTCAGAATCCTAGGTGATTCCAAAGGCAGATTTCGTGGGACCGCATAGCAACAGTAATTTCCAGATGAGTAAAAACATTATTTATGTATTTTTGAATTTTTTGGGGGATGGAAACTCCACTTTAAATATTCTACTTCAAGCAAAACTGAACCATTGGTATAATTTAGCTAAATATATTCCTGATACATCAAGTAAATTGTGTATAACGTCAACCATTGTGTTTTCTTTAGAAATGTTTTACAACGTTTGTAGAAACAGGTTTTTCTCTACAGAGGTACAAAATGCTCCCTATATGAGCCAGCTCCAGCTCCCTGCTGATAGAAGAACTCTAGCTCTGACTCATAAGGGTCCATGTAGGAACTCTGCAGAGGGACCACTAATTTCACATGGTGAGTCTGGGTGTCAAGTCACCTGAGGCCAGGTGACAAGTGCACCCCGTTGGGGATAGGGATGCACCACAGGGTAGTGAACCCTTAGCCGACTGCTGCAATCAGTGAGGAATCGTGAACCCAAGATCCCCCAGGGTGCGGAATCTAAGACCCAGCTTTGTGTTCACCAGAGCCTCTAGTGGTGAGGATGGTCTTCGCCGCAACTGGATCCAGGTCGCGACCCCTGGGATCACCTAGGTCACGCTCCACAAGGAGAGAGGGGAAGCAGCAAGCAATAGTGATGGTAAGCCGAGGTCGGGGCAACAGGCAGACAAGGGTAACCAGGGGACAGGCCAAAAGGTCGGGGTCACAGGCAAGCAAAGGTAGTCAGGGACGAGCCAAATCGGTACACAGCAGACAGGAAGTCTTAGCTACAAACAAAGGTTGAACAGCACTGCAGACCTGCAGTGCAACAGTTAAGATAGACTTCCAGTGATGGCCTGGGGGGGGGCATACAGGAAGGAAAGGTGATAAAGAGGCAGACAGAACAAAGACAGGCCTCTAATGCACACATGGACACAGGTAACTGCCAGATTTTATTGCATATCCATGACACTGGGTTCTTTTCGGCAGCATGCTTTCAGAAATAGGCTTTTGTAGTCTCTTGCTGCTTTCTAACTAACTCTAATGCCGCATACACACGATCGGACATTCCGACAACAAAACCGTTGGCTCAAACTTGTCTTGCATACACACAGTCACACAAATGTTGTCGGAAACTCTGATCGCCAAGAGCACAGTGACGTACAACACTACGACGAGCCGAGAAAAATTAAATTCAATGATTCCGAGCATGCGTCAAATTGATTCCGAGCATGCGTAGGATTTGTGTGCGTCTGAATTGCATACAGACGATTGGGATTTCCGACAAAAACTTTTGTTTGTCGGAAAAATTGAGAACCAGCTCTCAAACATTTGTTGTCAAAAATTCTGACAGCAAATGTCCGATGGAGCTCACACACGGTCGTAATATCCGACCAAAAGCTCACATCAAAAATGTGTTGCATAACTCTAATGCCTTGTACACACGATAGGAATTTCTGATGAAAAAATCTGATGGAATTTTTTCATCACACATTCCTATTGTGTGTGGGCCCCATAGGAAATAGAACATGTTTTATTTTTTTTTTGGAATTTATTCTGACAGTGTGTATGCAAGACTAATGGAAGAACGGAATTCTGTCAGAAAATTCTATCAGATTTTAGCCCATAGGAAATTCCTATCGTGTGTAGGCAGGCCATACATGGATCAAATTTCGAAAAAAAATTATTTCAAAAATCCTATCAAAAGAAATTCACACCATTAGTGGGCAGCAGGAACAGCCGATTTTTGTGCGGCCATCGAATTTGAGTGATTTAGCATGTTTGACATTTTTCAAAAAAATTAAAAGGCTTTCTAATCAATGATGGGAGAATTGTGCCAAAAATGTAATCGAAAAAGAAATGCGCATGAGTGCCAGAAAAGAAAATTACCGGAAAGAAAAGAAGATTCTCAGCCACGAAAATTATTTGAAATTGAAGGCTTGGTTGGACGAATTTCGATACAACATTTCTGATTTTGAAATTCGACCATGTATGGCTAGCCTAAGGCAGCGTGAGAAAGGTCTAATGGACCGTTTTCATCGGTCCAAACCGATCGTGTGTGGGCGCCATCGGTTATTTATCCATCGGTTAAAAAAAAGCCAACTTGTTTTAAATTTAACCGATGGATTCCTAACTGATAGAAAAAAAATGATCGTTAGTAGGCACGACTATCGGTTAAAAATCCACGCATGCTCAGAATCAAGTCGACGCATGCTTGGAAGCATTGAACTTCATTTTTTTCAGCACGTCGTTGTGTTTTACATCACCGTGTTCTGACACGATCGTTTTTTTAACCGATAGTGTGTAGGCACGGCTGACCATCAGTCAGCTTCATCGGTTAACCGATGGAAAAATCCATCAGACCGCTCTCATTGGTTTGACCGATCATGTGTACAGGGCATAAGTCTTGCACTAAAGCCCCGTAGACACGATCGGAGACGATTTTTTCCATCAGACATTCCGACCGCGTGTATGCCCCAATTCCGATGAATTCCATCAGAGTTTAGATAGAGAACATGTTGGGGTAGATTCATGTAGCACTTACTCCGGCGTTTTTAAAGATGCGCGGCGTAACTGTTACTTTGTGCCGTCGGATCCATGCGCCGTACCTACTATACCAGATCCGCCTTCAAATAGGCTACTTCTTACCGGCGTAACTATTCCACGCCGGCGTGGCTTTGGCGCATCTTTACGTGGGACAGATCAACCGTTCCCATGCATTATCTATTCAAATATGCAAATGAGGGAGAACCGCCGATTCAGAAACGTACGTTTGTCCGGCGCCGGCGTAACCCGGTGCGCGTAACTGCAATTTCCTGCGGAAAGTCATCCCTCATAAAGCAGGGGTAACTTTGCACAGGAGTTGAACAGATCAGCTGGAGAGCAGCTAAAGCAACACTGTTACAGACGAATTGAGCTCAAACACTTGCTGGACAACACATCTGTCTGCCAACATGCCAGGGGCAGCCTTGCTCATAGCCCTACAGCGTCGATGTGCACGTAGGAGGGCACGGGAGAGGATATTCCGCACGTGCATTGACTTGTTTGGCATGAGTGATTTGGAGGTGTTTCGCCTATTCAGATTCAGCCCTGAAGCCATCCTGGAAACTAGTGTTGCTCACGAATATTCGCATTGCGAATATTCGCTACGAATATTGCATATTCGAGTATTCGCGAATAACTTGAATATTACTAGTGATCTCCATCGACGTCTAAAAGCATTGCTGGTATGATTAGAGAGAGACCCTGGGCCGAGTAGCTGATGCGATTCTTTTATGTTGCCGAAAATTCGCATTGCAAATTTTCGGCAACATAAAAGAATCGCATCAGCTACTCGGCCCTTCTGTTGCATCAGAGCCAATCAGAAAAACTCGAATATTCGACAAACGGAATATTGCGCGATTATCTTCTCCGCCCTTCTTTTGCATCAGAGCCAATCAGAATAACTCGAATATTCGGCAAAAGGAATATTGTGCGATATTCCTTTTGCCGAATATTCAAGTTATTCTGATTGGCTCTGATGCAAAAGAAGGGCGGAGAAGATAATCGCGCAATATTCCTTTTGCCGAATATTCGAGTTATTCTGATTGGCTCTGATGCGCCCTTCTTTTGCATCAGAGCCAATCAGAATAACTCGAATATTCAGCAAAAGGAATATTGCGCAAATTATCTTCTCCGCCCTTCTTTTGCATCAGAGCCAATCAGAATAACTCGAATATTCGGCAAAAGGAATATTGCGCGATATTCCTTTTGCCGAATATTCAAGTTATTCTGATTGGCTCTGATGCAAAAGAAGGGCGGAGAAGATAAGAGGGAATTGCAAACACATGCTCAGCCCAGGAAAGGCTGAATTTATATATTCCTATTGCGCGATTATCTTCTCCGCCCTTCTTTTGCCCCCTTATTCTCCTTTCTTTTAAGTAGAGTTAATGTAGAGTTAGTGTTTAGTGCATATTAGTTTAGTAATACAGGAAATGATCTCCGTTTATGAGAATTTCGCAATCATTTTTGCATTAGCGAAGTTTCGCATTAGCGAAGTTTCGCATTAGCGAAATTTCGCAAATTTTTTTTTGGATAAAATATCACGAATATTTGATATTAGCGAATATTCGCGAATATTCTTCTATATATTCGCGCAATATCACAAAATCGAATATGGCGTATTCCGCTCAACACTACTGGAACTATCCACAACCCTGCAGGATGACATCACCAGCCAGACACACCGCTCACAAGCAGTGCAGCCACTGGTGAAGGTCCTGGCAACACTCCATTTCCTTGCCAGTGGATCTTTTTAAAGAACAAGTGGATTGGTGGCTGGGATGTCACAATCCACCATGAGCAGATGTGTGCACCAGGTTATCCCCGCAATCCTCAGACGCATGGCCAACCAAATCATCAAACCCACCACTGAGGTCCTGCGGCTGAAGGCAGATTTCTACAGAATTGCCCAAATCCCACGCACCGTGGGGGCCATTGATTGCACACATGTGGCAATACGGCCCCCCCCGGGACACAGAGCACATATACTGCAATCGGAAGCATTGGCATTCCATCAATGTACAGGTGATAGTTGATGCCCAAGGCCTAATATGGCACGTCCGTGCCAAGGACCCCGGGTCCAGCCATGACAGCTTCATATACCGTCAAAGCACCATCTCCACAGAATTTGAACAGAACGTGTATGACGACAGCTGGCTGGTTGGTGAGTGACATGGGTGGCATACATGACTATCCCCTCCCATGATGCACACATCACAAGGGCCACATGCACTACTAACATCCTCCTGTCTTTTCCTTACCAGGTGACGCGGCATATGCATTGGGACCCCATCTCATGACTTCATTCCGGGATCCCCAAACCAGAGGAGAGCAAAGATACAATGAAGCACACATAAAAACCCGTGCAGTGGTGGAGCGCACCTTTGGCCTCCTGAAGTCACGTTTCCGATGCCTGGATAAGTCTGGGGGTACCCTCTTGTATTCCCCAAACTTTGTGTGCCAGATCATTGGGGCATGTTGCATGCTGCACAACTTTGCCATGAGAAAGGGCCGGCAGATTGACTTACGTGATGACCTGACCCCCGAACCACACAGTCCCCCCTTGCCCGAGGGTCCCCCGTCTGCTGAGGGAAGAGCAGTCAGGAGGGTCCTTGTGGTAGGCTACTTTTCACGTTAAACACACACATTAATCATGGCACAATGAGAATGCACGCATGCACACCACTGTGGTCCCTAGCACACACACACACCACATCCACATCAAATTGGATTAGACCGAAGTACACCACATGGGACTTGGGAGCAGCAACGCCACGCCACGGCTCCAATTATGTTGCTGTACATTCATACACCATTCACACGTGTCGTGGTGATAATTTCTCACCAACGACTGAGGGTGACACCCCTTAATGGCAGGAGTGTCACCCCCACACATTCACACCACATTCACACTGTAGCCTGCACTCCTCACCGTGTGCAGGGAGATAAAAATAAATAAAACTCATAATCTGAGTATCAAACATAAATTAATATAAATCAACAGCCCTGTCGTGGGCTCCTTCTTCTCCCTAGGCTCCTGGGGCGCAGTTGCCTGGGGCGAGCCACAGGTGGGGGGGCTGGGGGGGCTGGTGGTTGAACCTCCCCCAGTCTCTCCCTGGCTGCCTGGCTGCCCTCCATTGCCACGGCTAGCCGGTGGAGGTAAGTATTGGTGGCAGCCTGCATCCGAAGCCGGCGGGTGGTATTGCTGCGCTGTTGGCGCCGTGTCTGCCTCCCCTCCTCACGGACAGCAGCTGCCAGGCTCCGGACCTCAGAGACCAGGCCAGATGTTGTGGTCTGCAGGTCCACCAGGCAGGACAGAAGGGCTGCCCCGTTCCCAACAACATCCTGCAGACTTTCATTGATATTGTTATTCTGGGCAGCCTGCTGGGTGATGGCTTCCTGCACTGCCACAGTGCAAGCAGCCTGGCTCTCGGCCGTGGACGCCAGGCTATCTGCGACACGATGCAGATCACCCGCAAGACACCCAATATGGCGTGTCTGCCTTGTTTGGTCCCTTGCCAGATGGTCCTCAAACTCGTCTGGGACTCCTCGTGTTTTTTTCGTTGCCTTACTAGAGGCTGGAGGACGGCTATAGGGGAGGTCCCTTGAGGGGGTATCCCTGGAGGGGATGGGGTCCCCTGATGGGGTATCCCTGGAGGGGGTGGGGTCCCTTGATGGGGAATCTAGCAGGGGGGGAGGTTTGGGAGGGGCCAGGTATGGGGGTCTCATTCAGCAAATACAGAGCATCCTCTTCTACCCCGATGTGCTCCTCCTCAACCTCCTCAAGCAATGATGTCGGGTCTAGATCCACCATGGATGGGGTGGATCGCCCTGCAACCAATGACGGCCCAGCTCCATCCTGCACATCTGTGGATGACACAAAACAATCACATGTTGGAGTACCCACACACTTGTCACATGTAACCCCCCCCACCCATGCAACACACCACAAAGCAGATAAAACACACTTACTTGACCTCAAAGGCTGATCCCCTGATTCGAAGCCCGGCAGACCCTCCACAAGCTCCCTATCCAGCAACCTGGCCACGACCATGTCCTCTGCCGTCAGGGTGATTCTTGTGGCTGGTCCTCCACCTGTGCCACTGGCATGCTTCCTGATTGCCACTAGCTTATCTTTGACAAGTCTCCGCATGTCGTTGATTTTCTTGTGGATGTGCTTGGGCTCCCTGTCCGCCACACCGACAGCATTGACCTGCCTGGTTAGTTCCGCATAAATGCGGGTTTTCTCAGATTTCCCAGTGTTGGCACTCTGTGGCCCATATAGGCGGGCACCATATTGGGAGAGCCCATCGGTGATCACAGCCTTCTCCTGAGGGCTGAAATTTAACATTCTACGGTCAGCAGGAGTCTCTGGTGCAGCCATCATAAATGCAAAAAGCAGGATGCAAAAGCCCTGGCAATTCAAAAAAATGCTGGTCGCGTTTTGCAAGTGAGTGGCGCTTCTGTGTGCGTATTTATGCACTGGAGTAGGAAGTGGTGCGGCGGATCTTGGTGGCGACGTCGGCGCCGTACTGCGCATGCGCACAGGAGGCAGACAGCCAGGTGACATCAGTGCGCATGCGCCGTTTAAGATACACCGTACGGATCTCTCAGCGCCACCGTCAAACCATCATTTGCATGTGGTGACGCCCACTTACAGTTCCGCCGCCTTACGCCGTCGAAAAACCGCTGCGCAGGTGAGTGAAACATTGATGAATAAAGTACATGCCTCTCCGCGCTGGTACGGCGTAGCGGAAAAAAGATGCGCCACGCCGGAGCAACGATGCGCCATTGTACATGAATCTACCCCGTTCTGTTTTACTCCGATGGAATTCCGTCGGAATTCCGATGTGAGTTTGGCCGGGCAAAAGCCCGATCCTGTGTACGGGGCTTAGGAATTGCACTTCCTTTGTTTTGATGTACAAGGAGCATATTTAGCTGATTTAACTTAATGGTTCAGTTGGGCTTTAACCACTTGACCACTGGGCACTTAAACCCCCTTCCTAACCAGACCAATTTTCAGCTTTCGGTGCTCTCACAATTTGAATGACAATTACTCAGTCATACAACATTGTACCCATTTGAAATTTTTGTCCTTTTTTTCACACAAATAGAGCTTTCTTTTGGTGGTATTTGATCACTTCTGGGTTTTTTATTTTTTGCGCTATAAAAGAAAAACGACTGAAGATTCTGTAAAAAAAAATAAAAAAATCTTGTTTCTGTCATATTAGCGGGTTATTTCTCACACACAGCATATGCATACCACAAATTACACCCCAAAACACATTCTGCTATTCCTCCCGAGTATGGCGATACCACATGTGTGAGACTTTTACACAGCGTTGCCACATACAGAGGCCCAACATTCAGGGAGCACCTTCAGGCGTTCTGGAACACCCAGACCAATTCTGACATTTCTCTCCTACATGGAAAAATCATCATTTATTTGCTAGAAAATTACATAGAACCCCAAAACATTATATATGCTTTTTTAGCAAAGACCCTCGAGAATACAATGGCGGCGGTTACAACTTTTTATCTCGCATGGTATTTTCGTAGAAATTTTTTGAACGCGTGTTTTAAAAAAAAACAGTAAAGTTAGCCCAATTTTTTTTCATAATGTGAAAGATGAAGTTACGCCAAGTAAATAGATACCCAACTTGTCACCCTTCAAAATTGCGCACAATGATGGAATGGCGCCAAACTTCGCTACTTAAAAATCCCCATAGGCGACGCTTTAATTACCTTTATTGGGTACATGTTTTTAGTTACAGAGCAGGTCCAGGGCCAAAATGATTGCTCTCACTCTAACGTTCGCAGAGATACCTCACATGTGTAGCCTGAACAACGTTTTCATATGTGGGCGGGACTTACGTATGCGTTCGCTTCTGCATGCGAGCACACGGGGACAGGGGTGCTTTAAAAAAATGGGTATTGCAGTGTATTTGGGTATTGCAGAGTATTTGGGTATTGCAGAGTATTTGGGTATTGTAGAGTATCGTGCAGGGTATTGGGGTATTGCAGAGTATTGGGGTATTGCAGAGTATCGCGCAGTGTATTGGGGTACTGCAGGGTATTGGGGTATTGCAGAGTATTGGGGTACTGCAGGGTATTGGGGTACTGCAGGGTATTGGGGTACTGCAGGGTATCGTGCAGGGTATTGGGGTATTGCAGAGTATTGCGCAGGGTATTGCACAGTATTGGGGTACTGCAGAGTACTGGGGTACTGCAGGGTACTGGGGTACTGCAGGGTACTGGGGTACTGGGGTATTGCAGAGTATTGGGGTACTGCAGAGTAGTGGGGTACTGCAAAGTACTGGGGTATTGCAGAGTATTGGGGTACTGCAGGGTACTGGGGTACTGCAGAGTATTGGGGTACTGCAGGGTACTGGGGTACTGCAGGGTACTGGGGTATTGCAGGGTACTGGGGTACTGCAGGGTACTGGGGTATTGCAGGGTACTGGGGGATTGCAGAGTACTGGGGGATTGCAGGGTACTAGGGATTGCAGAGCTGGGATGGATGGAGGGATGGCTGGATCTGTGACTGCATTTGTCACAGATCCAGCCCCCCCCTCTCCTCGCACACTGTACAGAACGGTACAGAGAGGAGACGCAGGAGAGGGAGGAACCAGCGTCATCAAATGACGCCGGTTTGTTTACAAGTGATCGCGCCGTCATTTTACCGTCATTGCCGATCGCGGCAATTTACCATGATCCGTGATGCGCCGGGTCTTATAGACCCGGCGAGCATGGACACTTCCGCGAGCGCGTCCCAGGGGACGCGCAATCGTGGAAGTGAAGGACGACGTCCCAGGGACGTCGTCCCAAAATAACTCCGCCGCGCTGTAGCAGTATTTTTGCTTTAGCGCGGTGGGAAAGAGGTTAAAGGATTCTTTAAAAGATGTGAACATCATCTATATTTTATTTTTCAATAAGTATGCACATACTACTGTACTCAGGGCCTTTGAAGGAATTTGGGGGCCCCAAGCAAAATGGACATGGAGGCCCCCAAACCCCCCCACACGCAAAGCCTACAGGAACCATAGCATAGCGATGCAGTTTAAGTTCACCCGTACGTTATATAAATAAAAAATGTTTACAGTGCAATAACTGCTGTTGCATATAATGTGCATAAAATTTGAACATTTTCAACAATTGAACATTTTCAAAAAACACCACTGTACCATAAAATCAATTAATATACATAAAAAAGTGCACAATAACTAAATCCAACATACTTCTTACTCCCTCCTCCCCCTCCCATTCCACAGCAGGTGTCCCCATCAGAGCCCCCCCACAGCAGGTGTCCCCATCAGAGTCCCCCCCACAGCAGGTGTCCCCATCAGAGTCCCCCCCACAGCAGGTGTCCCCATCAGAGTTGTCCCCCAGCAGGTGTCCCCCATCAGAGTCCCCCCCCACAGCAGTTGTCCCCATCAGAGTCCCCCCCACAGCAGGTGTCCCCATCAGAGTCCCCCCCATCAGAGTCCCCCCCACAGCAGGTGTCCCCATCAGAGTCCCCCCACAGCAGTTGTCCCCATCAGAGTCCCCCCCACAGCAGGTGTCCCCCCACAGCAGGTGTACCCATCAGAGTCCCCCCCACAGCAGGTGTCCCCATCAGAGTCCCCCCCCATAGGTGTCCCCATCAGAATCCCCCCCAGCAGGTGTCCCCCATCAGAGTCGTCCCCCCCAGCAGGTGTCCCCATCAGAGTCCCCCCCACAGCAGGTGTCCCCATCAGAGTCCCCCCCACAGCAGGTGTCCCCATCAGAGTCCCCCCCACAGCAGGTGTCCCCATCAGAGTCCCCCCCCACAGCAGGTGTCCCCATCAGAGTCCCCCCCACAGCAGGTGTCCCCATCAGAGTCCCCCCCCACAGCAGGTGTCCCCATCAGAGTCCCCCGCCCCACAGCAGGTGTCCCCATCAGAGTCTCCCCCACAGCAGGTGTCCCCCATCAGAGTCCCCCCCACAGCAGGTGTCCCCCATCAGAGTCCCCCCAACAGCAGGTGTCCCCAGCAGAGTTGGGGGTGAGTGGCTGTGCTGGTGGGTGTGGAATGAGTGTCAGGGGTGGGTGGGATGTAATCAGCGGTGGTGGGGACTGACTGGGTACATTGGCAGCGCTGGGTGCCG
This sequence comes from Rana kukunoris, assembly GCA_029574335.1. Lineage (NCBI taxonomy): Eukaryota > Metazoa > Chordata > Amphibia > Anura > Ranidae > Rana > Rana kukunoris. The sequence goes on along the minus strand of CM056049.1, from coordinate 22,601,058 downwards.
GAATCAGAGACACTTACGTTCTGTCAGTGTCCTCTCGGTTTCCCCTGCATGGCTCCATGCCTCTCTCTTCTCCCTCTGCTCCACGTGTCTCTGCAGCTCCTCCCCCATGGCCTTCTCTCACTTCTCACTTCTCTCAGCAGTGTCTGCAGACTGCCTCTGCCTTCTCTCTCTCCCCTCAGTGAGGAAAGCCCCCATCCCCGCAGTGGAAGTGGAACAAACCAACCCTCGCAACAGCAGCCAGAGTGGACAGGCGTGCAGGCTCCTGCTTGGGGGCCCCCAGGCCAGCTTGGGGCCCCAAGCAGTTGCTTGGTTTGCCTGTCTTGTTCTGACGGGCCTGACTGTACTTTGTATGGGCCCTACAACATTCTTACGCTTGTTATATAAAATGTACAAACCTATTACTACACAGCTGTGGGTAATAGTTGTAAATGTACACACATGTGCGTATGGCAAAAAATCTGCTTATAGACCCGGCGAGCATGGACACTTCCGCGAGCGCGTCCCAGGGGACGCGCAATCGTGGAAGTGAAGGACGACGTCCCAGGGACGTCGTCCCAAAATAACTCCGCCGCGCTGTAGCAGTATTTTTGCTTTAGCGCGGTGGGAAAGAGGTTAAAGGATTCTTTAAAAGATGTGAACATCATCTATATTTTATTTTTCAATAAGTATGCACATACTACTGTACTCAGGGCCTTTGAAGGAATTTGGGGGCCCCAAGCAAAATGGACATGGAGGCCCCCAAACCCCCCCACACGCAAAGCCTACAGGAACCATAGCATAGCGATGCAGTTTAAGTTCACCCGTACGTTATATAAATAAAAAATGTTTACAGTGCAATAACTGCTGTTGCATATAATGTGCATAAAATTTGAACATTTTCAACAATTGAACATTTTCAAAAAACACCACTGTACCATAAAATCAATTAATATACATAAAAAAGTGCACAATAACTAAATCCAACATACTTCTTACTCCCTCCTCCCCCTCCCATTCCACAGCAGGTGTCCCCATCAGAGCCCCCCCACAGCAGGTGTCCCCATCAGAGTCCCCCCCACAGCAGGTGTCCCCATCAGAGTCCCCCCCACAGCAGGTGTCCCCATCAGAGTTGTCCCCCAGCAGGTGTCCCCCATCAGAGTCCCCCCCCACAGCAGTTGTCCCCATCAGAGTCCCCCCCACAGCAGGTGTCCCCATCAGAGTCCCCCCCATCAGAGTCCCCCCCACAGCAGGTGTCCCCATCAGGCCAGCTTGGGGCCCCAAGCAGTTGCTTGGTTTGCCTGTCTTGTTCTGACGGGCCTGACTGTACTTTGTATGGGCCCTACAACATTCTTACGCTTGTTATATAAAATGTACAAACCTATTACTACACAGCTGTGGGTAATAGTTGTAAATGTACACACATGTGCGTATGGCAAAAAAACTGCTTTGTAGGCAAGGTTGTCAACAATTAAGTTGATCTCCTATAGTTACGGTAAGCATGTTTTTTTGTAACCAAATGTACAAAGGTTAAAGAAGGCACAATACTATGTTATAATCCAGAGGATACAGTATAAAGGAAGTGTTCATATTCATTCTTTATTAGATAATAGAAACCCAGATCCTAAGTAAGCTATAGGGATTGAAGGGTTAGTTTATGTACTGGTAACCACAGTCAGTATAAATCCAAAACAAAATAAACACTTAAGCCTTGTACACACGATCAGTCCATCCGATGAGAACGGTCTGAAGGACCGTTGTCATAGGTTAACCGATGAAGCTGACTGATGGTCTGATGTGCCTACACACCATTGGTTAAAAAACCGATCGTATCAGAACGCGGTGACGTAAAACACAACGACGTGCTGAAATAAATGTAGTTCAATGCTTCCGAGCATGCGTCGACTTGATTCTGAGCATGCATTGATTTTTAACCGATGGTTGTGCCTACTAACGATCGTTTTTGACCTATCAGTTAGGAGTCCATAGGTTAATTTTAAAGCAAGTAGAAAAGAAAAAACGCATAATTTGAGTCCATGGGCCGCACACCTCGAAAATGCAAATACATAAAAAGGAAAGATCCCCCAGTGGGGCTGTGGGGCGGCATGATGTACAAAATATAAGTAGTATATAAATTAATAAAATAAAATCTTTACTTGATTTGTACAGTACTGTAAAGATACAACATGGTAGGAACATTTCAAAAAATAGTAAACACAGTACACTCTGGTTAGACATGATTGGAAGAAATAACAGTGGCAAAGAATCAGCAACAATACAATACATGGTAGACCATAGTTCAATTGATTTCCGTATGAGTACCCCGACGCGTTTCATCCAAATATTGTCACGGTCTTCTTCAGGGGAATTGTACTCTGATGAAACATGTTAAAAAGATATATTAGTAGAGTTCTAACCCTCTGAAAAAATGCGAACATCCGTTAGAGGGATAGTGTTGGGATTATATTTACCACTCAAGGATGTATTGGAATGGCAGCTGACCAGAGATCATTACTAGGGAGTATAAAATGATCCGTATACCCTCACAGACAAGCCTCCCATTCCACTGGGCGAGAGACAGCCAAAAAAGGTTTTACAAGGAGTCGCAGATGTGGACCTTTGGGGGGAGAGAGAGAACCGGATGGAACCTGTAATGGTTAAATAATTAAATAGGTATAGAAAAACGAATGTAAGTACTTAAAAAGGTTACAACAGCGTAAATGACGTACAATGAACTACAACCTCACCCACATCTGAGGATCTGGTGGGATCATCGGCGTAGGCATGTATAGAGGATAGCTGTTAATTGAATTGTAAAGGGTGTTATCTACATACACCAGTATTGGTGTGTGGTATTGATGTAGATAGGGCTATACCTCACCAAGAGTGGTATTGGTGAGTTGGACCTCATACTGATATCAGAGTAGTGAATGTGAGAGAGGGTGTGTGTAGCATATGTGTAGAGAAGAGAGTGGGTGATTGAAAATAGATAAATGAAAGGGATGTATGAGTGAAACAAAAAGAGTGTAATAGGTATGTGACTTGGGAAGAGGAGGAAAAAAATATAAAAAATATAAAATAAAAATCTAAATATGTATGTTTATATGTATATGTATACTGCTGGGAAAGTGAATCGGTTAATGGAATGAGTGAGTGTAAGTTGAAATATGTGTTAAACAGTGAATATCAGTGATGGGTGCCTGGCCCATTTTGGTCAGTTATATGGAGTATAGGTGTGGATGGAATGTACCAAATTACTTGGAGTATAACATAGTAAAGCTGGTTGAAGGAATGGTATTATGGTACGCTGGATATAGGTACTTACATAGGCTCCGATTTCAACGTATATAAGGAAAAGGCTCTCCCAGGATCGCAATCAGATCCACCGGAGATGGCACTTATATATGATCTAAGTGCATAATTGACAGGTGTCATCCGCTCCCTCCCACCCCGTGATCCAAATTGCCTGGTGGGCAAACACTCTGCGACTCCCTCTGCGTTCCTGTGAGCTTCCGCCCCGACAGCTGCTGTCACCTCTATCGCAAAGGCATGACATCATGGCGCTGAAGCGCACGTCGGGCCAACGCCGGATCATTTTATACTCCCTAGTAATGATCTCTGGTCAGCTGCCATTCCAATACATCCTTGAGTGGTAAATATAATCCCAACACTATCCCTCTAACGGATGTTCGCATTTTTTCAGAGGGTTAGAACTCTACTAATATATATTTTTAACATGTTTCATCAGAGTACAAATACCCTGAAGAAGACCGTGACAATATTTGGTCGAAACGCGTCGGGGTACTCATACGGAAATCAATTGAACTATGGTCTACCATGTATTGTATTGTTGCTGATTGTTTGCCACTGTTATTTCTTCCAATCATGTCTAACCAGAGTGTACTGTGTTTACTATTTTTTGAAATGTTCCTACCATGTTGTATTTTTACTGTACTGTACAAATCAAGTAAAGATTTTATTTTATTAATTTATATACTACTTATATTTTGTACATCATGCCGCCCCACAGCCCCACTGGGGGATCTTTCAATTTTAAAGCAAGTTGGCTTTTTTTTAACCTAAGATTAAATAACCTATGGGGCCCACACATGATCGGTTTTGACCGATGAAAACGGTCCACCAGACTGTTGTCCTCTGGCTATCCTATCGTGTGTACGAGGCCTTACATAGTTAGATAGTAGGTGAAGTTGAAAAAATACACAAGTCAATCAAGTCCAACCTATGTGTGTGATTGTATGTCAGTATTACCTTATATATCCCTGTATGTTGTGGTCGTTCCGGTGCTTATCTAAGGCCGCGTACACACGATAGGTTAAACCGATGAGAACGGTCTGATGGATCGTTTTCATCGGACCAAACCGATCGTGTGTGGGCGCCATCGGTTAGTTATCCATCGGTTAAAAAAAAAAAAAATGTTAAACTTAACCGATGGATTCCTAACCAATAGGTCAAAACCGATCGTTAGTAGGCATCGGTTAAAAATCCACGCATTCTCAGAATCAAGTCGACGCATGCTTGGAAGCATTGAACTTAATTTTTTCCAGCACGTCGTTGTGTTTTACGTCACCATGCTCTGACCCGATCGTTTTTTTAACTGATGGTGTGTGGGCACGACGGGCCATCAGTCAGCTTCATCGGTTAACCGATGGAAACGGTCCATCAGACCGTTCTCATCGGATGGACTGATCGTGTGTATGCGGCTTAATAGTTTCTTGAAACTATCGATGCTCTCCGCTGAGACCACCGCCTGTGGAAGGGAATTCCACATCCTTACCGCTCCTACAGTAAAGGACCCTCTACTTAGTTTAAGTTTAAACTTCTTTTCTTCTCATTTTAATGGGTGGCCACGTGTCTTGTTAAACTCCCTCCCTTCTTATTATGGAAGAAAAAGGTAGCCAGAATTAGCTTAACTACTCTACAATATGGAAAGGATAGGGGGGGACTGGCAGTACCCCATCCCAAAATTTATTTTTTGGCTTCCCAGATACAACAGTTAGCAGGATGGGGACGGGAAGAAACAGAGGATCCAAATAGAAACTTAGTGATTAGGTTCCATCATTAAAGGCAGCCTCCCATCTTGAGATGGATTTGCCAAGTATGCCACACTCAGCACGTTCAGGAATCCTGCTCAGAAAGGTATGGGGGGAGCTACTGAAGACAGTGGGGACAGAGGGAGTGCTACCATTCACTCCAATATGGAACAATCCTAGATATGCAGAGTTACAGGATTTATTAGGCTTTTCCCCTTGGAAAAAGAGGGGAATATGGTTCATCTCACAGCTGTACGAGGGCCAGGCACTGAAAACCTATGAACAGTTGTGTAGAGAATACCAATTAGCCCCGCGGGGCTTTTTATCAGTATCTCCAGCTTAGGCATGCTTTACAGAAACAACAACAAATACGATCGCTGGTGGTAACATCGCCGTCACCTCTGATGGCGGCGGTTTTACAAGCAGAGGTTGCGGAGAGGACTGATAACTAAAATATACGAGGGACTGCTCACAACAATTCAGAACCATGCCTCTTTTAGAAGCCGAAGGAAATGGGTGGAAGACATTGGGGAGATAGGCGAGGACCAGTGGGAGAGAGCCTTGGAATCTGTTCCGGTGGTCTCCGTCTCTGCGTCTCACAAACTTTTGCAACTCTTCATCCTACACAGGGCGTATAGAACAGCACCACAACTACACAGATGGGGAAGAAGGGATACCCCTATGTGCCCAAAGTGTAAGGTTCAGCAGGGGGACTTTATACATTTAATTTGGAGATGCCCAAAGCTGCATAGGTACTGGGAAGAAATATCCAAATGTATTACCAGAGTAGCACAGGTACCAGTTCCATTGGATCCCCTGGTATACCTATTAGGGGTCATAGACCCGGGAGAATACACAAAAAGAAAGTACTGTATGATAACAAGATTGCTGTATTTGGCAAGAAAACTCATTGCATGTCAATGGATGGCTCCGGGAGTTCCCACAGGGAAACAATGGATTGCATATGTCAACTCCCTGTTGGGTAGAGAACATCTGGCCTACAAACGAAGGAAAGCAGAGGGTAAATTTGAGGAAATTTGGCATTCCTGGTTTGGAGATGAGTGTCGCACCTTCAAAACTAGTGATGGATAGATTTTCTATGTAAAGTGTAGTGGGCAGGGGGGGAGGAGGGGGGGAGGGGATGGGATATAAAAATATAAGAGAAAGTTACATTGGAATACCATGTGAATGTAAAAACGTTGTAGAAATGTACACTAAATGAATTGTAAAGGATGCTGAATAGGCATGTTTATGTATGAAATACGAAAAAAAAAAAAAAAAGTGAATTAAAAAAAAACTCCCTTCCGCAAAAAAGTTTTATCCCTATTGTGGGGTCACCAGTACGGTATTTGAAAATTGAAATCATATCCCCTCTCAAGCTTCTCTTCTCCAGAGAGAATACGTTCAGTGCTCGCAACCTCTCCTCATAACCAATATCCTTCAGACCCTTTATTAGCTTTGTTGCCCTTCTTTATACTCTCTACATTTCCAGTACATCCCTCCTGAGGACTGGTGCCCATAACTGGACAGCATACTCCAGGTGTGGCTGGACCAGAGTCTTGTAGAAATATTGTTTTATCTCTGGAGTTAATCCCCTTTTTAATTCATGCCAATATTCTGTTTGCATTGTTAGCAGCAGCTTGGCACTTATGAAACTCATCTTTTCTCTGATTCCAAATCAAAGAGATATTATTTCATGTGAAGGACTTTGCATGTGACCGATGTGGGGGATGTTGCTAATTGCTTATCCTTTAGTTAAGATAAGAGAGAAATCTATGGCTACACAACCTGACTTGGGGCTTACACAAGGTAAGCACCTCTCTATGACCCCAAGTGACATTGTTAGATGCCTGAGCAACCAAGCACCAGTGTTGTGACATGGGAGGAATGGGAATAAACCACATGCCTCCATACCTGGAAGTATTAGGTATTAGTCACATCTAGTAGTGAAAGGGAAGGTGGGGAATCAAGTAGAATGTGAATAAGGTCAGGTGGGGAGCGGGCAGTTAAAATAATGATTTAGTCTTCTCTGGAAAAGCATAGGTTCGCTTAAATGTGAGCATGATGCTCATAAACAGGACCTGACATGATTTATTTGCATTTCCTGCATTTTTTTACATTCTTAAGAAATCTGAAGACCCTTTTATAAAAATTTCAAGGGAGTACAGAGAGTCCCCAAAAGAGATCATTTCCATTCGACAAGTCTAGGGATATCCTTTACTGTCTACTGTCTTTCATGACGTTTTTTAAAATGGTCATTAAAAACAATCGTGTGTGGTCTCCAGAGCATTTTTCATGACGTGAAAAATGGGCATTAAAAATTTAGAACATGCTCTATTTTTTCGCGTTGTGAAAAACAGTCGTGTGTGGGCTTTAACGACGTGAAAAAAATGTGCATGCTCAGAAGCAAGTTATGAGACGGGAGCGCTTGTTATGGTAAAACTAGCGTTTGTAATGGAAATAGCACATTCATCACGCTGTAACAAACTGAAAAGCAGGAAGACTGAAAAGTGCAAATCGTCTCTCACCAAACTTTTACTAACACAAAATCAGCAAAAGCAGCCCAAAGGGTGGCGCCATCCGAATGGAACTTCCCCTTTATAGTGCCGTCGTACGTGTTGTAAGTCGTGAAAAAAAAAACTATGATTCTTGTCGAGCCTGCCTTGCCTACACACGATCGTGAAAAAAAAAAAGCCTGCCAATTTAAGGTGGGGAATACCTCCTTGCCACACAAAGGAAGAAATCAGAGTCTATGGACTTGAAAAGGGACTTTGGAATCCAAACCGGAGAATTTCTAAGGTTATACAATAGTAGTGGAAAAATGTTACCGATAAGGGACATTGGGAGGTTTTTCTAGGCCTGAAAATTCTTAGAGATTATAACAAGCAGCGGAGAAATATTGAGTCTAATGAAGTCAGTCATCGAATTAGTAAGCCCCAGATACTTGATTTGTATGACCCACTGCAAGGGAATGGTGGGGTCAACCTGAGCAGGGATTGGATGGGAGTGCAAGGAGAGTATTTTGGACTTAGTCCAGTTAACGTTAAGCCCAGACACCGTTGTGAATCTGCCCAACAGCAACAATGCTGCTTGCAGAGAAGGTCCAGTATCTCTAATGAACAAGACAAGGTCATCCTGTCGTTTCGTGTAGTTTAAGTGCTGTAGTTTTGATCAGGGTACCTACACTAATGCCCTGGATTAAAGGAGAGGAGCGCAGTGCAATCGCCAAGGGTTTCATAACGAGTGCAAACAGCCCAGGTGAAAGGGGGGAATCCCTGTCTGGTGCCCCGGGACACTGGAAAAGACCCCGACACCCCCCCATTAAACCGGAGGGCTGCCACCGGGCGCTCATATAATAGTGATATCCATTTAAGGAACATAGGGCCAAACCCCATGCATTTCAAAACATGAGTCATGTAGCCCCAATCAATAGAGTCTAAAGCCTTCTCCAGGTCAAAAAACACCAGAGCCCTCCCAGAGGACGTGTCAGCCCCCAACTGTGTATGTGTATAAACCCTCCGTAGGTTTATGACAGTAGCATTTTTGGGCATGAACCCGGTTTTGTCAGGGGATACTAAGTAATCTAGAACTTTCATCAGTCTATTGGCAATCATCTTGTAAGTATTTTTAGATCCATATTTAGCAAAGCTATAGGTCTGTACGAACAACAGCTAAGAGGGTCCTTGTCAGGCTTGGGGAGTAATACTACATGGGCCTCAAAAGGAAGCAGGTAGACTCCCCAGTTCAAAACAATCCCTGTAGAGTCGCATAAGTCTGGGGGATAGAATATCTAAATATTGCTTGTACCATTCTGCTGGGAGTACGTCAGGTCATGGCGACTTACCAGTGGGAAAAGAGGCAATAGCTGATGCCAATTCTCTGTCCGTGAAGAGAACCTCAAGACCGGCCGCTAACCTCATCTGGTAGCACCGGGATCTGAAGGGGGCCCAGCAGGTCAGTCAAGACCTGCCGATCATATGGAGGGATAGCAGAATACAGGTCAGAGTAATAAGCAACAAAGGCTTTCATGATACTCTCCTGATCACATGCTATGTCACCCTCTGAGGAGTATATGCGAGGGATGGCTGCATACACCCGGGCATCTGCAGACAGATATGCCAAAAGCTTCCCATTCTTATCCCCTTCTCAAACAATTCCTCAGCCCTACTTTTACCACTACACTGAGTAAGGTCTTGGAAATGAACCAATAGGGCCTTTCTAGCCATCTGCAAATCAGTCAAGGAGGCTGGGGAAGGCGCCTCAGCATGTGCCTTTGCACAGAGAATTTCATGAGCCTGAAGCTCATCCGACTTGGAGTTTTTCTCAGTCCTTGCAGCTTTAATGGCAGACACATATGCCCCCCTGTGCGGAAGCTTTAAACACATCCCACACAACAGGACTACCCACCAAGCCCTCATTATGCTCGCAATAGTCTATGTGGTGAGACCAGGGCCTCCACAGAGGGCTCAGTCACCCAACCAGGATGCAGCCTTCAAGGTCGGTTGCGGCCATGTGTGGTAAGGGCCAATGCTACCTGCAAGGGGTGTGATCTGAAAGACCCCCCCGCCAGGTAGCGAACCTCCGCAATATGGGGCAATAGCCTCCCAGTTTGAACCTAGATATCAGATATTCCAACTGCTATCAACATCAAACAAGACGATACTTGCTGATTGCTGAACATGAACTGTTTATTAGCACTAGAATACAAGTCTTATATAGAGTTAAAGAGGAGGTAACCAGAATATAAATTAACATGCGCTAATTAACTAATCCCTTAAAGCAGCCTGGTCATTGTTATGATAAATCGGGATTTCACTACAGGTCAGACTTGTTGTCACTGAGCTTCAAACAGTAGAATATACATTATCATAGGTACAACACAGAACTCCTTCATACAATTGCAGGATCAATTAGCACAAACAACAACAATGTTTGACAGAGAAGCCACACTAGGCTCATTTACATTATATAAGACAACAGACAGACAGGTGGCTGGAGGTTATGACATTAGCATCTCCTTACAGTATATGTCCCAACAGTATGAATCAGTCACTCTTTCTAATATGACATATATCCTGGAAGATATTACTGTCCCATTTAAAGTAATCCAAGACATATTTTCTCAGTCACCGTGTGCCAGGATGGACACAGGGTGACTTAGACATTAGAGGTGTATGTGGAGCTGAAACAAGGGTTTCCCATCTTTTCAAAGGGATTCTGGGTCCATGGGCCCTCCCATCACACTACCAGAATAGTGAAAACAGTCAGGGGTCAGTATTGACATTAGGAGAGGCAGCTGCTTTAAGAAGAGGCTACCGTAAGGACAACTTTAGACAATAGGGGGTCTATTTAAAAAAAAATATAAAATTTTATTTAAAAAGATCTAGAAATTAAACCACCATACCAAAGTCTAAAATTAGGTTTATTCCAATTATTAATTGGGTACAGCAGCCTATGCATTTCAGGTCTTGACAAAATATCGGGTTGATAATCTGGTGACTCAGACATAACTAATGAATAGAGTTGGGGTGAAAGCTTTGGCCCAAGCATCAGTTCAGGCCAAACATTGACTTTTTGCCAAATTTGTAGTGTGTTCGGTGGGTGTTTGCCCTGCCGAACGTCCAGGGGCCCTGTGCACTGCAGAGTGCTTTCTGCGCACTGATGGAGCAAAGTTCTGCCCAATCTGGGTGCAGTAAAAACTGGCCATTAAGGAGCAGGGCCGGGCAGCATCCTTAAAGGAGTTGTAAAGGAAACATTTTTATTTGCTGAAATGACTGTTTACAGGGTATAGAGACATAATAGTTAACTGATTCCTTTTAAAAACGATTAAAAATAGATAAAAATCAATCATATAATGTACCTGTAGTTTTTTAGTTTCGTTTTTGCATCTAGTTTCGTTTTTGCATGTTATCCTGTATCTGATTGATTGATTTAATGGATTTATAGTGCGCCAAATACTGACCCATCTGGGCAGTGTCTAAGCGCAGAAGACATAACAAAAATAGGTAAATCAAATCAGGGAGAGAGAGAAAAAGAGAAGAGCAGGAAAAACCAAGAGACAGATCAACAGGGCACAACAGGGAGAATTAACATAACTCAACCTGCTTTTTCTCGAAAAGCCAGGTTTTTAATCTTTTACAAAAGGCCATAATAGAAGGGAGGGACCGAATGGAAGCAGGGAGACTATTCCATAGAGCCGTAGCTCTCACAGAAAAGCATATGCCCCCAAAGGTAAGCAAACGGGCAGATGGACAAATGACAAGACCGGCTGTTAGTGATCTGAGTGCTCGTGCAGGAGCTTATCGCGTTATCAAGGAATTCAGATATTGCGGGCCCATCCCATGATAAGCACGATAGGCGAGACAAAGAGCCTTAAACTCAACGCGATCTACCACAGTGAGCCAATGCAGTGATCGTAGGGTAGGGGTAATGTGCTCCCGCCTGTTTAGGCCGGAGATTAGTCTGGCGGCCTGGTTCTGGACGAGTTGAATTTTCTTCAGCCACTTTAGAGGCATACCCAGATACACAATGTTGTTAAAGTCAATCCGGGAGTTGACGAGAGATTGAACCAGGACTTTCCGGTGGTTCTGAGAAAACACATTTTTGACCTTTCTCAGACACCTGATATAATGCAGTGCATTGCGGATACATTAATTGACTTGGGGTATCCAATTTAGATTACAGTCAAAAATTGTCCCCAGAACACGGACTTGATTCACCGCAACAGGACACGGCCCAAGGTTCATGGGCCAGTTCCCCAAAAAGACAGCTGGATCAATACCTCCAGAGATGAGAATTTCTGTCTTTTTAGCACTTAGACTAAGGGAATTGTGATCCATCCACTGTTTGATGTCTAATAGGCAGGAAGCGAGCTGCAGACCAGGTGCAGGGTCAGATAGGCTGTCGACCACCAACTGTACATCGTCTGCATACAGCCGATTAAACACTGCATGAGTGTCCAGCATATTTGCAAGCGGCCGAAGTTACACATGAAACAGCCATGGCGACAGGGCCGAGCCCTGAGGCACCCCACAGCTCAGGGTGCTGATGGCAGATAGAAAAGGTCCGGTTTTGACTTGAAAGGTCCTGTGGGTAAGAAAGTCTGACAGCCAGTGTAAAGCAGAGCCGGTGATGTGAAACTCATCCCGAAGCCTGGCAATCAACATGGCGTGATCTACCGTGTCAAAGGCCGCGGAGAGGTCAAGGAGCACCAAGGCAGCCGACCCTCCCGCGTCCCTGACCCTGAGCAGCTTCTCTCTAGTGGAAAGGACCGTGAGCTCAATCCCGCAGCCCGGACGAAATCCGGACTGCGAGTCATGGAGCAAACCCTTTGTCTCTGAATACGATTGAAGTTGAAGCAAAGTTTCGTGTTCCACCAGTTTGGCCAGGAAACCTATAGCAGAAATGGGTCTGTAGTTGGAAAGACAGCCAGAGTCCAAGTTGGGCTTTTTTAAGATTGGGGTGATAAGAGCATGTTTCCAGCGGGCCGGAAACACGCCATGAGTTAGGACAAGTATCAGGAGATGGTTCACAACTAGCTCTGCATTCTTCTTCAGAAGCCATGCTGGACAAATGTCACCATGGAAGTAGGAGGCCTTCATTTTTGCCATAGATATCAGAAGATGTTCCCGGGTAACCTTACTAAAAGACGCCAGAGAATGAGGCGCTGAAAAATTTGGTTTAGGGGGGCATAGCCCAGGATTGATTGATTTATGTGAGTCCCTGAGAGTAACAGGGGGTCGGTCGAGGGTTGGAGATATTCCAAGGGGGTTAGTTGTCCTATGCCTAAACGTATGTCAGCTACTTTAGTAACAAAAGTATTGAGTAGATTGTCGCAAAAAACTTGCGAATGAGGTATATTCACCTGGCTCTGCGTAGGAGAGAATAGGGTTTTAACTATTTTTAAAAGTGCCGAAGCACTATTGTCGGCATTCTCAATAAGATCACCATAGTGGGACCTTTTTTGCCGTTTTAAGGCCTGTGTGTATGCTCTTGTACCACTGGCGTTCTAGAGCCCGGCATTTTCTTTTAATGGTAGACAAGGAGGGACAGTACCAGGGTTGGTTTTTGCCAGCCCTGTGGCGATTTAAATATTGTTAAAGGGGCAACAATGTCCAAAATTGTATTTAATTTAAGTTCCCACACGTCTAACTTGGCTTCGAGGGCAAAAAGACTATTTTCAAAAGAGTCCAGATCTACATCCTCGGGATCGATATTTACACATGAATGAAAAGCTTCTGTAAATGCCAGGGTTTTGATATCATGTAACTTCCTATAAGGTTCAGTTACCGCCATTGGTGGACCAGGGAGATTGCCTTTTGGTATTTCATAGTTAAGGTTGGCTGACAGGAAAAAGTGGTCGGACCAAATCTGTGCTATGCAGAGCCATAGAGCAGTGATGGTTTGGAAAACAAAACTAGAAGCTCCCAGTACTGTGGTCACAGGGAAAAGACAAGCAGGAAGTGTCCAGAACAGAGGAGAATTACAGCAACATCAGAGCAAAAACGAACAATGAGGATATGAATCCAGGACTGCAGTAAGGTAAATTAAGCTATTTAGCAAAAAAAAAAAAAATCCTTTAGTGACCCTTTAACAACCTATGAGTCATCAGTTGTCAATTGGCTTCCCCATTGACAGCTAATTAAGAAAAGCAAAAAAATCACTTGTCAGTAAAAAAAAAAGAATTACGTATGATCACCCCCCCCCCCAAAGGGTCTGTTATGGATTTTAAGGGGAACCCCACACCAAAAAAAAAACAAAAAAACAAGTGAAGTCTTTCCCATAATCCATACCAGACCCTTATCCGAGCATGCAGCCTGGCAGGTCAGGAAAGGGGGAGGGGGAAAAACGAGCTCTCCCCTCCTGAACCACATCTTGTCACATGCCCTAAACATAAAGGGGTGGGTGCTTTAGGGCAGGAGGGATATGGACTGGGGGGCCCACGCTGTTTTTCCTCAATTTTTTTAATAGCCAGGTGACAGTAATTACAACCGCGAGTCAATTTAAATGCGATTTGATTCTTTCGACATGTCCCTTTCTTTGCAGCATGTTCTATACATGCTACACATGTCCCAATTTACAGGCAGACTAAGGGCACTATATTTAAAATAATTGTTCATTTTTAGGCCTCATTTCCACTGGTGTTTTTACAGCCACTTTTATGAGCGTTTTTTTGCAGCTTAAAAACGCCTGTCCATGTTAGTCTATGGCATCATGCCCACCATGACGTTTTTGAGCTGTAGATAGCTAAGCTGCAAAAAAAAAACGCGGGCCAGTGCGTTCTGAAGCTCCAGCAATAGAGCTGTAAAAACGCCATACATAAAAACGCGCACAAACGCTCAAAAACGCGGCCGCTGCGTTTTTAAAGCTCCAGCTCCAAAAAAAAAAAAAAAAAATTTTTTTCTAAAATAAACATGGACAGGCGTTTTTAAGCTGTAAAAAACGTGGCTGTAAAAACGTCAGTGGAAATGAGGCCTAAGGCTTCATTTCCACTGGCGTTTTTACAGCCACGTTTTTTACAGCTTAAAAACGCCTGTCCATGTTTATTTTAGAAAAAAAAAAAAAAAAAACATTTTTTTTTTTTTGGAGCTGGAGCTTTAAAAACGCCGCGGCCGCGTTTTTGAGCGTTTGTGCGCGTTTTTGCGCGTTTATGCGCGTTTTTGAGCGTTTTTTAATGTCTGGCGTTTTTACAGCTCTAAAAACAAAAATATGCTGCGCTGCACTAACAAATAAATCATGAGTCAAATAACAAATGTGACCATTCCTCTTAATGTGAACATAAGTGAAACGTTGGTGACGTGACAAATCCAAAAAATATCACATTCAAAAACAAATAATAAAGTCCATGTGTGTCAAACTTGCACCCGAAGTGTGTTTGAAATAAAGTTCGTACATTGTCATTTCTGTCTCACCCTGTCAGCACAGCAAGTGACCTAGACAGTACTATTTAATAACTAACCTAAGAGGGGAGAGGAAGAAGGGGAAAGAAAAAAAGGAAAAAAAAAGGGAAAAAGACTCTGGGGTATCTGCAAATACAGCAGCTCATATGTGAGGTAATTTACACTGGAGATAACCACATACTGCAGATCCCTACCAGGGGGGATATCACTAGTCTCTGTCAAATCTCCTCAGGACACTCTTCCACACTGAGAACCCCTGACTAGCCCTCACACCTGGCTAGATTAAGGTGACAGCATAAAGGATTAATATCATCTGATATTTTATCTTTCATCAATAGACTTTACACAATAGGATTCATTCCTTGTCTGAGGCCTCCCCAGCAATTCAATCTGAGTGGATACAATACACAGAGACAGGGGACTAGTGGTTACCTCAGCATCGCTCCTCAAGACCCTCAGTCCATATTCCCCCCCCTGTCAGAGTACATTACAGCCTCTCAGAATAATCGCAAGTCATTTACTATAATTCATTTCAGGGATAATTTTAAGGTGGCGACTTAGGGAAGACCCACCACTCACCGTCGGGTGTCTGATGACAACATTTTTTGAAGATCTTAGATCCCCCCCATCTACAGTAATGACACCCACTTATTATATTAAACAGGGACTCCACCTATAACAGATTTTGTCAGTTTTCACAGTTTGACTACAAGCCCTGGTACCCAGGTATGAACTGAACACTAAAATATCATGCTCCTCCCAATGGTTGATTCAGGATACTTAATAAATCTGCCGACCCTAATATTCACTTAGCTTTGACTCATGTGGGTGCAAATATTCTGCTACACATTCAATACATGAAGGGAAAGCGAAACAAGAAGAACAAGAATACTATTAAAACTTTAGCCGTCAAGGAATCTCTTAAAAACATGGACTCCAAACTCCAGACACATACGCTGGAAATTACCGAAAATTCTATGTCTGTCAAACAAATCTCATCTCACCTGTTAGCCATCTCACCACCCCCTTCATCAGAACCTATATCACATACAGCGCTATACTCGTCTGTTGTTAAAGAAGGAATAATATCCACAATGTCGGGTCAATTAACCCCTTCTGAGGCCCCTTCTCAAAACCCTATCTACATCCATTCTAATACTGAACGCTCCCCTGAAGCCCCCTTCAATGTTACTGACTTATTCAACAGGATATCGGAAATTCTAGATAGGGGCCTCGCCCAGAACGCTGAAAAAATCACTAAGGACATCAGAGCCGACTTCCAAAGTCTTGGAAACAGGATCGAATCCATAGAACGGAAACTGGATATTAATGTCTCTAGAATCGAACAAAATACTGACCACATACAACACCTGCAAGAACAACTGGAGGTGGCCCAGGCCAGAATAGATGATTTGGAGAACAGATCAAGGAGGGATAATTTCAGGCTCAGGGGGCTACCTGAGTCCATCACAGATGTACACTCAGCTATACAGGACATCATAAAAATCCTGATCCCATCCATACCTATTCACAAAATGGAATTAGACAGAGCACATAGATCCCTAGGCCCACCAAGAAAAGACGGCTTACCGAGAGATGTGATAGTAAAGCCTCACTATTACTCCACCAAAGACGAGGTGATGAAAAAATCTCGACAACAAGAAAACCTTCAATGTCAAGGTGCAACGATTCAAATATTTTCAGACATATCTCCCTACACCATTCAGAAGAGGAGAGCGATGAAACCACTACTTTCTGCCCTCATGAAAAAAGACATTAAATACAAATGGGCCTTCCCATTCGCCTTAAAATTCAAATATAACGGCAGACTCCACGTAGTACACAACTTTCAAGAAGGTGAAAGACTATTACTAGACCTGAAAATTATTTCACATGAACCAGCCATGGACACTTTACCACCGCAACAAACCTCAGCTAAAAGAAATACACCCAATAGTCCAACCTCAAATCCCTGGAATAGAGTCAAACACAGGAAAGTCTGAAATAACTCTACTAAACATCAACTGAAATGATTAAATCTTAGCTCCGGTGGTGTCCATCCCCCATTCATATAAGTTGTTGTGTTCTTTTTTTTTCTCCCCAATAGGCCTTCTTTTAATATGAATTGTTTCTCAATTCTTGATCAAATTACTTATAAGGATTTCTGGTAGAGTAAGAGTTAATATTTACTGGCTCACTTATATAATTTATTTATTTATTCTTGTGGTTTTTCAATATCTACTTACCCATATGGTTCTACAATTTTTATTTTTTCCTATGGTATTAAATAATATATATACTGTATATATATATATATTTTTTTTTTAGGGGGAAGGTACTATCTCTTCAATTGTTATTTTTGGGGGATCAACCCTTTGTTTTTCAAAATTTAATTCATGAACTTTTTGATTGTCGCTGACAGTCGGCGGTGAGGCCCTGAGCCTCAACCTACTTCTTGGAGCGACACTTTGTCGCCCTGACAAGTAGGAAGTTAGTCCTCTAAATGGACTACTCTAATAAATTCTGTTTGATTGAAGGAAGGAGCAAACTTCCCTTCCTTCAATCTGGGTCATGGTTTGACCTTTTGCAATACTACATCTTGCTTTGTTGTTACCATTTTTGCCTTTATTTCCATGTATCTATTCTCCCCTTTTCCCCCTTTACCTTCCCACCCTCCCTCCCGGCCTATCTGCCATCACAGGTGTCTTCTGAGCTATGGACTCAGTCTTCAAGACACAATCTGTCCATAACACTCTTTACGACCCATGGCTGGCTCAAATAACACTACTAAACCCCTGCGTGTTGTGACACACAACACCCAGGGGTTGAACTCTCCTATTAAAAGACGAAAAGCCCTCCAGGCATACAAGGCACTTCATGTAGATATAGTGCTCCTGCAGGAGACACACTTCCCAAGGCGGTACTCCCCCTCATTCCTACACTCCCACTTCCCAGTATTCTACTTATCCAACGCGGAAAACAAGACGAAAGGAGTGGCTATCTTGTTATCCAAATTTTGTAATTTTAATTTACTAAAGGAATATAGAGACCCGGAAGGCAGATTTATTTTGGTAAAAGGAACTCTAGACGAGAAGCTATACACGTTTGTCTCCTATTACGCCCCCAATAGGGGACAGAATAAGTTTTTCTCTCAGATGCTTGAAGTCCTCCATCCTCTTATGGAGGGCATCATTATTATGGGAGGAGACTCCAACCTGGCTTTCGATTCTGGTTTAGATAAATCCAAACCAAATAATAATAAACTCATAAGGCCAACCAAAATTAGCACACAAGTAGCTTGCATGCTTCATCAATCCCGATTGACCGATATTTGGAGAGAATTAAATCCGAAAACTAAAGATTACACCCACTATTCTAATCCTCACAAATCGTACTCCCGCATAGACCATATATTAATATCCAACCATCATGTCCCAGCAGCCTCTAAATCCACTATAAAGGATGTCCCTTGGTCAGACCACTCCATGGTTCTATTAACCTTGAGAAAAGAGGACACAACTCATAAAATGTCTCACTGGACACTTAACCAGTCGATCTTAAAAGATCCCACTCTCATGGCAGAAATTGAACAATCCATAAAGGAATATTTTGAAATTAACGATACTAAAGATATATCCCCCGAAACCTTATGGGCTGCCCATAAAGCTACAGTTAGGGGAAAAATAATACAAATTGCAGCCAAACTTAGAAGACAAAAGAAATTGACCATAGAGAAATTGGAAGAGACCTATTTAGAGTTACGTAGAAAACATAAATTAGACCCTCTCAGTGTTCCCACCCACGATCTTGATGCTGCTAGATCGGCCTTAAACCTAGCTCTGACAGCAAAATCAGAAAATGATCTAAAATGGACAGGTGCCAGGTTCTACCATTTAAAGGATAAAATAGGTCCAATGCTAGCACGCAAACTATCTCCCAGATTTAAATCAAGAACCATCCCTAAGATAAAAATGGCAGATGGTACCCTTACCCTAAATCCTCGGCGGGCGATGGGGGCCTTTCAACGACTTCTATTCCAAGCTCTGCGCTAAGGATAGTAACTTTTCTTCGGAAAAAATAGGTGAATATTTGAACAGCCTGAATCTTCCCAGGTTGACAAAGGTTCACAAGGAGTTGATGGAGGCACCCATTTCAGCTGAGGAAGTTATGTCAGTGATCAAAAACTTAAAATTAAACACAGCTCCTGGCCCTGATGGATTCTCAGGGTCTTATTACAAAACATTTCCTATCATTCTATCACCCTACCTAGCACGATTTTACAATCATTTGACTGAGGGCTCCCCTATAGATAAACAACTTAATTTGGCCTATATTTCATTGATACCGAAACCCGATAAAGATCATAGCCTAGTGGAGAACTATAGACCGATATCCCTCATTAATAACGACCTAAAAATACTTACTAAAATAATAGCTAATAGGATGTCTGCCTTCTTAGGTCAATACATATCCAAAGATCAAGTAGGTTTTATCACAGGGAGACAAGGCCCGGACCAGATCAGGAGAGCTATTGATCTTATCTCTTTAATGTACTCGGGGTGGTCTGGAAGCACTAGACAAAGAGGTATGCTTCTCTCACTTGATCTCCAGAAAGCCTTTGATTCAGTATCTTGGCCATTTTTTTTTTCTGTTTTGAATCGTTGGGGGTTTGGTTCTAAATTTTTAGGAATCATCTCCGCTCTCTATTCCTCCCCTGAAGCTAAAATCCGGTTACAAGGCATATTCTCGGAATCTATAAATATCCAAAGAGGCACAAGACAGGGCTGCCCTTTATCTCCTCTGATATTCGCTATTGTTATTGAATCTCTGGCCATAGCCATCCGAGATAACTCGAATATCAGGGGAGTTCATTGTAATAAAAAAGAACACAAATGCGCATTATTCGCAGATGATTTGCTACTCTTCGTGACCTCTCCTATCTCCTCCCTTCCGGAAATTTTCTCCCTGCTAGACGAGTTCTCTAAAGTCTCGGGTCTCACGGTAAACATGCCTAAATCTAGGGCCCTTAATATTTCTCTTTCAGAACCCACAGTGTCCCTCTTGAGAAACAAATATACTTTCAAATGGGACTCTACGTCTACTAACTATTTAGGTATCAACCTGACCCCAAATTTCCAGAATTTATACTTAGCCAATTACCCTCCTATGTATAGGAAACTCGAGAAGGACCTTACCGAATGGGGAGCGCAGAAAATAGGCTGGATCGGCAGAATTAATTCTACCAAGATGACTCTCCTCCCGAAACTCCTATATCTTTTTCGATCCCTTCTGATCCCGATAATAAAAAGCCATCTAAAATCCTTTCAAGGTAAAATCACCAAGTTTATCTGGAACAAAAAGGGACCCCGTCTTCCCTCTCGTAGTCTGTTTAAATTACCTGAACAGGGAGGTCTAGGAGTGCCAAACTTGTTATGGTATTATCAATCCGCGAGGTTAGCGCAATTATCGGAGGTTTACCTTAAAAATGATCGCCCAGATTGGATAGAAATAGAAGAACAGGCTTCCCCATTGTCCACAATTGAAGAACTCATGTGGCGCACTCCTAAAAGTAGACCCCCTATACTATCCCCCACCCTATCACAAGCATTGGTATTATGGGATTCACTTAAAAGCAATCCACTCTTAATTTCTAGAGGCAAACCTTTGTCAAGTATCTTTCTCGACCCATCTTTCTGCCCCAAAACGGAAGTGGACTCCTTCAAATGGTGGCTTGATAGGGGGGTGTACCGCATTGGACGTTTCTTTCAACATACAGGTCCTCTTCCTGAGCAATTCCTTATAGACAACCTTTGCCCCCCCCCCCCTCTGAAAGATCCAGACTACACCAAATACATACCTTTGCTCAGAAACTTTGGAACGATAAAACAATTTCTGGCCTTTTGACCCCATATGAACGCAAATGCGAACAAGCTCAGAATAGGAAAGGTAATATCTCTATCATCTACAAATCTCTTGCATCAAATAACATAAAATTACCTCATATGCTAGCTTGGGAAAGAGAGCTTCAAGAGGACTGGGACTTGGTGGACTGGCAAAAAAACTACTCTAGATCTCTTAAGGGTTTTAAGAGTCCATCCCTCATTGAAGCTAATATAAAAATTTTCACTAGATGGTACTTGGTCCCATTTAAATTGGCCACCATGTATCCGTCATCCTCACCACTATGCTTTAGAGGTTGTCAAGGAATAGGCACCATGATCCATACTTGGTGGGAGTGCCCTAGGATACAGGGATTCTGGAACAGGGTATTCCAGATTATCAGGAGAGTTACCGGTTGTAACCTCCATCAATCTCCTGCAATAGCCTTATTGAATGGACTAATACCACAGAGCTCCAAGGCCATTAGACAGCTGATTCTATTTATACTGACTGGCGCCAGAATCACTTTAGTGGCTGCATGGAAGAAACCGTCGGTTTCCATTTTACACATGAAGAGAAAGGTTACATGGATTATGGAACAAGAAAAAAGAATTAACTCTATGTTAGATACCTCTACCCAGTTCACTGAAATTTGGGAACCTTGGTTGATTTACATGGGAATCTCCCACAACATGTAAGTTTAGTTTTGGCTCTGGACTCAGACTGATGTAATCCTATGGCAGGTAGGCCCACCCTCCCTTTCCCTTTCCTCTCCTTCCTCTTTCCTCCCTCTCCCCCTCTCCTTTTCTTTATTTTTATTCTTTCTCTTGAACAGGAGATATTCATTACATATCATATTCTCCACTGGTCTCAGGTAGTGCTGATTTAGTTTAACTGGATGTATGTATTAAATTCCATTTGGATCTAATTTTTTTGTCATCAGGGGGGGCTGCCCCCCCTCCTCGACACAGATTGCTCCCGGTGGGGGTGTCGGGGGGAGGGGATGCCCCGGAAACCTATCCTCTCCACGGTTCGGTATGATTTATTCCTTACATATATTTTAGTTTTATGATCTCAGCTTATAATAAAAGTTTTATAGATTGCTTAGTAAACAGGGAATTTTAGCCCTAAAATGTTGTCGCTACCTCTACTGATTCCCATCCCTCCTGATTATACACGTTTACACTCCCATGTTAGACTTACCAGGTATATAGTTGGGACATTGGGGGGGGGGGGGGGGAGGAGAAGGGGAAATCTAGTTAAGAAATGTAATCTATTGTTTACTACTATAATTGTCAACACGATGTTTCCTGATGCATTTATTGTATTACGTTTATTACTCTGTATGCTCTTTATTTTATTATAATACACTTAAATTAAAATGAAAAAAAAAGAAATAAAGTTTGTAGAGTAAGATCAGACAAAGGGCACCTCCACCTCTAGTAAAATTGCCTGCTTACCAACTCCCAATGATCTTATTGCTAAGATCACAATCGCATGTAGCTCTATGTCTCTATGGTAGGCTTGCTTCTAATATTCATCTAATGGTATGTGTACAAAATTAGCGTCTTAAAAGTGTAGCCGGCCGGCTCCAACATTCGCTCGTCCTTCTGGATAGTCAATAGCGGTGACGTCAGCACGCCGCTTTCCCTACGCCGTTTCGTCACAGATGACGTCTTCGTGCCCTTGGAAGACGTCATCTGTGACGAAAACGGCGTAGGGAAAGCGGCGTGCTGACGTCACCGCTATTGACTATCCGGAAGGACGAGCGAATGTTGGAGCCGGCCGGCTACACTTTTAAGACGCTAATTTTGTACACATACCATTAGATGAATATTAGAAGCAAGCCTACCATAGAGACATAGAGCTACATGCGATTGTGATCTTAGCAATAAGATCATTGGGAGTTGGTAAGCAGGCAATTTTACTAGAGGTGGAGGTGCCCTTTGTCTGATCTTACTCTACGAACTTTATTTCAAACACACTTCGGGTGCAAGTTTGACACACATGGACTTTATTATTTGTTTTTGAATGTGATATTTTTTGGATTTGTCACGTCACCAACGTTTCACTTATGTTCACATTAAGAGGAATGGTCACATTTGTTATTTGACTCATGATTTATTTGTTAGTGCAGCGCAGCATATTTTTGTTTTTATAGGTAATTTTATGTGTATCGCACATTGTTTATGCAGCAGCAGCAACCAATCACTTCATTGTTTTATATATATTGTTAAAGACCAGCGCAGTAAGTTTTAACAGCTCTATTGCTGGAGCTTCAGAACGCACTGGTCCCGCGTTTTTTTTGCAGCTTAGCCATCTACAGCTCAAAAACGTCATGGTGGGCATGATGCCATAGACTAACATGGACAGGCGTTTTTAAGCTGCAAAAAACGCTCAGAAAAGTGGCTGTAAAAACCCCAGTGGAAATGAGCCCTAAGTGTCATCACTGCTCCTGGAAAAACAATGGCTTTAAAAAAAAAAAAGGTTTTGCATTGATACCTGTCCCCCAGGCCATTCCCTGGGCCCCTATACCACTTTTATGGCCAATTACTTGCATATATACTATAAAATTTGGCACTTTTGTTTTTTTCCTGTTCAGCTCTATAGACTTCAATGGGGATCGCTGTTCGGTTTAGAACTTTTCCCCCTGTTTCGGAGTTCTGCTGCAAACTGAACAGGGAGGTGTCCAGCTCATCTCTACTAATGAATTAAAGCGGAGGTTCACCCAAAAAGTGAACCTGCGCTTTTTGGATCCCTCCCCCTCTCCCGTGTCACATTTGACACCTTTCAGGGGGGGGTGCAGATACCTACCTTCCCCGTGGGGAATCCAGCCTGGCACGTCACCCCCCCCCCCCCCCCGCTGTCTTCTGGGAAACACTGTTCCCAGGAGAGAGCGGGGACCAGTGACGGCACGCCGCGATCCTCGCGCATGCACAGTAGGGAATCGGGCAGTGAAGCCACAGGGCTTCACTTCCTGATTCCCTCACAGAGGATGGCGGCGGAAGCAGCCGAGGACCGAGCAAGTGCTCAGCCTCGGCTGCTGACATCGCGGACAGGTAAGTGTCCATTTCTTAAAAGTCAGCAGCTGCCGGCTGTAGCTGCTGGCTTTTAAAAAAAAAATTTGGCCGAACCTCCGCTTTAATAATAATAATCCTCATAATTCAATTAACATTTGTAATAAACTTCATTTTGGACTCTTCAATTTCTAGATTAGAGTTTTGAATACGCAAACTGGGGTGGTTGTGGTAACCCCCTAGTTTGCAGAAGCTGCCAACCTACTAATCAGATGTTCAATAGGGAAGACGCCATCATAACAGTGAGTGACATAAATTAAAGCACACAACCATCATCGACTTCCAGCCCCATGTTTTTTAGTTGAATTTCATCAGACTTGGTTGAAAGGTATGGGAATCGTGTGTGAAAACATTTATGAACAGATCCTTAGAAGTAGTTACTCATGTTGATTTGTGCTATCAAGTAAACATGATTGTGCATTCAATTCAGGTTTAAATAAAATAATGAAACATTTTGGAAAAAATATACATCCTAGAAGTCCAGCACTTGAGGCCAATATGGCGAAAATCTCCACAGCCACCATGTATTTCCCTTTGGTGCTCAGATAGGCGGGATCATGGCAATCCAGACACTGCAGAACACCAGCATGCTGAAGGTGATGTACTTGGCCTCATTAAAACTGTCCGGTAATGTCCTCGCCATGAAAGCCAGAACAAAACTCACAGCTGCCAGAAACCCCATATAACCCAACACAGAGTAGAAGCCGATAACTGACCCTTCATTACACTGGATGATGATCTTGTGTTTATAAGAGTGAGTGTCCATTTCCTTAAAAGGGTGAGATGAAGACAACCAGATAAGACATATTATTACTTGAATGGATGAACACACTGATACTATGGAACTGGCCAGTTTGTTTCCAAGCCATTTCCTCCAGTAGCTGCCAGGTTTGGTGGCTTTGAAAGCGATGCAAACCATGATTGTTTTCGCAAGAAGGGAAGAGACGGCTATAGAGAAGATGACTCCAAATGTTGTGACACGCAGTATACAGGTTATATCCAGTGGCTGGCCAAGGAACAAGAACACACAAAGGAAGCTCAACAATATGGAGACAAGGAGAACAAAGCTTAGATTTTTGTTATTGGCTTTGACAATCGGGGTGTTCATATAGGAGATAAAAATCCCCTTTATTAAAACAGTCACAATGCAGAGTAATGCAGAAACTGTTAGGAATACTTTAGAAATTCCATCATGGTAGGAAAGGTATTCAAGGAGTTTTGGAATACACCGATCTTTCTTCCCATTGGGCCATTCATCCTCTGGGCAATTCATACAGTTCTCACTGTCTGCCAAAAGCAATAAATATAACACAGATTAATTTTTGTTTTAATTTCATTAAACAGTCATTTTTAGAGGAGCAGTGGAAATGTAATTTGTAGATACATTTTATTTACTGATGATTTTCAGTACTGGGAACTTGTGGGTAAATCAAGTATTCCCATTGCAGAATAATGACCAATAGACATGTGCACACTGAAATATTTTGTTTCGGAATTTAGTTTTCTTTCAAAAAATGTATTTACTTAGTTTATTTATTTTATTACATTATAAAATGCATTCGTCCGAAAATCCGAATTAATTAAGGTCGAATCTGTCAATTGAAGGCTTATGGTGTCTGTCGAATGTTATAAGAAGATTCGATGGAGCAGCTAAACTGTACGACGCCGCCATCGTACATTTCCGGTTGAATGTTCCGCCCACAAGCTATAAAAGAATTCTAATGTTGTATGACACTAGTAATAATTATATTTATAAATTATTATTACTAGTCAGCCAACATTCAAATTCTTCTATAGCCTATGGCATTTGACCGAAAATGTATGATTGCGGCGTCGTACAGTTTAGCTGCTTGTTGAATCTTCTTAGAACTTTCGACAGACACCGTAAGCCTTCAATGACAGATTCAACGTTTGTATGTTTTTCGCTGCTTTGTCGAATCTTCATCGTCCATCTGGAATGGTCTACCCCAACACTGTCTCTATAATGTTGAATCTTTCCTCTCTATGTAGAATAATCTTGGACTAATTCGACCACAGGTTTGATAGACACACATTGTTATTGTCAACGTCATGTCGAATCTCCTATCTATATCGAACTGTTGTAGCAACGCAAACGAAAATAGAGCATTTTTTTTTATGTCGGGTCTTTCGGATTCTGCACGTTCGTTTTCGTTTGTTAAAATGATAACGAAAACACCCGAAATTCGGACGAAAGTGCATTCGGATAAAAACCAATGCACATGTCTAATAACCAATAATGCTCTAGGCTAGTAGGCATGGTGCCATTCGTTAGTATAATGTTGGTAGCCACCCTGCGCACAAAAATAGCAACTCATAATTAGGGATGAGCCGAACACCCTCCGTTCGGTTCGCACCAGAACCTTCGAACAGACCGCCCGTTCGTGCAAACTTTTAGAACCCCATTGAAGTCTATGGGACTCGAACGTTCAAATTCAAAAGTGCTAATTTTAAAGGCTAATATGCAAGTTATTGTCGTAAAACGTCTTTGAGAACCCGGGTCTTGCCCCAGGGAACATGTATCAATGGAAAAACAAGTTTTAAAAAAGTTTTTTCTGGAGCAGTGATTTTAATGATGCTTAAAGTGAAAGTAACATAATTGAAATTAAATAACATAATTGAAAAATTCCTTTAACCACTAGGGTACCGCACACCCTCAAATGACGGCGGCCCGAATACCCTATTGTTCTGACAGGACGTCATATGACGTTCTGTCATTTAAAGCCGCTAGTGGGCGCACGCACGCAACGTGTTACTGGGAACACAATGCGCGTGCCCGGCGCCCGCGATGGCCGCTGAGCACCCGCGATTGCCCAGTAACTGAGCAGGGACGTGGAGCTCTGTGTGTAAACACAGAGCTCCACGTCCTGTCAGGGAGAGGAGACCGATGCTGTGTCCCTTTTACATAGGGACACAGATCGTTCACCACCCCCAGTCGCCCCCTCCCCCTACAGTTAGAACACTCACTAGGCTACACATTTAACCCCTTCCCCGCCCCCTAGTGGTTAACCCCTTCCCTGCTAGTCACATTTATACAGTAATCAATGCATATTTATAGCACTGTTCACTGTATAAATGTGAATGATCCCAAAAATGTGTCAAAAATGTCCGATGTGTCCGTTATAAAGTCACAGTCCCGAAACAAAATCACAGATCGCCGCCATTCCTTGTAAAAAAACTAAATAAAAAAATCAGAATTATGTCCGCTATTTTGCGCAAACCAGTCACTATATGGTTATTCCGATTTTTTTATTTTTTTTTTTTTTTTTTACCAAAAATATGTAGAAGAATACGTAGTGGCCTAAACTGAGATAAAACATTTTTTTTTTTTAATGGGATATTTATTATGGCAAAAAGCAAAAAATATTGTGTTTTTTTTCAAAATGTACGCTCTTTTTTTGTTTATAGCCCAAAATATAAAAACCGCACAGGCAATCAAATACCACCATAAGAAAGCTCTATTTGTGGGGAAAAAAGGACGTAAATTTTGTTTGGGAGCCAAGTCGCATGACCGCGCAATTGTCAGTTAAAGCGACGCAGTGCCGGAAGCGAAAATTAGGTGCACAGTAGGCAAGTGGTTAAATATCATACCTGCTGGGTATCTATATGTAGCGGGGACAGTTTTTGCCTCTCCAAAGACATATTGATGTTTTACAATGTTATTCTATGGACTGGTGTTGTAAATAGGTGTTTGGCACCATCTAGTGGTGAAAATGTGGAATGGACTGCACCATCTTTTGGTTTTTCCAAGAAGCATGGGAGGAGTGATGTGAAGGACTTACCCATAAACACTCGGGGCTGAAAGGCATGCTGGGAAGGTGATAAAAGGTTTGGTGGTGGCCATTTTTAGCTCTCTCTGGTTCCTGGGACATACGCCCTGGAGGAGCTCTCTCTCTCTCCCTCTTTCGGTGCGATCTACGGAATTCTCTACTTCTGCAGAAGCAAGCCATCGATCTCAAGAAGGGTGACGGAGGACTTCCGATCGGCTCTGGAGGAGAATCAGACAACCGGATGATTGCTAGAGACCGGACTGAGACCGTGAGGAGTGAAGGCATCCATCCGCCTGGACCTCGTATGGAGTGAAGACATCCATCCGCCTGGACCTCGTGTGGTGAGAGGGCTCATGCCCAAAGTCTTGTACTGTTTGACACACATCTAGGCTGCCTTGGTAGTGTTGCTGGGACTGATAGTTCCACGCTGTCGCGGTGTGCCATAAAGCCACACGTGCAAAGGCCTCAAGCCTAAACCAACTGTTGGTGCCGGTCATTGGAGTTGTGCTTCCAGGAGTGAGTGTACAGGTACCTCTCACAGTTAGACTACAGTTTCAGTTTATTTCACACCACTCATTAACCAGAGAGCAATTGGATTACAAATCTTTCTCTTAAATTGCTAGCAGAAGAAAAGAAGATCAGAGACTAGACTGTTCTCATTGCAAGGCCTTGCAGTACTGCTACCATTTACCAGACACTGTCTGAGGTGGGAACATTAAGTCCATTACACGCTGTGATCTTATTCCTGTTAGATGTTGTACGTTGCATAGTGTGTTTACTGATTTTTGTATGGTGTGCTGGAAGTGGGAAGGTGCGCAGTGTTGAGTTGTGGCCTGCGCACTAGTCCCACTTGGAGACACCAAAGTCCTGCTGATAGGGGAGGACATTAGGGGATTGCTGCCTATAATTTCCTGTAATATTTGTTGCCCACCAAATGTGTTCTCATGGTTAAGTACAGAATCTATTTCAGTAAAACTAACTGTTGTTTCAGCACAGCCTGTGTATGATTACTTTCCCCTTCAACACCAAAGCTTTATATCTGTATTGCACCACAGCTGTGTCAAGGGGAGTGAGACCAAAAATACTCGGGGGTGTCAAGGCAGAGTACAGGCCCAAATTTACAATCAGCCACTCCTTCGGGGGTCAGCGCTACACGTGGGGGCTCGTCCGGGATCCCTGTCTCTCTGCAAGTGAAGCCCACCCCTTGGCACCAATATGGATCCTAGTACAGTGGCCCGATGGTGTGGGGCGGAAGGCGCTCGCTCAGAAGCGAGCGTAGCAATCGCACTCCCGGGAGAAGCCTGGGAGAACGAACAGGTCAACAAGATTGTAAAGGCATTGTCCCCAATTAGGAAGGCCTGGGTGGTCGCAACCAGATCAGATTGTGAGACCTCCCATACTTATGCTCTATTGGAATGGAGGAAGGGAATTCCGGAGAACTTTAGAGGCTCAAGTGTACAGCTAGCTGGGAGAACCAAGTTTTACCTGACACACCCAGAAGGGCCTGAAGGGAGCCCTGTCAACTCTAGCTGTGTTAAGCCAACGATGCTGGGAGTTAGTTTTGGGTCAACCCCAACCAAAACCGGTTCAAGGCCTCCTCAGGGGGGGAAAAGACTGTGTTTGACACAAGCAGGGGAGGTTCTCAGTCGGAACGACAACTATCTGACCTAAAACGGCAGTGCCGCACTATACAAGAAAGATTCAAGGAGGCCTCCGGCATGATCGCAGAACACATTGAAGGGTTAAGTGCCTCATGTAAGGACTCGACTGGTAGTAAGCAAAGGTCAAGACCTGCCTCATTTCTCCAGAGACGCACCCACAGCCACTTGCCAGAGGTGACGGTTCGGAAGGACTTCAAAATCGAAGGACAGATAGGAGAAAAGGAACAGAAGGGGAATCTGTCCTACACGAATCTCTTGCACCAGATGGAACTGGGACTCCAAAGAGGCTATCTTGAATCAGAAATTGTAGAGGCTGTAGTCAACGCCATTAGCCCAGGCCTGAGTATCAGAGGCATGCTAGAAATGAAAAATGGACTGACTCTAACACAACTCAGGAGAATACTAAAGAGCTACTACAAGGAGGAAGGTGCCACTGAGTTGTATCATCAACTGATAAATATGGCACAGGACAGTCAGGAGACTCCTCAGAATTTCCTGTTCAGGGCCATTGAATTGAAAGACCACCTGTTGTCCGCCTCCCAGGGGGAAGACTCAGATGAACACTTTGGGGCTGGACTAATTCAGAAGAAGTTTCTGAGGTCTGTGGCTACAGGCCTGAGGAGTGACTATGTTAAATTCCAGTTGAGGCAGTATTTGGATGATCCCTCCACTACAGATGAGGTACTCATTGAGGAGACCAATGAGGCAGCCAAGATGGAAATGGAAAGAGAGAAGAAACAAAGGAAGACTCAGTCCAGTACCACCGCAAGGATCAGATGGCACAAATCTGATGTTTCATCGAGCTCCCAGGAAGCTAGTGTCCTGACAGCGAACACTGATGAGATGCCCCAGTCTGAATTAGGAAAACTGTTTCGGGTGCAGAAAGAAATATTGAAAATGATGGCTTTGTTGACTGAGAAGCTGGAGGGACCACAGAGGGAGGAAGTCTCGACACAGAAGACCCCAGTGGATCATGCAGCCGCCCTGACTGAGAGACCGGCGAAGCTAAAGACCTGTTTCAACTGCGGGG